>CAJNOP010000234.1:129684-208778 GCA_905250075.1 Rotaria sp. Silwood1
ATCGTTTTAAAATGTGGCAGAAAACTTAGAATTTGTGAAATGGTTTTCTCATTTATTGTCGTCTATTGCCAAGTATTGTCTTCTAGTAGAAGAGAAAACCTTGAATATCAGAATTTGTGTCCTCATTTATTGTATTCTGGTGAGGGAAAAACCTAGAATTTAAGAATTCGTATTGTTACGTATTGTCATTTATTGTCTTGTACTCGGAAAGAAACTGAAAATTTAGAAATTTGCATTGGGTATAAGTGTATGTGTGGCTGTAGAGGGTGGGTGTGGATGTGGGTATATATCAGATCACACCCACATATTAAAGCATCGTTTCTGCATCGTATTTTGAGCAACATTTTTGAATAACTGCCTCTTTTTTCATTTTTTTTTATTATCTAGTTGAAACATTCTAACGCTGAAATGTAGAAACCATTCATTTCGACAACAGGTTGTCATGCAAGAGCTGCTTGAAATTCACACATTGCATGTAATATTGAACACATTATGCATTTCTTTTGAGACACTATCCAAAGTAGTCTGCAAAGCAAATAGGTTGAATCAGAGTTTTTTAAACGCAAACATCGACGAAAAGATATATCCAAGAAATCATCAAACAGCATATCCAACCTTATTTTTTTTTATTTTTCATTAAAAGAATAATAAATCGATAATTTGTAAGAACGATGCACTTATGTTCAATGTCGAACCGGTTTTCTGCACTGATTGTATATGTTTATGATTGAGCTCTAGTTGACATCAATGAAGAGGTGAACCCGAATAAGCGAATAATATTCCACGAAAAAAGAACAAAATTGAACCAGAAATAACATTGAAAATCAACTGTGCAAAAAGCAACTGGTAAAATAAAATAGAACACCGATAAGGGCTAGTTACGGATGCAGAAATTTGAGCAGTTGTTTGTAATTTTTTTATATCAGAAATAGCGGCAAGCATAGACAACATATTCATCATGGATGGACACAGGTAAACTACCAGCATATGGAATCCATTTTTTAAAGGAAAAGCCTTTTCCGATATAGCTTTGTAACAATAACAGATAATCATTAGAACAAGATAATATATCTGAATAGAAAGAACAGCCTTTGTAACATTAAGAGAGGTTTCAGGTAGTGGGCATTTGAAGCAAAAAATAACTAGGACAATGTGTATTATAACGAGCAAGATGAGCAACCCAAGCCACACAAGTCCATGCCATTTTTGATGGCATATCTCTGTGCGAAGCAGATTTTGAGAACATCTTTCAGCGCACGATAAAGTCTGAGCTGTTGGTGCTGGTTCAAACTGGAGTCGAGGTCTTGCTAAAGATGGAATAATCGAATCAGCATACAGCGAAGTAGAGTGAATAGTGTAACTAGGCCATCTAGTTCATGTCTGGCTACGGTGGAATATTCAGGAGGTGAATCCGAAGAGATGTTAGAATAACTTGGAGGTGAAGACGATAGCGCTTGTGTCTCATCAGCCATTTCTTACTAAAACAGAAAAAATTCTTTCGAAAATCAATAGTTGATTTTTTTTCTTTACAATAACAACATATATGTCACATGTTTCCATTTTAGTTACACCCGTTTGAAAAGTAAGAGAAAGTATGACTCACTGACTGCATCAAATCACTGAACAAGATTTTTTTCAAGCAAACAAAGATTTTTGAAATATTGCTTATGGAGAGTCAAAGGCAGGGGCAGTGTCGCACCATTACGTAAAAGAACATAAAAAATTAAAGGAAGTTCTGAATGCAAAGACAAAATGCAGAAAACGATTATTCTCCTCACCGAAAACTAGGTCGATCATCAGCGGTGTTATATTTGATCTCGTCAAGTTTTCGATCATCTCATTGACGGGCAAGTCATCAAACAAAAACTATACGAATGCCAATGAGAGTGTTCCTCAAAACGAACAATAAATAGCATAAAAACTTCATATTGTATGCATTAACTCACGACGGAACATTCTCAAGTGATACCCGCCGTTTCAGTTCATATTGTGCCCAAAAGTAGATCTCGGTAAGACTAGAGAAACTCTAAAAGGGTTCGTGCCATGCGCCTTTGGAGCCGAGTTATGCCTAATTTACTGAATTTTCGGCCCTTCTTAGGGTACTGATCGAAAAATCAAATTACGAAGTTTCCATCTGAAATTTCTAACATAGATAGATATAGTTAGACCTAGAATATCCTGGAAGTTTCAGCCGAATAGAACGTTCCTTTGTCGAGTTATTGCATTTTCAATTAAACTCGACTTTTGTGAAATATCTGTCGCAAATGACTATTTTTTGGAGATTCAATATCTCCACATAGGAACATTCTATTCGGCTAAAACTTTCAGGATATTCTAGGTGTAACTATATCTATCTATGTTAGAAATTTCAGATGGAAACTTCGTAATTTGATTTTTCGATCAGTACCCTAAAAAGGGCCGAAAATTCAGTAAATTAGGCATAACTCGGCTCCAAGGGCGCAATGGCACGAACCCTTTTAGACTTTCTCTAGTCTTACCGAGATCTACTTTTGGGCACAATATGAGCTGAAACGGCGGGTATCACTTGAGAATGTTCCCTCGTCAGTTGTCAATCGCATGCTGGTTTCAAGATAGTTCGTACTTATAATGCTATTGAAACAAAGCCGCTGCATTGTTGGACAACAAACAACTTTTCAATGATGTTCTTAATGCTTAGTGTATAATAAATTAAAGAGAAATTCACTATATATACCAAATGCCGATATTGAGTTTGATTTCTATCATTGTAAATATCGATGTCAGTAGAATGCTGATGCAGCTGCGGCTATAATCTATATTGATACATATATACTGGCATGCGTACTCATCCACGCTCGCACTCCAAGCTTAGATGATAACATATAGAGAGCACTAGTACGTGATAGTACATCATTTATTGTTTTGATTTGACGAGATTCTTGTGATTCACCGGAATCATCAGTTGTATTACTTTTTTTATCCAGCACAACTCTATCTTAATATCCATCAGATGTCAAAAATTATGCAAGTATTCGTCATCAACTTTTCGCCTAGCTTAGATCTCCGATCTCATTCGTTTTAAAATCATTAATATTCACCATGCAGTTTTAGTTTGAATTCAGGTATAGGTGAATTTACAAGGTTAGACTAATGATGCTCTCACTCATACTCCACCCTTGGTACTTGTAATTTATGGAATGATGTTTGTTCTCTGAAGATGGTGTGGGTGTGGGTGGGTATTCTAAATAAACAAACATTTAGGATTTCGTGGACAAGCCAAATGACAATAGATAATCCGTAATAGGATTCAATCACTCCTTTCTCTATCGATTAAAAAACTTTTATACTGACTCCCACCCATTTTCATCGCACGCCATCGAAAGTGTAACATCTACAGGAAGTCTAACTGCTACGAGAGAGTTCAAACAAATTCTTCTTCTGCTATTATGCAGCAATTGATTAATATTTATATTTCATAAAAACGAAAAAAAGAATATACCGTAATAGTACTAATAGGACTAATTTATTGAAATCCAAAAAACAACATATATCTTATTCATTTCTATATTGATATATTTGGTTATGACTGGCGTTTCAAAATGAATTGGTGGTTTCGTTTTTGATTCCAAATTGTACTAAAGATGACCGTATTTTACCAACGTTAACAACTGAAAATGATCAAAAATTGTACAAATAAGGTATATGTTGTTTTTTGGACTTTAATAAATTAATTCTATTATTATTATTACTGCATATTCTTCTTTTCGTTTTCGTATAAATCCATTCTTTCAAGTTATTTTATTTGATATTGATATTTCATTTCTTTCTTAAACATTGTTTCCTTCTAATTTTTAATCAAAATTTAATTGCTATACATATTGTGTTCTTTGATAATCGAAAACGTATAATATCAAACTAATATTTACAGTTAATATATGATCGTTTCTGCTCATTTCTATTTCAGAAATGTTTATTTTGTTGTACTCCAACGATGACATAAAAACTAATTTCGGTTGAATAATTCTTCGTAATGATGTACAAGGTTAGAAAAAAATGTTGTCCAAGTGAATATTACTAAATTTATAGATGGTATCAAAATAAATTCGTTGTTGTCGAATATATATGATGACTCTGACGGATAAAATAATGAAAATTGTCTAAATGAGGAGATCTTGCAAGTAAAGAATAATTTTGAAAAAATTTTAAAATTGAAAGAGACTTCGCCAGGTCATAGGCCAAGCTGTTCGGAGATATGTTTTAGATTTTGATCTTCGATATGTAGTTTTCAAGGTCATGGTGTGTATATACAAAGGCTAAAATATTAGAGTCAAATATCAATGTGATTTTGAAGTAATAAAGGTCCTCAGTGGACCATCCTCATCAAACTTATCCAAAATTTACCATTTTTTTTCTGCGTTTTTTTGTTCATTTCATATCTTTACCAAAGATTGATGGAATCTATAAGTACTAAATACTATTCAATAGCCCAACATTTGTTCTACAAAACCCTATATAGACCTTTATCTTATCGGCTTTTTTTTCTGAGAATAAAAATTAGAATATACAAATTCACTACAAATTTTTCAAACGACTGTTTTTAGGTTTTTAAGTTAAAAGAACCTTATTCTCCGTGTGTTCCAGAAAATTGAGAACGAATTGAATAGTCTTATAAGAAGCCAACAGCGATAGTAATACATAACGGTGAATTAAATCTACAATAGCATATATGTTGACGCCATATTATACGAATTATCGTTACCTAGAAAAACAGCTCATCGTCTTTTATTCTGTATATCATTAAAAAATAGTGCTATGTAGAGGTGTTTATCAGTAACATGAGAAGTCTGTTGAGTTTGAAATGTATGAACGAATAAGAAAAAGACGTTTTTTAAACAAAATATATTTATTACAAAATTTTGAAAAGCAGATACCTGGTAGTCAATCAATTAAAACTCGTTAGATATTATTGAAAAATTTGCAATAATAAGTTTATATTTAATGTAGAAAATCCATTCAAGTATAATTAACAAATGTCTGTTTTTTTCTAAGATCTTTTCAGTGTGGATATGGAGCCGATTTGGCATAAATCAAATAGAATTTCTTTGTTCGTACTATTAACATTATTATTGTCTTATGCATCAATGTACTTATTGTTTTAGTAGATCTCGAAGTGCTTTCTCTCTCTACATTGATATATCGGCTCTCGCAGATGATGCAAAAAATTAAAGAAAAAGGGAGAAGACTATTAAAACAAAAACGATCAGTTTAGTAATGTTTGTTTTTTTATGAAAAACATAATGGTAAGTCATAGAATTATTCTTTTTCTTTCAGTATGTCTTTAAGTGTTCTTTTTATAAAGGATGAAGCCGGTCTCAATTTTTGGCGGATCGATATCGATTCTCTTTTCTTTCTATATTGACATTTGATAAAAGATTTCTCGAGATTAAAAAACGAAAAGCAGATTGTAATAATTTGAGAAACAGATATGTTGCTTCTGTTTTTATTCTTTTCGTAAGAAAATAAAATGCTTTTTCTTCTCTGCAGATTAGAGGAATCAAAATTTTTATTCAAAAAAAAATAGCAAAAGAATACTTTCTAGAAAGCCTTTCCTATTCCTTAATATATGGAAGCTATCAACAGTATACACAGCCGCTTGCACTATATATTGTTGTATTAAAAGAAAGAGAAGAAAATAAGAAAAAAATGTCGGTCCCCATGAAATTACAACTTTATGGAAGTGGTGAGGAATCACGGCTTCATTTTCTTCTACTTTCATATTGTCTTATGAAAAATTCTCTTTTTTTGCTATGTCAACCAATCCGATGTCACTTTGAGAAATCAAATACACAAAAGAAAAAAAGAGAATGAGTTGTTCGTAGTAATGTTTAGTCCGTAATATTTGTTCGAGTTATCAAACACTTCGTAAATATTGCAACAAATATAAAGTAGGAAATATTTTCGATTAATCAATTGTGTAAAGCGCTTTTCTCATTGATATATTTATAAAAAGAATTAAAAATTCATTACAGATCGAGAAAACCGATGGTTTCTTCAATATATCTTATAATCTCATTTTTAAAACTTTGCTCGTTTTTCACAAGGTATGATAATATGAAATTATTCTATAGCTAATGAATATCCTATTATATTAGAAAAAGATCTTTTAATACAATAATGAAACGACCTTCGAACAATTTATGTAAATATTTTTAAAAATTATTATGTCTCTTTTTTTCTACCTTGCACCTAAATAAATTTTTCATCATTTTTGAAAATGTTCTAGAAATTCTTAATCTATAAAATTTTCAACGAAATTTAAATAAATCAGGCACATCTGATCAGTTGATCGTAATCTCTCTTAGTAGATTAACATTAAAAAGTCACGTTTACCTGTTTACTGAAAATATTTTTACATATGCTTGAATAAGATTAGATCCATTATTTTTAGATGTGATTTAACATGCAATCTGATTTCTTTTTAGTCTTGGACTGTACTCTTCCATCGAAAGACTATTTACAATAATTTGCAAAAAAAACTACTTTGTTTTCTCAATGAACAAAATAAGTTATTATTCGGTTGCTAATATGGTTTCATTACTATTATAGAACACAACTTAATCGTGTACTGAATTTTTTTCTTTAGTCGAGCACCGTTTTCTCTTCTTACTTTGAGTTTAATTGTTTTTTACTTTTGCCTTTCTCCATTTGATAACGTGCAATTTTTTTCACCACCCATAGATCCATTATCGACAAAAAAGTCCATTGAATTGTCGAGCAATTCTTTTCTTTGCATGAAGTAGAACCTGATTTATTTTTGCTACCATGAGCAAGAATCAGACATTCGTTTATTTTATTTTATGACGCCACGTTGTTGTACAAAATAAACGCACATAGGCAAGTGTCAACAACAAGAAATATTGCATTGCTTGCATATAAAATTGCTCTATCGAGAATATCAGAGATGAAAAATGAATAAATAGCAGATTTGTTCATATGGAATCGATCGGTATTTATTTTGACAGCTACTATCGATAAGAAAGAACGATTAAAAAAATCCATAGTTTATTTTTTATATAAACCGTTTTCTATTGATCATATCAATAAACTATTTTCTAATTCATCTAGTTGAAGATGAATTCTTCTTTCGTTTAAAAGACCCAACCAATAGCAGAAAATTCTCTTTCTGAATTAGTTATCGTGAGATACCCCTTGGATCCACGAATTCGCAATTCAAGGCAACTCAAGAAAATCAACCAACGCAACAGATGGACATAAGAGATTAGCCTCCAAGCCTTAATTACGATAGAATTCAAGGAAATTCTAGAAAGTCGAGCAATTCTAGAGATTCAAGAAATTCAATATAACATGCAGAACAAGAGCAGTCATCATCCTAAACTATGATGGAATTGTGGAAATTCAAGAAAATCAAGCCAATCAAGAATCGTAATACATTGGATATAGTTGTCGAAATGGAAGAAAAAGTATTAAAGGTTCATCCGAAGGTCACTGATAAGTCTGAGAACTGATGGATTTGAAGGAAATCAGAGGTGTCCATCGATGTGGGGTGGGTGGGGTGTTGGTGGTCTGTGGTTGTGGGAGGGTGTTGGTTTGGATGGATATGGGTGATCATTATTGTCGGTTGAGAACAAGAAACATGAACATATACCCACACCCACATCCCACAGCCACATAATTCAAAGATATATGGATATGCTGAATTCCTTCAATTTCCTTGAATTGCTTAAATTTGTTGATTTCCTTGAATGCCTTGATACTTCCAGGGGACATAATTCAAAGAAATATGGATATGCTGAAATCCTTGAATGTCCTTGAATTCCTTGAATTGGTTAAATTCTTTGATTTCCTTGAATTCCATGATACCTCGAGGGGATATAATTCAGAAATATTTGGATATGTTCAATTCCTTGAATTTCTTGAATTGCCAATTTTTTGATCCTAGGTGCTGCTGCAGAATGTAAGGTCTTACACTGCTCTGTCGACATCTCTGATAGTCATCAATGAATGACTGTAGTTTTTTGCTTAAATAGATTATTTTATAAGACAAAATTAATAATAGAATTTGAGTTTGAATAAACGAGGCGAAGGGCTTATAATAAAAAACTGATGACACAATTATATATAAGCTTTGTTTTTGATATATTTGTTTTCATTTCAGATAATATATGATTATTGACTCTGTGATCATTCTCATGATTTTTGTTTAGCCTGTAAGTATTAATATTGATACTGAATAAAAATAGAAAAAAATGAGGGTATGTGGTGGGTGTGGGTGCAGATGTGAGTGTGGGTGTCTCTCAATATTTATTACACCCACGCCCACACTCACATGCCCACATCCCACAGGCACACACACACGCACGTCCACATCCTAATCAACAAGAATAATGTGACGTTCAAACAGTTTTGGATGCATAAATAAAATAGATACATCAATAACTGATATATATATATATTTATACTTTTAAAAATAGGTGGTTATAAATATAAATCAATAATATCCTAACGTTCGGTTGAGTATGGTTGTGGGTGTGAGAGGGCGCATGCATCGTTGAAGAGAAGGTCAATACCCCACGCCCACCCATCCGTTTATAGCATAGTAGCGACTAGCTTCCTTCTTTTCTTCTGTGTACAAGTTGCTTACTAAATCATGCAAAAGAGTGTTTTAAAAGTTTCAACTCTTTAAAAACACTCGCAAGAAAACTTCTTGTATGTCCTACAGCGAGCACTGTTAAGACGCGTTTATCTTCGATTCGCTTTTTTTTGTCTCTATTTTGATTGATGTTCTGTATTGGACAGAAATGCTCTATGCTGTCTCTCGACTTTTTTTGCTTACTGTAAATATTTACTTTATGAATGATTCACCTAGAGAACTGTAGAAAGAGTAACCTTTCTCTTTCATAAATACTTCATGGTCACATGTGTTACAAACTTTAGCAAGGTAAGCGAAAATAAATTGTTTGCCGACAAGAATATGTTCTGAAGACGATTTATTGCGCAGTAGGAGTATCATTTTTCTGTTAAGTTATTTTAAATTTAAATTTGAAAGAATTTAAATTTAAATTTTCTAATTAGTTTATTTTTGGATTTAATAAATTTTAGAACACGTAAGTTTAGGGTGTAGGTGTGCGTTGCATATTGACGAAAAGCCGACACCCACACCTACACCCTCAAGCTTTGTTCTCATAGACGCCATTTTACCTTCATGTAGCTTATGACAAAGGTGAAACATGCTATTAAAAGAGCAGATGATATAATTTTTGGGAACATTATCTTACAATTATGTTATGCGAAATATAGCATAAGTCTTTCTTTTCATGAAAAATCTAGTCATGTCATTCTCGAAATCGAATAGATAAGTATCTCATTCAATGTCAATATTTGAATGAAAGCTTTATGTACTTTACGAGAGAGGAACGAATGAAGGTAGCGATTAGAATTAGTGTTGAATCCACGTCTCTTGTGCAAGTACAAAGCCTGCAGTTGAGAATCAATAGAGGTAAATATGAATATTGGTGTCCCGTTTGATTGATTACTGCTTAATAGTTGTCCGTTAGAAATTAACATTGTTTCCGAATGTAGCAAAGACGAACCGCATTCTTCCCATTTTTGTCTATAATGGCTTTTAGTTTGATTATAGTGAACGTCATTATTGTGTCATACCAGGAGTCACTGTGCACGTAACAACAAAAACACAACTGTATCAATGACAATGGCTGCTCTCGCGTCAAGGAGATCAGGAAGCAAAAATTTAGAAACATTCTATCTGCTTTGGTTAGACGCTTCAGTCAATGCCACTGAAGAAAATATCAAGGCTCAACAATGTCTTCGTACATCGATCAATTGTTTGGAAACGTTTGAAAATGATGAACAGTGCGAGTGTTATATTCAATCTCTTTCTTCTCAAGATCGGGTCGTTTTCATCGTTAGTGGTCGCTTAGGTAAAGTGATCGTACCTCGTCTTCATTCACTTCGACAGCTCTCCTCTATTTATGTCTATTGTATGGACAAAAAGACAAATGAACAATGGGCTAACAAATTTGCAAAGGTAATAAATATTCTTATTCGATTGCCACAAAGAATGGCAAAGTTAGATATAGGCTAAAATAAAACTTTACTTCATTATGAAATGTAATTTCTGAACTTATAAGGCTTAATTTTTGAATGATTATCTTCTGCAATAGATAGAACTGGAAAACCACTACTAAATAGAATTTTTTGTATTTTGAATACATTTTATCGTAGACGAAGACAAACAATCGATTCCTTAACTGCAAAAATTCTTTCCAAAATGAAATCATACTTGCTAGATTTCGAGATTCTAGTTAAAATTCAATAATTTCTTAATGAAACAGAATTATTGCCTAAAATTTTTAGGCTATGTTTCTAGACATCCACAGTTTAAGTACACAGATCAATCATTTTGCATTATTCTTAAATTCCTACTAATATTACAATATAGGTACATAGCAATATTCCATATTTCTTTTCCTAAAAAATGAACCGTACTAACATTTTTGTTTCGCTGTTTGAATTCGTTTTCATTACGATCAATTCTATGCCGTAGATAGAATGCTTTGATAGTTATAAAGATATGTCTAAATTATTTATAAATTTTGGTTTCGCAATGAGAAAAAGTACAACAGTAGAAAAAAGAGGATAGAATAGTAATTATCATCAAAGTTAAACGTTTCTACGAAAACTAAAGAATTTTAAAAAAACTAATCCTCTCTAGACCAAAGTTTTTCTCCCATGGTGAGTATCAGAGTTGCAACTAGAAAGTTTTTCTTCGGCCCATTCGGTTCGGTGATGAAAAAATCTGTCCAGTTCAGTTCGACCAGCAACCGGCCGAATGAATTTTCCTGCCACACTAGCAAAAATCCAGCGAAAAATAACCGGTCCTAAAGTATCTGTTGACATAAAATGATAGCAAAGGAGACTTGAATATTCGTGTGTAAAAGTCCGAATTCACAACTAAAACTTGAAAATGAAACTCATCATTATATTTTATAGCAAGATGCGTCGACGTTTCGAACCAAATGTCGATATGAATTACCTACTCAGATCGAATTTGTTTTTTCATCTTTATTTCAAGCGATAAAAAAAGCAGGTTCATAATAAATCTAACGCAAAAATGCAAAGGTTTATTTTCCTTGACTCTAATAGCTGTCTAAGTAAAACAAGAAAATGAATCATTAGATCTAAGTTGAACTGAGTGACACACGAGAAAGAAATTGACAGAGGTTTAAAGAGAACAATTAATTGCTTATAGTCAAGTCAAAAACAAGACACCTATTGAGTCTTTCGCAACTGAAACGAGCCACATCTTGATTATATAAACCGTTGGAGAACCACCAACACTTCGACTATATCTGAACCAAGTAAGCTACGTTGTTCCTTGGCAATCTGTCTTGGAATGAAAAAGTGACATTCTAATCATCGTTGCCAATAAACGAAGATAGAAATGGGAGAAAAGGACATGAAGAGATGATGAGTGATCACAATTGACCACAAAGACACGAGAGGAAAGTACAAATCAGAACAATAATTTTTCAGTGAGTGTGAACGAGTAATAATGAATTGAACGGATAGTGTAAAGAGAAAGAAGCGAGAGACTGACCTTTTTTTTTCTTCTTCTTCTTCTTTTTTACTTTACTCTTTTCCAATTAATACTGCAATCTCGTTACGATCAACAGTCGCTGTCATTAAAATTAAGATGTTGCATATGCCCTTACTTGTACCAATGTTAGTGCCGCGTGTTATCTTCCTACTTCGACTCACTAGTAATGTTCTAAACATTCTTCCGACCTGAAAATGTTATAGAAACGCCGTTTTCACTAAAGAAAATTTTCAAGTACAAACAACAATTTTATAATGATGAACTGACAAAAAGCTGGTTCTGTTTGAGCTGGCTTAATTTCTTGTCCGGTCTGGGCCGGATTGGTTTCAATTCTGCTTGGCGAATATGCCAGTAGCTTCATGCTTCAACCAAAAATTAACTGTTGGTGAGAGCTTCTCTTGTTTTCTTGATGAGAATAGATTGCTTCACCATATATTTCATTTTTATTGAATCTGTTGTTGATCTTCAGCTATCGTAGAAAATTTTCATTACAAAATATATCTTTGCGTAGTAGATTCTCTCAAGCTTTATTTATTAAAAAAATAATTGAAAAAAACTGAATTCTAGGAAAGTAGCAATAATATTGCAAAAAGGAGCAAGTTTCTTTCGGGATTACCATGTGGCTTTTAAGATCTTTCTTATACTGTTTCTTTGAAGCAGAATGATCAATCATTTGTTACAGGTCAGAGGTGTGTTTATACAGCTGGATGACCTCGTCGCTCAAATTCGAGTAGATCAGGAGAAACGACACCATAACAAAGCTGACGAAACACTTCCAATCAGTATTTTCAATGCGAGTGCTGCTCAGGAACAATCGACCACTGGTATGAATGGTTACTTTGTTCATTCACAATTATTGATTGACTGTTTACTTCGAATGAAATCAACATCAACAATTAAAAATGAGCTAATTGCTGTGTGCAAACAAGAATATAAAGGAAACACGGCTCAACTGACAATTCTTCGCGAGTTTGAGCAAGATTATTCGCCTGATCGTGCTCTATGGTGGTATACAAGAGATTCGTTTGTTTATCGATTAATGAACAAGGCACTTCGAATGCAAAATATTGATCTTCTCTTTCTCTTTCGATTCTTTATTCGTGATCTCGAACAACAACTTGAACAATATCGATGTACATCTCGGATCCGTCTTTATCGAGGTCAATTGATGTCAAATGATGAATTGCAGGTATTGAAAGATTCGATTGGACAATTGATTTCAGTCAACTCATTTCTCTCAACGAGCCTTGATCAACAGCAAGCCCTTCAATTTCTCGGCGGATCGCCAACTTCAGATGATGTTGAACGAGTATTATTCAAAATCGTTGCTGATCCTCGGCTCGAGGGCATCAAGCCATTTGCAAATATCAGTTCGTTCAGTTACTTTTCACAAGAAGAAGAAGTACTCATTATGTTGGGCTCGATTTTTCGACTAGTCGACATTCATCAAGACATTGAACATGTGTGGATAATCGAAATGAGATTGTGCAGTAATAATGATAATGATTTGAAGTTAGTTGTTGATCAACTGAAGAAAAATCATGGTGAAAGCGATGCAGAGACAAGTCTTCTTTCATTAGGTTTTATATTGTTGGATATGGGAAAATATGATAGCGCTGAGAAGTATTTTTTTCGTTTTCTAAATGAACAGTCAAATGATTATCAAGGCATTGCTCGTTGTTATTATGCACTGGGTAATCTGGCTACGAAGAAAGACGATTTAGATTCTAGTCTGGTCTGGCATTTCAAATCGCTTAAGATCAAGCGAGAAAGCTTAAGATCTGACAACTCTGAGCTGGCAAATACTTACACCAGCATTGGTATAGTTTATCGAAAGAAAGATAATTTTGAGGAGGCACTTAAATGGTTTAGAAAGGCATTACCGATACTCAAACGAGCATATGGTGATGAACATCCGGAGGTATCAAAGTGTTTGAATAATATCGGATATGTCTACTTACGGATAAAGAATTACTCAGATGCGATGAGCTGTTTCCAAAAAGCATTAGTCATTAATAAGAAGCATTTTACTGCATACCATCCTGAATTAGGTGTATTACACAATTCAATTGCTGAAGTACATCGAGGTCTTCGAAATTATGATGAGGCACTGAAGTATGCTACTCTTGCTCTAGAAATTTTCCAGAAATCGATGCCTCTGAAACATTATCAAACTGCATGGACGTTTGAAATCATGGCAAATATTTATGAAGACAGGAAAGAATTATTTGAAGCTTTGGATTATTATCGTAAAGCTGCCAATATATATTGTGAAGCATTGCCTGCTACACATTATTATGTTGTTTCTAACAAGCAATCAATCGATCGTGTCTCCTCGCAAATAAACTGAACAGAGCTGTTTGTAAACGGATGTGGGTGTGGGTGGATGTGAAGAGACTGGCATCCACTCACACACCCACACCCTTGCATTTGAGCCTCCTACAGATAAGCTTTACCAAGTGAATAAACCTTCCATGTCAGCTTATTTGAACCCTTCGAAATAAGTGCTGTTGAGCTGATTGTTGTTTTTTCTTTCATCAACCAACGCACACTCTCACCCCACTCCACATCCACATCTGATTCGACTGTTCGATTGAAATCGAGAATATCTTTTTTTTTCATTCTGCTGTTCATAAAACTGCGACCAGATCGGCGTAAAAACAAATTCTGATTTCGCAGTTCATGAACACTTTTAAAAAAAGACAATTATACCAATGTTAATTCAGAAAATCAAAGCAATATTCTATCTTTTGCTTTGAAAAAACTGATTTCTTGTTTACTCAACACGGTAAAAATGTTGTATCTATTACAATGTGTGTACTTTCCTAAACAGAAGTTAATTTTTTGAATGTATTAGATACAATCTAAGGTAGTGTCAAAGTAAAGATTTTTAAGAAGAACGATTTAAAGGAACTCTTGTAATACATAATGTAAAAAATTGTTGAGAGTTCACGAATAACAGTTATATCGTATTTTAAATTTTAATTTTGAAAGAATTATACTAACAACTTCTGTATTCATCTATCAGGTTTTGGCTATTTGTTTAAGTAGAATACAAAGGTGTTTTCAGATTATAATTTCCATATCGTAATAACTTAATAACCACACTAGATTACTTCCTCGAATTTTAAAGGAAAACATGGTCTTGTCAATTGTATTTGCTGCTGCTCCAACGAACTCGTTATGATTTGGACTAATAAACAATTTTGACCGTAGCGATCTCTTGGTCGAGAATAAATGGGGTACAATATTATATAAAAGTCTGTATCTCATCCCTTTTCAAAATATGAAATGGTGTGCTTTATCGATGTTGCGCCCAAACACAGGCACGGTTTCGCTTACCTCTGTCGTCTTTTCGAATAGTCATACCTCTCTCATATAAACTTAGAGCTGCATGTGTCTAAAGCGAAAAGAAAAATAATTTATTGACTTGTTTCATTCCTCACGTAAAAATACTGCTGCTTCTTCTAATATAAAGATTTATGTATGAAAAAGAATGTCATATGTAAGACAAGTGTTAATCAATTATAAATACGAATGAAGTATATCAATGTATTTTTGAACCTTTTGTACTTTTTCATCATCAGAACCGAAAGCCGAACGAGCATGAAAGAGAGAACGTTCGGCATGTTTAACCGCTGCCTGGTAATTTTGAAGATCTTCATATGTTCTTGCTGTATTGAAATGAATTACGTACAATGATGAATAATTAGGAGATGATGATGCTTCTTGAATATTGAGTGATTTTTCATAAAATACAACAGCCTCTGGTTTTCTTTCCATGGATGAATAAATCGCAGCAATGCTACTATATATTGAAGCTAATGATGGATCATTAAGAGGCAATATTTTTTCACGAATAACTAATGCTTTTTGATAATATAATAAAGCATTTGTTTTATCTTTCGTAGCATTATAAACGACAGCAATATTATTATAAGTGGTACCTAATGTTTCATCATCTGAAGAACTTGTTTCTTCCTGTATTTTTAAAGCTTTCTGATAAAAGATTATGGCGTCTGAAAAATTTTCCATTGAATGATGTATAGAAGCAATGTTTCTATACGTCGACGCTAATGATGAATCATTAGGAGGGAGTGTTTTTTCACGAATAGTAAGTGCTTTTTTATGAAATAATAAAGCATTTTCTTGATCATTCATAAAGTCATAAGCAACTGCAATATTATTATAAGTTGTCCCCAAAGATGGATCGTCAGAAGAAAGTATTTTCTCTTCAATCGCTATTGCTTTATGATAAAAAGTTACAGCTGTTGAATAGTTCTTCATTGAATGATAAATGAATCCCATATTGTTGTAGATTCCTGCTAAGGATGAACCATCGCTCGACTCAGATTTTTCTCGAATGATGAGTGCTTTTTCATAAAACATAAGAGCATTTTGATCATCTCTCATAGATTTATAAGCAATAGCAATATTGTTGTATGTAATTGATAAGGAATAATCATATTTGGATAATTTACTTTCTTCGATTATTATAGCTTTTCGATAATAACTGATAGCTTCCGAATAATTGTTCATTGAATGATAAATAGATCCGATACTACTGTAAACATTAGCCAATGATAAATCATGTGCGGTAGGATCTTTTTCACGAATAGAAAGTGTCTTTTGATAATATGATAGAGCATTCAATTGATCATTCATAGCATTGTATGCGACAGCTATATTATTGTAAGTCGTGGCTAATAATGTTTTTTCATTAGAGGGATATTTCTCACGTATTCTACACGCTTTTTCATAAAATGATATTGAATTTTGATAATTCTTCATCTCATAATATGCTAGACCAATGTTATAAAAAGTTTTTGCTAAATCTAAATGATCTGATGGCAATAATTTCTGCTGTATCGTTAATTCTTTTTCGAAAAATGAAATAGCCGTTAGATAGTTTTCCATCCAATAATGTGTAAGACCTATATTGTTGTATGATGTTGCTAATGATTGATCCTTGATTGACTTGGAATTTTGTCGAATGGCAAGTGCTTTTTCATAAAATGACAATGCTAATGAATGTTCTTTCATTGAATTATGAACTAAACCAATATTATTATAAGTTGTAGCTAGAGATGGATGATCTTCTGCATTTGATTTAAATTGAAGATCGAGAGCTTTTTGAAAATATAAAAGTGCTTTTGTATTATCTTCCATTGAATGATAAATTAAACCAATATTATTGTAGGTATTAACTAAACTTGGATGATTTTCTGAAAGAGATTTTTGTTGAATTACAAGTGCTTTTTCATAATAGGCAAGTGCTTTAGATTTGTCTCCCATTGAACTATAAATTGTACCAAGATGATTATAACTATTAGCAATATCGGGATGATTTTCACCCAGAGAATGTTGACGAATTTCGAAAGCTTTTTGATAGTAAGATTGTGCTTTTGAATTATCATCCATTGAATGATGGACAGAACCAAGATTATCATAAATATGAGCAAAACTAATATGGTCTTCTGCAAGAGATTTTTGTCGAATATCAAGTGATTTTTGAAAAAATGATAACGCAGTTTCATACTCCTCCATTGCATTATGTACTGAACCAATATTGTTGTAACTCATAGCTATATCAGGATGATTTGATGGAAGAGATACTTCACGAATTTTAAGAGATTTATTATGATATTCAAGTGCTTTTATATGATTTCCCATTGAACAATGTATGGTACCAAGGTTGGCATAGCTAGTTGCTAAATCCACATGATTAGAAGGAAGAATTTTTTCTTGAATTTCAAGAGTTTTTTCATAGTATGAAAGTGCAGTTCGATCATCACCTAATGAACTATAAGCTGATCCGATATTATTATAAATACTTCCAAAATCTGGATGATAAGCAGGCAAAGTTTTTTCTCGTATTGCAAGTGTCTTGCTATAGAAATCAAGTGCAGCATTGTAATTACCCATTGAACTATGAACTGATCCGATATTATTGTATGTAGTTGCTAAACAAGGATGTTCGGAAGAAACAGAATTTTGTTCAATCTCAAGTGCTTTTCTATAATAAGATAGAGCCGATGAATAGTCACCCATTGAATGATACACACCAGCAATATTATTGTAGGTAGGAGCCATGGATGAATCATCTTCAGGAATAAATGGTTGTTCTATTTCGATTGCCTTTTTATAGTATAATAATGCATTAACATAATCACCCTTATGACTATAAACATATGCAATTTGATGATAGAGATGCCCTTGTTTACGCCAAGTTTTTTCATCTTTAGCATTGAGTTGTGTATCGAAAATTGCTTCAGCTTGATTAAATTCACCTAATTTCAACATTAAATGTCCTAATCGATCCAAAGGATTACCGCTTCCAATTTCTTTTCTAAAATGATCTGTCAATGCTGTGAGTGTTAGATCATTGTCACCTGTTAGATTTAAACAAACAAGCCAATATTGATCTTGAATATGTTGAATATCGACAATACGAAAAACGGTATGCATAGAGAAAAGAATTTCATTTTCATATTTGAATGAACTATTTTCTTCTAAATAAGCAAATGGAACCGATGATTTGGCTGGATCAATAATCATTTGAAAGAGTACTGCATTTACTTTTGGATTTTCTGCTGCACGTATGGCAAATTGTACTGAAACATTTAAATCAAGACTGGTTGACAAAAAATTATTGAATGAAAGAAGACCACCAATACTGTTTTTTAATCTATCAAAGTCATCTAATAACATACTTTGACCACGATATACTATGATTTCATGATGTTTATCCTTTTGTTCATTATACATGTTTGTGATTTGTTTATGAAGATCACTAATAAAAAAGCCCATTTTCATAATACTTTCAATATCTTGTGATCTTAGAGCACGATTCATCATTGAATATAAAAAAGACTCTTTCGTATACCATTCAACAGCTAATTGATCATTGTACTCAAGTTCAAAGTCATCGATCAATCCTAATTGATATTCATTATCAGCATATTGTATACGACAATATTCGACTAGTTTGTTTTTCTCTGTATAATCATGTGTCATATCGAGTAGAATTTCTTTAATTAATTGAGTATACATAAATGATTTGTCGAGTTCATTGGATCCAGTATCTTGAATCTCTGTTTCGGTCTTCGGTAGAATGCTAATTGGAGGGACACTACCTATTTGACCACTATCAGCTTTAATTGCTAGAAAAATCTGTTCCATATTATGAAAAATTCCTTTGACTTTTTGTGCCCATTTATTAGCCCAAGTTACTCGTATATGTTTTTGTGGATTTAATATATAAATATATTCAAGTTGGGATTTACCGAAAACAATTGGTACAAGTTGTTCACCGACTATATCCGAAACAATAAGAACAACTATCTTATCATTGAGAGTATTAAGAAAATCGACACATTGATCAGAGTCAGCTAATGTGTGAATCGAGTTAGTAATGCGACGAAGTTTAGTGATTGAGTCATGATAGACCTTTCCAAGATCTTCTATATGAGGATCCACCCAAATAATAGCCAAATTTTGGTTGACATCATACTGCGAATGTATTGATGGAGTGGCAGACTTTTTTCCACCAGTAGATAATTTAAGAGTTGTCGAACTAGCTGTGGATGAAGCGCTTATTATTCTTTTGTCTGCACTATTTTGAGATGTGGCTGATTGTGTTCGACTTTGTTTACTAGCCTGAGATGTTGCACTTGTTATTCTTTTTGGTACACTATTTAGGGATGCGACAGAAGGTATTCGTGAGTGTTTGCTAGTCTGAGATTTCGCACTGATTATTCGTTTGGTCTCCTCGTTTTGTGATGATAAATTGGGAACTTCTTGCGGTTTTTTATTGACATTGCCTTGAAATAGTGTAGGGTTAGTAGCTTGAGTGACTGTTGATGATCCACAACCCATGGAGAACAGTATTATTTTGTTTTAATAGTATTTTTAAATGTATGCTTCGAAGTAAAAAAAAGAAACTTTCTCGGTAGCAAGTTGCTGCAGTCTGTTGATGTTCTTCAACTTTCGCGGAATCAAAGGTTGCTTTTCTTTTAAATAAATATTTAATAGCCATGTGTGTGACTTCTCTTTCTGTCAGCATTGATGTGTGTAGAAAGGAACGGAAAAAGAAGAATTGCTGTTAATAAGACAGAGACATGTTGGAAATAAAAAAAACTACTCAACGTTTGTTAGGATGCTGGTAGCGATTCGACATAGGCGACTATGATGAATGGTTAAAATAAAATATTAGAAGAATCTAGACGTTTCGCTGACAACATCATGGTTTAAAAACATGTGAAGTGATGTTTTTTCTTTCTGACTTTCTTCATGTCTACAAAATAATTCAGTTTGGTCTTATAAAACGACAAACATTCTTCCAGCTTTCAATACAACAAGCATGAAAAAATAAACAACATGTTTAATTCAAATAATTATTTTTCGTTTGGTCCTACAGTGATCATCAGAATTTATCTATAAGAACAGGGGTGTGTGTAGGTGTGGGTCTGGATGTTCATTGTATCTCAGCCCCCACCCACATCAAAGCAACCGAAATAATCTGATTAATCGATTACAAGCAGAACTCAGATGTGACCGGTTAATAGAAAACAATTAAAAATAGTTCATTGTTTGGCTAAAACTTTCTCCTAATCTACAATTTAGATTTAAGCATACAGCAATGCCAACAGTACTGGTCTTGTAGAGCAGTATAAAACTGATGCATCTCTACTTAGAAACAGGTGTCCCCTGTGATCAGTTGCTTCAGAACGAAATTCATGATATGATAAATGGCTTCGAAGCTTCTTGAATATTCGAATAGCTACTGTGAAACTATAAAATGAATTTAATTTCAGCATGAGAAAGTTGAGGAATAGTGTGCTAGAGTGATATCGGTAGCTGATCGGTATTGAAATAATAAATGACGCTAACAATACGACTTTCCACCTGAGATGTACTCTACTTTCATCGCATCTGTAAAACAGATTCAGATGATCACATTTTGTCATGATGTATGCTTTTTATTTTGCCTACTACATTTCTTTTTTTTTCACGCCCTCTATCTATAGCAATCACCGATAAGAACGAAAAAAGCTGAAAAATGCACAAATATCAACTAGTGTGCTTTACACGAAGTGGCTTACATACGCAACATACTCTTTCTTCCTCACAACATAACGCACATTTCACTATAAAATAATAAGAAATGGCGTCGTCATCACGGCCATGTGTTGTCAATCAGTGTAAGCGACCATCTCGAGCTTTGTGTAATTGCTGCCAACAGTATTTTTGCCGTGAACATTTAAAAGAACATGATGATTTAATGAATGCTCAATTACCATCTTTAGCCGACCATATTAATGAACTTTCAGATCAATTTAATAATGGTGCTTTACTAGAGCCGACTGGTCTTACAGGTCTCAAACAATGGCGTGAGGAAGCTCATAAAACAGTTGATCAATTCTATGAGAGAAAATCTCGACAATTTGAACAATTTATTCAAGAAAGAAAAGACAAACAAAGAAAAAACCTTAATCAAATGCGAATTAATATGAACGAATTAATTCAAGAACAAGAAACAACACAAGAACAGATAAATTCAATGAAAGAATCTATTCAATTTCTTGAACAAGATATCCACAACCTTCAACAAGTTCAGTTCAATATTAGTCCATTGGTAATTAATGACAATCTCATTTACATTCCTCAAGAGATAATGTCACAAGATCGGCTGTCCATAGCATCTTCACATCATACAAAGCAATCAACATCAGACAAAATATCGAACAACGATAACCATATACCAACACAGCAAAAACGTAATCTAGGCTTTGGAGGTAAGCAAAATACTGGTTTTTTTTTCAAACCAATCTTTTGTTTTAGGTACAATGGCGAATTGTATACTACTTTTTTCATAAAACAGTCAAGCAATATACAAAAATCTCTTGATGAATATAAAAGACTTCCCATACAATCAGTTTTCAGTAGATTGATTAGTTCGTTACCAAGAGCCAAGGTAGTTTAGTGATTCATTCTCTATTTTCTCATACTCTGTTCTTCTAAATCGAAATTAGATTGAATATCGTCTCTATCTATTATGTTTTCCTCGTATTTTCAAATTTGAAAATTAAATTGAATTCAACTTTCTAATGCACACATCTCTTGTGTTCTAGATGCTAGACAAATATAGATGATTCGACAGTTGAAATGCACTTTTAAGTTCGACACTGTTGAGTTTACAAATATATAACTTAATATATCAAAGTTTTTACATAGGATGAGGAGACATTAATATAGAAAATTCCAAAACAAAATTTCAGGCAAGCTTTAGAGTATCATGCAATCGATTCTATACTCATTCGATTTTATGCCAGAAAAAACCAGTGTCCCATTAGTTCTGTTTTATTAATTGCATTTAAAAGAAGTTTTATAATTGAAAAATGTCTTACAAATCAATATAACAGCGAAAATAAAATTTCGGATATCATAAAAATAATATAGACGGTTAATTCCATCTTTTTGTTTTCATTAATAAACTTAGTTAATTACAATTCTAGATAGATTTTCTTCAAGCAGTGTCAAGCGAACGAGATGGGAAGTTGAAGAACAAACGACTGGTATTACAGATAAGATGAGAGTAGATATATTGAACATAATGAGTACCTCGATTGATACACATGGAACTGGTGAAATACAAAGAATATCCAACGACGTTAAAAGTTGGCTTGATGAAACTTATGGAAAAGGCTGGACGGTAAAAATTAATGATGCACGCACTTATCAGCCTTCTTCCATACATTTTGGTTCCAGATACTTGAAGTTTCAAGAAACAAGACTGGGATGGACTATTGTAATTTTTAAAGAAACAGCATGATAAAAATATATAAGACGATTGACTATATTCATAGCATATGTCTCATTTATGCCTCTATTTTTTTTTTACAAGTGGAAAGAGTGCGAGTACGACTAAAGAGAAATGCAACATCCACCTTCTTAATAATAGTGAGATCGAATTGAATAGTTGATTTTTAAGTTTTATTGAAGATATAAATAATAAATTCGAGTACTTTAAGATACAATGTATTCTAAAAGTCCCTTTCTAAAAGTTTTTGTATACCATTTCACTATGGATTGAATTTCAGTCACTGGTTTTTATTTTTTTGAATAATAGATAAACGTAAAAAGCACTACATAACATTTCTTTTTTAATAACTTTGTGTTGTTGAGTGATTTGAATCTTTAAATTATCCAGTACTAAAACGATCCTTTTACAGAACTTCAGTAATTACTGGAAACAGAAAAAAAGCTAAATTTTTGTGTTTCGACTATATGTTTTAACATTCAACAATGCTTTTGAAATTTGTCTTTAGAAATTAAAAAAAAACTCCGTGTATTTATCTATTATTCAAAAAGAAACCTAGTTACTGAAGTTCAGCCAATAGTGAAATAGAAAGAAAAACCTTTTAGGAAGGAACTTTTAAGACACACTGTATTTTGAATGTGTGAACTCGGGAAGCTCTTTAATGACCTTAACAATGATAAGTGAATTTGTTTTAGTAACTTTTAGTATTGCAAATCGAGAAAAAAAACAGACTTTTCCATTCATAAGCATAATCATATAGTCATTTTAAAATGTTCTTTGATTAATGCGTTTTCTACTTCATTCACTGAAATTAGAGAGAAATAAATCATTGAGAACGATCGAAGGCTTACAAATTTAATTTGTGGACTTGAGAAAGTCATTCGTTTTACGAGAAAATTTTATAGGCGAAATGATTTGAATGAATCTGCACGGAGTTGAGAAATGAAGACTTGAAGCCACATCTGACGAAGCCTTGTCGTTTTCCTAAATTTCTTAATAGCCATCTGTATTCCATCTTGTCTGAGTTGTAACTATTTCACGATTGAATTTCTTTCAATATAGCTGTTTGATATCTCAGCAAATGTGCATAGGGTATGAGTGAGGATGTGAAGCCTAATAACAATAAACACTACATCCACAGCTTAGCGTATTGGTAACTCTGACTAGTTCAGCTACCAACAGATGTATGTTCAGTGCATGTGAGAGATTTTTGAAAGAAAGAAGAGAAAACTCAAATGGTGACATTGCTAATGACATTTTATTCTTACGAAACTTTCGAGTACACTATGTGATTGATAATTTTGTATTTGGTTATCATTTAAAATCAATAAAAAATGTTAAAACATGGTGAAAAAAGTTTCATATTGATGATTGTCAAAATGTGGCAATCTAAGAGTACGGTAGAAGGAGAATAGACGAGAGGTGTTAAGAAGTATTGATGAAATCTACACAGATATCGTGTATTCTCAGTACACTAGTGACTAATGAATGCGAGTGATGTCAAAGGATCAATGTCGGCATACTTTGAAATAAAAAGTTTTAAGATGAGTTCAGATAAACTTCGCAATGATTACGAAGAATTAATCACTAAGTAATCGTATATATGACAATAAGAGAGTTAGTTAGTCCATATGAATGATGAAAAATATAAATATAAATGATTCCTTTATCGTTTCATTATAAGCTATATCAAGCTTAGTTTTAAAACGTGCTTGTCTTTAGTTGACAAGAAATTTTCTAATAACCCATTTTCATTATTGTTTGTATCATTGTGTCATATTCATATAAAACAAAATTGTGTTCTTGAATTCTTTCTTTATTATAAACATTTTTATATCGTTAAAAAAATATGATTCATTGTTTTTTTTTCACCTACAAGTAATTGACAGACAACAGAAAAATAAAGACATTGATGATGATTATTCAAGGTGTAACGCGTTTTGGATCACGCGGAAACATTGAAGTTTTTCGTACGTTGCCTAAGCCTAAATAAAGCATAAGAACACGTTCTAAACCGATACCACCACCAGCATGTGGTGAACAACCATAACGAAATGCATCAATGTAAGATTTGATTTGATCAACATTGATTTTATGATGTTTTACACGTTCAAGTAATAATTGTGCATCTAAAAAAATAATAACAATAACAAAATTTATGTAAATCTTGTAATTTACCATGGATACGTTGAGCACCAGAAAGAATTTCTTCACCACGCATGAACATATCATAACTGTTTGAATATTTCTAAGATTAAAAATAATTAAATTTTATGAAAAAATCAAAGATAATAAACATCGTATAATTACTGGATTATCTGGATCAGGCATTGTGTAAAATGGTCGTACAGCCAATGGATATTTATCAAGGATATAAAAATCTGTATGATACTACGAGCAAAAAAAAGAAGACTATGAAAATTAATGTTATTCGAAATTTACTTTTTCCTTAACGATGCGACCTAAAATACGTTCATTTTCTGTGGATAAATCATCTTCAGAACCCATTTGAACACCAACTTCAGCAAGTAATGCCAAACCATCTTTGTATTCAAGACGTAATCTGCAAAAAGCTTATATTATACACTACAAAAAGAAACTTCTTATCAGTTAATCGAAATTTACGTAGGTTCAACAAATTCAAACGGTTCACAAGGATATTGTTTATTAATAATAGCTATTTCCGTGGCGAACCTAAATCAAATCAATTAGAATAAATTTTACATAATTTAATATATAAATATATATAAATTCAACTAACCGTTCGGCAAGACCTTTAAAAATTTGTGTAAATAGATCACCAATCGTATTAATAACTTCGTGATAATGATAATTGAATGCCATTTCAAGATCAAGACCAACAAACTCAGTTAAATGCCGATGTGTATGTGCATTTTCAGCTCGAAAAACTATACAAAAAAAAAGATAGAAAACAAACTAAATAAATCTATATGATATTAACAAGAATGATGCGAACCTGCTCCAATTGTATAAACCTTTCCAAAATCAGCAGCAATAGCCATTTGTTTATAAAATTGTGGCGATTGTGCTAAATATGCATTTGATTTAAAATAAGATATTTGAAATACATTAGCACCGCCTTCGGATGCCGCTAAAAATAAATAGAAAACAACAAAATGAATTTTATCTAATAGAACTAATCATATATATATATACCGGAAATAATTTTTGGTGTATGAATCTCCACAAAACCTTTTGCATCAAGTGTATCACGAAATAATTTGCAAACACCTGCTTCAACACGATAAATAGCTTGATTAGCTGGTGTACGTCTACAATAATATATGATGAATCGTTGTTTTTATTTTAAACAAATTAATTAAACTTACAAATCAATAACACGATTATCAAGTCGTGTATCTTGAAGAGCATGAGGAGCTTGAATACCTTCATCAGTTGGATCATCTGGTCGCATAGCATCTTCAACTAATAGTGGTAAACGAGCTTCAGCCAGACTAACAACAAATAACTTGTCAAATATAAAGACAAACAAAATGATCTTTACATAGAAATAAATTTCATGATATCTACCTTTTTAATCTGTAATTCAACATCCTTTTGTGAACATGATTCAATGGGTGTTGGTGCTAACGAAACTTCACCTTCAACATCAATAACACTTTCTTTTGAAATGCTAATTTACAAACAAGCAATAATTGATTTTTTAGTACTACTTTTTTTGATGATAATCTTACGTAGTAGCAAATTTAACCATTGATTTACTAACATTTTCGTTAACACTTACAACTGCCTGAATTGTTGCTGATTGATGACGAATAATAAGAAAACCTCGTTTGCCTGTATCACGACTTGTATGAAGACGACCTCGAATCCAAATAGTTTGTTTAGCTAATTTTTCATTGATATCATGTATAGAAACCAATTGACGATCGATTTTTTTCTTTGATTGAATTAATGGCATAATACCATAACTATCTTGAGCAAAATCTTCTTCATTTGTTGTAGAGCCTATATTCTAATTATAAGAAGATAAACAATTAGTTGAATGTAGAATAACAACATATATTATGTGTTCGCATTTTTTTTTAATCAAAGATATTATAAGATAAAAACTTTTCATTATTCATCTTAGTTTTATTAAGGAAATATTCTTATCAATAGTACCTGCTGTTGTTCTTGTGTCTTTTTACTAGAATTGCCAGAAGTCATTTTAAATTTATCGAAAAAAGTGAGAAAAACTCGGATTTATGCATAGAATATAATGATGAAATGGAAATATGCCTTTTGCATCAGATAGATGATGCAAATATATTAATTTTTATGGAAAAAAATTTGACCAATCAACTGTTCTCAAAACACTATTCATACTTTTTATTTAAATAATGACGATAAAATCCTCGTTGCTAGAGAATTATATCGAATTATTGATTAAATTGATCTATATAAAATATTAGCACAAAATTTTATATGCAAAAATAAATTATAAAAAACGACATATTTTACTTTTGTCTTTATAATTTTTTTCTCATATTAAACTCTTTTCATTTCATTTTTAATTAGCGTCATCTATATTAATATCTTTTTCACCTGGCATAATTTTTTTCCAAGGGTGTAGGTGATTGTGACTATGTGAAATCATGTGCTCATCTATTCCACATCCACACTTCACCCATTTTGGGAATGAGTTGAGGGAGCCGATTCGAAATTCCAAGGTTTGAAATGAATCAGAGCACATTGCGTTTTGTATTGTAGGCTGATCGGGTAATAATATACACTTTTCGACGATGACGTCGAGATTAGTTCGTAGAATGTAATGTTTCAGCGTTGGATGTAAATCTTTTCCTAATTCTAAATACAGATCCACACTCACACTCACCCCGTATATCTAGAATCCTATAGATAAAGAGGGAAAATCCTTATGACTGCATCTGAAGAAGATGCTGGTCATAACATTCACACCAGAGATGTCCATCGCGGCGCTGCCGCTGCCGCCGCGGCGGTGACGGCGCGGCGGCGGCAGCTTTTTAGGAAAAAATTTCAAAAATTCATGAATTTGCACAGAATCTGCATGTTTATGTGTGCTATACTGTAAGACTTAGCGAATCTGATCGATTAGCGGCATCAGTTCTATTTGAAACCAGTCAAAGCCTTGAAAATCAAAACATTTTTTCGAATACCAGCGCGGCAGCGGCGCGGTAGCTTTTTTTAACAGGTTATTGCGTCGCGGGAGCGGCGCGGCAGCTTTGTTTGATTTTGGCCGCGACGCGGCAGCGGCAGATTTTGAGCCGCGATGGACATCTCTGATTCACACTCTTAAAATTTAATATATACATTTCAATAATGATACTTTTAGCATTTACTTTTCATTCATTTTTAAAATATTCCTAGTGAACTATTTTTACAAAACATTCACTTGCACTCTAAAACAAAAAGAAGCCCAAGCAAAATAAGAAGTATGACTATTATACAGGAAAAGATTCCTATAACAAATGTAATAAAGAGATATTTAGTGTTTTCTTACTATCGTTTTCTCAAGAAAAACGTGAGCAACTGTGTGATCATCAAGGCATATTTATTGTAATACGAATCGCAGTAATAGAAACTTTTCGTTTGAACATAATGTAACAGTATCGAGATCGATCCGACAAAGCTTTTTTTTCTGGACTTTGTTCTTTTATCAAGCTTCAGGATAATTAGAACGAGCACACAGATAAAAGTTAGCCTATCATAAAACGATGATTAAGTCAGTATACCTTTCTTCCATGACTTTTAATTCAATTTCGAAAAAAAACAAGTATCGCTTGACACCATTGAAAATGATTTTCCTTTTTCGACATCTTAGATAAAATAAAGAATGTTTGATGAAAATAGATCTAATCAACAATTTTGATCTTTTCAGAATATGGCTAGGTATATATATACGTATATATTTGAACGATAACAAACAAATTTTCACATCAAATATTGGTTTATTATTTTGAAGTGTCTATGATAGATCTCTTGAAAATCTGTCATTAAGATTTTTGAGTAGTGTCACATATCCAAGATTTTGGAGATGCCACCACATCTCCCGTGGGAGATGCCGCGTCTCCAGCGGGAGACGCGACACCCACACTCGAGAGATATGGTCATTCACCACTGGAGATGTAAGATCTCCTTTAGAGATGCGCATCCCCCACATCCACACCCGCATCTCTCGCGCGAGATGCGGCATCTCCCGCGGAAGACGTGGTGGCATCTCCGAAATCTTGGATATGTGACACTGTTGAGAAAAAGTAACGAATGATGATGTTGTAATTGTTGATGAACGAAGAGAATTAGGCAAGAAAATTCTGTTGAACATAAAGAAAGTTTTCTAAGATGTTGATAATTTTATCTTTTTCTTCGTGTTGCTTTATATATTTGCTGTCTATTATAGGGATCTTTTAGCCAATGAAAGAACTGCATCGATATTTTTGAAAAAAAAAATTTAGGAGAAATACGCAACATTTGTTGACAATTCTATATTTTATGAAGATTCTATGTAACATGTTTTTTTCCTTGGGTATTTTAATTTTTGTTAAATAAAAGTCTAATGAATGCATATGTCCATAAGATTCTATTTGAATGTCATGATTTAATATTAGTGTTTGTAGTACATAACCTTTATACCATGGTGAAAATTTTATTTTATTTATTCATTTTTATACTTGTATTTCTTTCAAAATCATTTTTAATTGATAAGTTTTTATCTTGAAGATTTTAACGCATGCAATATAGTAAGTGAAATTAATAACCGATTCGCTCAGGATATGTTTGAAATGTTTTTCTCGCTGTTGGATATGTTTATTTTATTCTACTAAACATGTCAATTAAATCAAAGTAATACTATTTAAACTTAATCATACCTAATCAAATAATAAAAAAGTTATTTCAATCTAAATAGTGGATAGTTGTAATTATGTTTAATTTATGTCTTTAGAATATAGGATAAAGAAGAAAGAGAAAAGACAGATTACCAAGAGATGATATTAATACTGACACACTGTGGTTAATAGATATAATTTGTAGTTTATTAATAAAATTTTTTATAAAACAAAAATAACTAGCGATAATGTTTCAGTAGTTATTAATGTATTCATTTACGAGGAGTTTTATTCTATTCGGTCACGTTTCGAAACATAAACAAAGATTACATCGTCGCCTTCGCTTGACGAGCTCATTCTAAAAAACTATATGGTACATGATGAAGTATTATTAGTAGAAAACTAATACTCTACATTAAAATATATTCAATGATAACCATTCCTTTACTAAATAAAAATTCAATCAATGAATACAAGGCATTTGCAAACATGTTGCTACATTGGCATATATATATACAGTCAAAGACAAAAGTTTAAACGAAAATGTATTTTTGATTTTTTCTATAATAACAAGCATCTAACTGAAATTCAAATAGTGATTCGAATAGCCAATGAAGAGCTCTATCAAATGCATCCTATACCAAAATTTCATAGATGATTTAAGGTAGCATGGTTTCTAGAAAACCCAAAACTGTATTTTTCAGGTCTCAGAAGACTTTGCAATAATTCGTTTCTAACAGTACCAATTTAAAGAACACAAAATTCTGAAGAAAATGAATGGTCGCCGCCTTTCCTACGATTTTCCTTTCAAAATTTATAAGCATTAGAAAAACTGGAAAAAAAGTGAAATTTATCAAGAAACCGCTAAAAATCGTATTTTTTTCGATTTTTGTGATGCTTATAATTTTTGAAAGGAAAGTCGTAGAAAAGGCGGCGACCATTCATTTTCTTCAGAATTTTGTGTTCTTTAAGTTGGTACTATTAGAAACGAATTATTGCAAAGTCTTCTGGGATCTGAAAAATACGGTTTTGGGTTTTCTAGAAACCTTGCTACCTTAAATCATCTATGAAATTTTGATATAGAATGCATTTGATAGAGCTCTTCATTGGCTATCCGAATCACTGTTTGGATTCCAGTTATATGCTTGTTATTATAGAAAAAAACCAAAAATACATTTTCGTTTAAACTTTTGTCTTTGACTGTATATTAAATAGAGCATTGCTTATGATTTCTATCTAGAGACACCAATAATAATACAAAAATTGTTCTTCTTGATGTTATATAAAAATAATTTGTTAGAAAACTTTTTAAACATATTATGGTATAACAAATATATTTTTCCATTATTTAGATGATCAATAAGAATGAAAATGCATCAATTGTATAACATATTAATGGGAACTATTTGATATAGAGATACATTTTCGTCTGAATGTAGTTTACTTGTGAAGTTACAAATAAAAAAAATACTGTTATGCTTATCAAACTAAACTCGCTTATCATCCTGTACAACATAAAAACAACATTTTGCATATAGATGATTGAGAACTTCTTCATCGGTACATTTCCAAGGAAGAGAACAGAAAAAGCTTATTATTAATGATGGACGAAAGCACGTAAAAAGTAACGAAATATCTATCGAACAAAAGAACAGCGAGCGAGAAGCCTACGCAAAAATTGGAGTAAACCATGCAAAATAATTGCATTTAGGATAATTACCATTCGTCATACACTCACGTGTGATGTTCTACTTATATAAAAATGAAGCATTACAAAAACACAATATACTATCACCATTTCGTTTACAAGAGAACGAACGAAAGCATATAAAAAGGTCGAGAACAACAGCAAACGAATAATCAACGAGAAGCCAAAGTAACCAATAGAATTTTATGCTTATGGTCAAGAATATATAAGAAAATGTCAATTGAAAACATCAACAATTTAACTCAAGAATCCGTTATCGTCTGGTTAGATAGTACTATTGAAAAAACCAAAGATAATCAAGATACAAAAGCACTCTTACGACAATTGGTTAGAGGTCGCTTATTTACATTTGATGATCCGAATCAATGTATTGAACATATAAAGACTGAACTGATAAGAAAACGAGTATTTCTTATTGTTTCAAATGCATTTGGTCAAAATGTTATACCACTTATCTATGAATTACCATATATACAAGCAATATACATATATTGTGGCAATCGAAAAGTGGCAGAATCATGGAAAAAACCAGAATTTAAAATCTCTGGTATATTCACAAAAAAACAACCACTATTACATCAAATTTGTAATGATGTTGTTAATGTTTGTGATCCAGATGATGATTTACCAATGAGTATATTTCATCTTGCAGAACGAGAAAATACATTACAAAAATTAAGTGATGAAAGTGCAGAATTTATGTGGTATCGATCTCTATTGATGGTACTTCGATTAATGGCAAAATATGGTAATTCAAAAACTGAAATGATTGCTGAATGTCGAGCAAAATATCATGATAATGAACTTGAAAAGAAGAAAATAGATGATTTTGAACAAAACTATTGTCCAAAAAGAGCATTTTGGTGGTATACTTGTGACAATTTTGTATATCGATTATTAAACAAAGCTCTACGTACACAAGACATTGAAATTATATTTAAATTTCGATTTTTTATCAATGATCTTCATAATCAAATCGAACAACTTTATCATCAATATTTAGATACTCATGCTTCTATTATTAATCATCATCATTTAAGAGTTTATCGTGGTCAACTTTTAAGTCTAACAGAACTTAATGTACTTAAACTTAGTGTAAATGAACTTATTTCAATGAATAGTTTTTTAAGTACAACATTGAATCAAGAGTTAGCTAAAATTTTTGCTGGTACAAATGATCAATCGAATGAATCATCATCATTACAATCTGTTCTTTTCATAATTGATATTTATAATATGAGCAAAGAAACGACACCATTTGCAATGCTTAAAAATCATTCATGGTGTCTAGATGAAGAAGATGAAGTATTGTTTACAATAAGTGCTATTTTTAAAGTTGAATCAGTTGAACAACATGAAAACAGATGGCATGTCCATTTAAAACTAAGTGAAGTACAAAATAAACTTAGTCAAAAACTTTCCAATCATATGATGAAAGAAATTGGATCAGCACCAGATCCATTATCATTCGGTTGGCTTCTTTTTCGAATGAATAAATTTAACAAAGCTGAACGTTATGTGAAATATATACTGACACAACTTCCATCGAATACTAAAGAAATAGGAGATGCTTACAACTTACTTGGTCTTATTTATAAAGATACTCATCAACTAGAACAATCTGTTGAATGTTATGAAAAAGCACTTGATATTTATTCTCAATTGAATTATCACAATAGTCCTCAAGTTATAGCTACTCATTGTAATCTTGGTTTAGCTTATTTGGCATTAGGAAATAGTCGAAATGCAGAAGAACAACAAAGACAAGCCGAAGAAAAGTTATTTAACTCCTCAGAATCAAAAAATTCATTACTCATAGCTATAGTGAAAAATCTCAAAGCAAAAATTCTAACAGAATATGGTGATAATACAAATGCTTTGAAAAATCTTCGACTGGTTTTAAAAAGTAAACTGGAACAACTACCATTAGTTCATTCTTCAGTAGCATCAACATTGAATGCAATAGGTATTGTGCATGAAAATATGAACAATAATGTAAAAGCATTTAAATATTTTCAACTAGCATTAAATATTGGAATGAAAACCTTATCATCTGATCACTTGGATTTAGTTGACTATCATACAAATGTTGGTCGTATTTATTATAAACAGACACAATATGAACTTGCTTTGCAACAATTTGAATTAGCACTAAAAATTATGGATGATTACCCAAGAGACGATCTTGATAGAATTTCCACATTACAGAAATGTATCACTGAGGCAAAAGAAAAATTACAATAGTGATAAATTTATGGATCAAATCTTTTTCTTTTCATAAATATTCTGTGAATTTTTTTTTTCTCATTTATTTTGGTGATTTTACAATAGAATACAGTCAGTTAGATTAATGTTTCTATTCTTCTAATTAAATGTAAAGTAATAAAGTTATCTCTCGAAGATTACAGTTGTTTTCCAAGGATTATATTGATCATTAGAGAAGTGATCCGTCTTATTTACTTTTGTATTTTGAATAGATTTGTTTTCTTGTCTTTAATGGCACTTTTTTTTTTGTTTACTTTATTGCTGTTCTTTTTCGTATTTCTTTATTTTACAACAATAGTATTTTAACTAGTGATTAAACTGGCAAAAAAGAACGTATTGTGCATATTCAACATATTATTCTATATCCGGATCAGACTAGAAACACTATTATTGACTATTTCCTAAAATTATAACTTAATCAATTTACGGTTCTCATATTGATTGTATAACGATTGTAGCAAATCAATACATAACTAATCATCATTCTTGACATCTTAAATATAAATTTTTATTTGCACAAAAATCAAAAACTGCGCTATTTAAAACATTTAAGTTATTCAAATTTCGAGAAAGACTTTCGAATGCTCCAGAAGTCGTTTGAACAGTCTAAGTTTTGTTGTTAATGCCATTTATTTCCTTTTTACATCGCTGCGAAACTCTGGAAAAAGAGATCGATATTTGTTATCCTCAGCTGCTGTGAAATAACATAATAAATGATTAACCTGCTTGCTATAACATCTCTAATGGAGTGAAGAAAGCGAAACATCAAAAATTCGTCTGAAAACTAACATTCACTAGTTTTTTTTCAAAAATATTTATGAGTCTAACAAAACAAGAAGAACTATAAAACAATTAACGTTCATGTTTATGTACATACTCAGAAAAGTAAAAATCAAATAGATTAGATTTCTCATGAATTGTTGAGTGTCCTATCAAAATAAAAATGGTAAAATAAAATCTGAACAATACGTCTAAGAATTATGAATATTTAAATATATTAATAATAATTTTTAATAAATTCAAGATTCTTCTTTTTTTTTTTTATATATAGTTAAATGTTTTAACTTTTTTCTGCTCTGATATTCTATTTTTAGAACTATTCTCGAACTAAATTAGGGGTTAATTCATTTTTTTTTATTAAGTGAAGTATTTGAAATTGAACGATTAAAACAATCATAAATTAACTGCAAATTTTTATATAAAAAAATCGAATTCATTGAGTATTATTTAAATATCTTATTCCTTTTTGAAAAGTTATATGCTTCAGCATTATAATCTAATATTACGATATAAACATGATTTTTTTTATGAAATCAAATATATTTTCTTGTATCGTATTTAGTATTATAAACATAAAATCATTGAAATAATTTGTAAATTCATATCAAGAAGATAAATGAATTTAATATTGATTTTAGTTTGATTTGTCATTTCGATTGTACTTTAGTCATTAATAGTTAGTTAGAAAAAAAATAATCACTATGATTTAAATAATTAATTATAGAACCGCTATATTAAATGAATAATCAGTATATTAATTAAATAGTTAACTTTTTACTAATTAGATTTGTTAATAAATTTGAAAGTTAGTAAATAAAATTGATTAAAGAGTAAATATAAAAATTGAAATGTGTTGTAAAACGATTTATTTATCATTTTTCTCTTTCTTGTACATTCATTTTTTTGAATTGATTATTTACTCTATTTTTGTTTGAGTGTTTGAATTTATTTATTTTTTTAGGCTAAGTTATACTTTTTTTTACTGATCAAATGTTTTGTTACCAAAAATAATTAAAGGAAAAGGACAAATTTCGAATAAGCAAAGGTGCAAATGTTATTTGATGTATATTAAAAGAAAGTAACGTACGATTCATTTATGATAAGAACAAAAAAACATAGAATGTAATTGGTTTGAAGCATTTAAATTATTCTTAGTTATTTGATGTATTTTCGATCATAATGCAGTATCAATATAGTATGATGAAAAAACCTTGGAATATTCTTGGCAATCATTAGCATTGCTAATAATTGTGGATATTAGTATGATTTTGGTTGTCGTTGGTTTAGGGATTGGATTATATAATAATAGTTAGAATTCAACTTTAAATCACATCGAATAAATAAGAATGATGAATAACCCCCATATATACTATGAATGAATTGTTTGAGAATTTGTTCTAATTTTTAAGTCTATTGACTATGATGAGTATATTTCAAGGTTGTACAAAATATGAGTTTTCTGTAAAGTGTTCAGTTTAACACGTTCACCTTCTTCTTCTTGTTGACAATTAAGCCAATAGAAAGAAGAAAAAAAAAATAACACAATTATCACAGTTGAATCGATAAACGTCATCGTTGTAAATTAGTTGACAAATGAAATGAATATTGTCAATATTTGGTTGTTGACTTATTTTTAAAAAATTTCATATTTTTCAATTTTTATAAATGAAAACTATTGAGAGATTTTCTATGAAAATAAGAAGAAATCGAGACATACTGATCAAAATTTTAATTTTTGATTTTTTCTTTGTCTTCATAATGACATCATTTTAAACTATCGAACTCAAATTTTTACCTCATATGAATATTCCATAGTAAACTTAGCCTCAGTCGACGTTTTTTAATAATGAATAAGAAAGGTGAGAATTTACAAGCTCATAATGGTGTATATTTAACAGTACGTCTGTTGCTATAATTTTTAAGCAAATAAAACCATACAGAGTTTTTTTTGTATGTTATGTAACCTTTTTTTTTCTCAAGAAAATGGTAGCAAAACTGAAAAACAAAGTTTACCTTTGAGGCGAAATGACATTCACACTTTTCTCTCACATAATGATTATTCATATTTTTTTTTTCAATAGAAAAATAAACACTTTGCAATTTTCATTGCCATGACACGATTGGTAAGCAAAATAAATTTGACATTCGAAATCAACATTAAAAACTACATGAAGTCAAATAAATTTTAGAGAAATCTTTTTCTTTTTTTTTCTATGACAAAATCAATGGTGGTCCCCCAGTGGTTAATTTTTGACAGAAAAACAAGTTCTCTAAAATATATTTGACTCAATGTAGTTTTTTTTTATGGCGATGTCGAATTTTACATACAATCGCTATGTAAGAAAAAGATGTGAACACCATTTCACCTCAAAAGTAAACTTTGTTCTGCAGTTTTGTTACCATTTTCTTGAGGAAAAAAAAGGTTACATAACATATCAAAAATTTAACACGGCTTTGTTTGTTTTAAAAATATGACAACAGATATACTGTCAAACATAGACAATATAGGCTCATAAAGTTTCATCTTTCTTACTCATTGCTAGATAATCGACTGAGACTAAGTTTACTATGCAACATTCAAATAAGCTAAAAATTTAGATTTGGCGATTTTAAATGATGCTATAATGAAGCCACATAAAAAAATCAAAAGTTTAAATTTTGACTAGTGTTCCATACACTGAGACAATCTTTGATCCTTTCATTAGAATGCATCGGATCCAAGAATTTCTAGGCCCGGACACGACTGATTCCAGATGAGACGGAATTGGCTTTGCTGACTACTCAATTTTAAACTTCTCATTTATATAAATTTTTGCTGACCAAAAATTATATTCCAAAAGAAGAGAAATAATATCAAGAGGAATTCATCATTAGTTAACCAAAATGAAAATTAGATTTGAATCATGTATTTCGAATGACTTATACATCATACCATAAATTATGACACATATTAGTTTAATTAACGGAATTTAATTTTGAGAACTTTTTTAACATTTCATATTTTGTTTGAGATTTCTTAAAATCATCACTTCATCTATATTGTCTTACCTAAAGAATATAGACATTGTATCAATAGATGTTAGGAAATTTATTATCGAAATGATTTATCAGGATACAGAATACAAATTCAAAATATCAAATAATGTACGATATTATTCATATGAACTTCAATATAGAGAAGCTATATGGAATAATTACTTGAATAAATAAGAGTGTGTTCAACGGTAATAGGTTATTAATAATGGAAGAAAATAGTTTTTTTTACCAAACTATTGGAGATTTTTTTTCTGTTGTTTATAATTAAGTAACTATTTATTGTATCTTGGAATTTCAAGAAAATAATATTTGATTATGTAAGAGAAAAAAAACTGTTTTCTCAATATGAATACATATGTCTTATTATGACATTATGTATTCACTTTAGCGTATTCTTCTTTGTCTACGTATATATAAAAAAAAGCATTATTTTTAAAATATAAAATTTCTAATTAATTATGAACATATCAAAAGATTTAATAGATATAATCTTCATTATACAAGTGTATTTAGTGATTAAAAAAAGGCCTCTCGGCAAATAACTGCTGGTTAACATTCATCAATTTGACTTAATGTTAATGATATATTTTTTTTCTGTCTTTCTAAATGAACATAATTGCTTATTTTAAGATGAATGGGAACGTTTACACAACATTAAAGAATAAAAATAACAATATAAAGAAAAAAGATGATGCTAATATAGCGTTAGTACCGCAAGCATTTGTTAATTAATTATTAAAAAGTGAAATTGTTGGTCTTGACAGAGAAAAGAGCAAAAAAAAAAGACATTTCCGAATGTCTTTCTTTTTCTATTTCTCTTTTATTCTCATATCGATCATTTCCAAAAGTTTTTCTTTTGAATAGTGGTAGTGATTCATTTTTCCATACGGAAGAAGGAAAAAAAAAGTGATGACGAGAAAGCAATGTGGTGTTCTTTCGCATCGTTAAACAATCATAATGATAAATCACACAATAGATCAGAATAACATCAATATTAAGACAAGAAAAACGACAACATAGGTCTGGTCAATTAATAAAAGAACAAGCTAAATCTTGTTAATAACTATAACATATATATATATATATATATTCGGAAACATTTTATTGAATTTAACCAACAGATGGCACTTATATTTTCTCAGAAATAGATTTTAATATAACATACAAAAAGAAATAGAATTTTTCTTGCGGCTTATTCTCTACTTGCTGTTCTTTCTGTTTTTCATTTAACTTAGCCTGCGAACATCATAGAGCAATATGTATTGTTACGTTTGTCACTCATCAATGCTCGTCGCCGCTTTGCATACATATATATATAGATGCGTATGTTGAGCGTATGCGTTCATAATAGAGCTATAAAGATGATCGATGCGGCGAATAGTGATTATTCTATTGAGCGAGCGCGTCGATAATCTAAACAACAACGGTACTTTTGCTTCCGTGCTTTATTTACCCGCCCTTCTTCATTTATGTGAAATCAACTGAGTGTGAGATAAATATTCAATGAACAAATTTGTTTTCCGCATGTGCACATATATATAGATACTCGTCTGGTCATCATATTATTTTGTACTCATTAAATACTATTCAAGAAAACGATTATCTTCTTTCGACAATACATTCCATCATGTTAAAAGATCTATTCGGGTATGTATTCTATTAATAAATATATATGTAAAACATATAGTTTGATATTGTTTAAAATTAAATAAGATTGAATAGAATTTCTTATTGTTGATATGATCAAAAAAAAACAAACATTTTCATAAAGATTTATTTAATCTTCTTTTTTTTGGCAATTGAATATTTCTTATAATAATAAACATAGATAAGAAGAATTAATTGTTTAAGTATTGACTACTATAAACAAAAATTACTTAAATAATATCATTATAATAAAGATTGTCTTATGAATGAAAAATTTCAATGATAATTATTAAATGTTTGAATCAGTTAATCAAGAGATTACACTGTATTAGAGTAGAAAGTTAAGTGAAAAAAAAACTAATTAATTGGATTATTGAAAAACAAAAAAAAGTATCTTGAAAATTATTTAAATGATTTTGTTTCAATTGAAAAGAATAGATTTAGATTTTGTCGAGTAATAGATAATATGTTTGTTCGACATATTCAGATATACAATTTTTATTAAAAAGAAGTTTGATATCATAACATAGAATTTTCAAAACAAACAGTGTTCATTGAATCGTGTTAGTTCGAATATTGATCATTTATACAAGAATTTCTCTTATTTCAGTTATCCTGTTGTTTTTATTACTATTATTATTCTTCTTCCATCGAAATTATTTTCAATGAATTTGAAAACTCCTTGTGATTTATTAAACCTTCCACGTGAATGTCATTGTCAACGAACTCGTAATATACCAATATTTTCATTGAATGAAACACGTTTACGATGTCGTCAATTAACTGAAATAACACCCAATTATCCTTGGTCAAGTGTATCATATGATCATTTAACATTTGAAACATTTAATGATAATTTAACAGTACATCGTTTTGTTTTTTCTAATATTATTGTTCGAACATTACGTTTTAATGCACAATATCTTCTTTTAAATGATCATACATTTGATAATGCTTATATTGGTCAATTAGGTATAACACATCAAGATACATATGGTCGAATATATTTTGAATCCAATAGTCAAATATTTTATGATACAGCAATAACTAATTTATATTTTAAATTTATAGATTTTGAAATACCAATATCAGAAATAAGTTTTTCAAATTCAAAAATATATTCATTTTTAATACAATCATCAAAATTTTATGGTTTTACAAATCAAATTGATCAAACTATATCAAAAACTTTAACACAAATAAAATATGATCAATTTCTTGAATATAATATTTTATTACCAATAAATAAAAAAAGAAATTTACATAAATTATATAAATCAAATGATGAAAATTCATTAATTGATTCGGAAAAAACTATTACAATGAATATAACATTAATAACTAATCCAATATATATAACAATATTTACAATTATATCAAGTATTAATACAACAAATTTAACTGAAAATTATTTTCCTAATAATTTAGATTATAATCAAACAGATGAAATTGAATTAAGTTTTAATCAAATAAATACTCTTAATGCACATACATTTCGTCATTTAAAAAATTTTAAAGGACGATTAATATTAAATAATAATCAAATTAAATATTTAAATCCATATTCATTAACAAATTTATATTTATTAAAAAATTTATCATTATCAAATAATTTAATTAAACATTTATCATCAATACATTTTAAAGAATTAAATCAATTATATGAACTTGATTTAAGTTATAATCAAATTTATGAATTAAATAATTATACATTTAAATATCTAACAAATTTACATATACTTTATTTAAATAATAATCCATTAGAATTTATTCATTTAGATGCATTTTCAAATTTAACAAAATTAAAACAAATTCATTTTCATGGTGTTGAATTTATTCATTTAGTTGATTTATGGTTATGGAATTTAGCTAGTCTACATGTTATTCATTTACTTAAAACTGAGTAAGAATATATGAAAAAAAACAAAAAATTTTTTTTTTAAATATCAAAAGAAATGATTTTATTAAGAAAAATTTCAATCATTTTCCAATCTACGAATAGTTTCTCATTTCTTACATTGTTTTCTATTGTATAATTAGAATAAAAATTTTACTATTTAATACAAATTAATATTGAATAAATATATGAAATAGTATTCCGAAGAAAAGAACGGAAGAGGATATGAGTCTTACCGAAGGTCACGACACAAGCATAGTTCCTCAAATTAGTTATATTGACTCATGACGATGAAAGCTAAGCGATAAAAGAAAAACATCATTTGTTGTACTTCTTTTTTTTTCGGTTTAATTATGCATAAAATATGTTCAATGGTGTTTTCATTGATTCGAAAAATAATTTAAAAAAAAACCTATAAAATAATTAATTGATTATTTACTAATTGAAAAAGAATGATATAGTCATTTTTTGTTATTTAATTTCTAGTTTTGATTTGAGTGATGTTGCTTTTTGTATATTATCTCATTATAATCAAACATTATTTCATTTATCACATCAACATTTTTGTTCATGTAATATTCATTATTTTAATTTTAATCAATATTTTATTGAAAATACTTCTATTTCAATATCAAAATATAAAAAAAATTATTTACGTTTAACTCCTATATGTAATGAAAATGAAACAGAAACAATTTTTAAACAACAAACAAATGAAAATGATTTAATATTTCAAGATATAGAAGATAAATGTAATTATAAATTAATGTTTCTCGATTGTGATGCTATGACAACAACGCCAACAACAACAACAACAACAACAACAGCAATAACAATAACATCAACAATAGAACTAACAAGTTTATTAGATATGAAAACAGAAACTACATATATTTCAGATACTATTATTAGTCAAACAACTGAAATTCTTATACCATCAGCAAAAAATTGGTTTGTTTTGAATTAATTAAAAGTTTTAAAATTTAACAATGAATATACTATCATTTATACTATCAAATAAGTGCAGTTCGATATTAACGTAGTAAAAATTTTATTCTTTCAATCAAAAAAGAAAAAAAAACGCGAACAAAATTTTGACAGTTGATGCATTAGAAATAAGGATAAGCAGATGTGAATTGAGTTTTTCTTTCTTCATAGATTTATATCACACTAAAAATTATTCCAATTAAAATAATAAGTTTAATCGAAAAAAATCCATTTTGTATAATGATAAAATTAAATCATCATATTTTCTTACCATATCATGACAGAAAGGAAGAATTCCTATGCCTTTTGACAAACTTACGATATAGGATGCTGTCTAAAAAAACAATTTATTAGACTGATATCTTTCTTACAACTATAAACAGCTGTAGCTCTAGGCAGAAGGTCAACTTGATTCAGAGTTCTTTTTTCAAGACATATAATCGTTCGTGTTTGTCCAGAATAATTTCCTGATTAAGATCACCAAGGTGCGAACGCAATATTTTGTGGATATATGCCAGACAATATAGCTACTCACGAGAAAATCTCTTCAGTTGTCTCATTCTGATTTCAATGGTTTTCATCTATAGATACTACGTAGCGTTCTAATAAAACTCGTAAAAAAGGATTTCGAATCCTAATGATTTTTGATCTGAAACTTTGCTCATATAGAAAACTTAATTAGACTAGTTCTCATAAAATAATACAGAAGATTTCAAAATTTGATTGCTTAGTTAAATACAAATAAGAATCGATATCCTTTTAGCGTTTTTATTAGAGCACTATATAGTATTCATAGACGAAAAAAAAAAAGACATCATAAGAATTCGAAGGATGAAATATTTTTCGTTCCGTTCATCTGTATATTCATTGTCATATATCATAATTCATATCTTTTTTTATCAAAAATCTACTAAGATTTTTTCTTGTCTAATCAAATAAATTTTACGATATTAAATTTTAAATAATATTTTATTTCTTGTAGGGTAACTCCAGTTACAACACGAGAAACACCTTTAAATAATATAAAAAAATTATTTACTGTACTTGGTACATTAATAGCAATAACAATTAGTGCCATTGTTTTAGTCTTTTTTTGGTATCGTTTTAAAGCTATTTTAAAACAAAAGAAAAAAAAGAAAAGTTTTATTGAACAACAACAACGACATTTTAATTCACCCGTTCTCAATCATCATCATTCAATAGCAACACATTATGCTTCATCGGATACATTAGGTAGTATACACAGTGCACCTGTATCTGGTAGTAAAAGTCGTTCAGAAACATTAATTGAACCACCAACATTACATTCATTATCTATATATAAAAATACTGAAGCTATTGATAATGAACATATTAAAACTTTTATTGACGATGAAAGTACACAACAATATTCATCAGATAATTCATTAGCAGAAATACAAGCGATTAGTCAATGTTAAATTTATTGTACTTCTTGTATTTGTGTGTGTGTGTGCGTGTGCGTGTGCTTTTTGTTAAATTTAATTAAAAGAAATGATGCTCAGACAAGAATGTTAAAGCTATCGAATAATCTATATATGACTATTCGATCTTAGGCAGATATTCACAAGATTGTATTTATAAGGTAATTAATATAAGTGTAACGGTTAGGTTTCTGTACATTTCCATACACAGAATAAAGTCAAAGTTTGAGAATGATAGAAAAAATAGATTTCTCAATGATGAAACGTTAGTGAAGTTCAGACAATTTACACTTGAGTTTTTATTGCACTTTTACGCAGAGTCTCGACTTACGAGAAAAATACTATAAGTTATTAGTCACTTTTGAATCGGAAGTATGTGTATCATGTTAGCTTATTATTGCGAAGATATTGCATTTTTACAGTATATTTCAATTGAATTTCATGGTCCACCATGTTAAGAACATCAGAAAAATTCATTTTCAAATTTTACTTAGCAAAAGGCCTCAACAGAAATAATTTATTGCAAAAGTTTTAAGCCCGTTGATTTGTTTTCTTTCTTAAAATAAGAACATCAAATCAACTAGTGTGCAATAAATCATTTTCACGACATGTGTAAGGTCGTGGACTACTGCATTCATTTAAAAAAATACTATAAAAATTTAGCATCTCGGCATGAATAAGGCAAAGGTTCAAACTCATTTATAGATATTCATGGTTTCAATTCAAAAATGATTAATCAATCAGAAACTTCTTTTGTAAGTTTCAATTCGAAATTGTCAGTTGTATACATCACAGTAATGTCTTATCTTACAGAAAACCATTTACTCTACGATCATGTATATTTTAAAAATTTCTGTAAATTTCCTTTTGATTCTTTCTGTTATTTATCAGGAAACGAGAAAAACCAAACTTTTATTCTCGGTGAATATTCAATAATGTAATGGGAATAATTAAGTATTATAAGTCTCATTCCTTTGTATATAAAGTGAGTATTGCTAATAGTTAATCAGAAAATTTTTAGACATGATGTTTGTTTCTTTCTTACGTACTAGAGAGTATTTTCAATGAATTAAAAGCTATGATTTTGTGTTCTTTTCAGGTAGATGTCTGACATAGAATGTTGAGAAGATATTTCCAAGCAAATTTTTTATTTGTTTAAAAAAAACAATCAGTATTTTCAAAAATATATGTCAAAAACATCATCGAGCACATGTATAATTGAGTTTATGAAATCAATTTCCAATCAAATAGTTATACAAAAATGAACTATTCATTTGTGTTTTTAGGTAAATATGATTTTTCTCTTTCAATAGTACTAATGAAAGACCAATCGATCAGTTCAGCTTTTTACTCGATATACGAGAATTTCTATTAAATAATATCATCATCGATTTTTGCGTCTAAATTAAATACAAAAGAATTAATACTTTTTCTATTTAAAATTCAACAAAAAACCTATCAATCATTTTCAACTAGAATGCTTTTTTTTTCTAGACAATATATAAAATGTTCCTATTAAATTGTGTTATGATCATTTGTTTCAATACAACTAATTAATAAATTACTCGATTATATTTTTCCTTTTATAAATGTATGGATCGTCTCGAATCGATGATGCAGCAACAGACGAAGAAAATCTCTTAGATTTTTAGATGATAGATTTGTTTATGAAGTTCATTCTCTCATTTTTAACAAACATGCCTTAAATATAACATCAGCTTTCAAACATAAATTACTCAAAATCTTTCTTAAAAACAAAATCATCGATCGAATGAATGCTTAATAACATGTACAACTTCAATAACATGTGAAAATCATTTTATTTATTTTATTTCTTTTATTACATACAAAAACCTTTCATTTATATAATGGAAATACTTGTATACAAGGACTATTCGTTTAAGATAATATTTACATAGTAAATATTGAATTATAACAAACTATTTATATCAACATTTATTCAAATTTATAAAAGTTCTCATGTCTTCCAAAGTACACTTACTTATGAGAAGTAACTCTTCAATAACAAAGGTTTAGTATTCATTTTTAAAGTTTCCAAAAGAAATTTATTGCATTTATTCAAATAGAAACCAAAAAAAAAAATATCAGATTATTAATATTACGAATTGAATTATCAGTTATGAGTAATATACGTAGGTGAGAAAAAACAATATTAACGATTATCGTACAGTAGCTTGCAAAATGATTCAATCAGATTTTGCTTTTCATTTGAGTAGAGACTTTTGTTGATGAGATTATTCTATAAAAATTACTTCGTATGATAGAACAAATAATTCCCTACAAAATAAAATATCTTTCCATTGTTAGCAACGTTTTTTGATTGAGATAAGATGTCAATAATTCTAAAGTCGAGAAAAATATAGACTATGTTTTAGCTAAGTTAAGTGTAAGAACATGAGACAAGCCTATAAAAATTTTAATACACGAAATGCATCACGTTTCTGTAAATTCAATATTATGTGAAACTCAGATGTGTTCGTTAACCTCTCATTATGTTAATAGAGGATATTTATAGTGAAGAATCTCTCGCTGACTATGGTTGTTCTTCAAGTATTATCAATCACGAGAGTAATGATCCATCTTATGTGTTCCTGTATTTCGAACAGAAATTTTTTACTGGTTTGCTCTATTTTTTCTTTTCGTATTTCTTACTTGAATATTTTTATTATTCTAACTATGGATAAAACTGACAAATAAGCTTCTTATATATATCCAATATATATACAGTAGATCTCAATGCACTGTTATATGTTTGGATAAGCTCGGAAACACTGATATTCATTATTTTCTGAGTTATACCTGAAAGGCTAGGATCTGTAGTCAATCCACAAAATAAGACTGAGAATAAGTGTAAGAATCTAAATTTGACGAAAATTAATTTGGAGTATTAAGTATACTTTCGAAGCAAATTTTTGTGCTAATTTTAAACATGATATTTGTTTCTTTTGAAACTGAACGTATGGTCTTGAAAATCTGCGAATACAAACCCATTTTGAAAGTTTCTTTTTATCATATCGAAAAAGAGAATTCGAATAAACATTGGACGATATCGGGAATCAATGCGTTTGGTGCATGTCGATCTATTTTAGACTTTATGAATATTTTGTTAAACTTACAAAAAGTGTCAAATAAAAAAATTCTGCTCAAATTTTGAATTGCTGACACTTAATATCAATCTTATGCAAGGTGCAAAAAAATAAATATATTTTCATACAACATAACAGAAAAAAAAGACTTCTGTACCTATTGTAAGACTGATATATGTCAATCAAAAAAGACCTTATAGAGAATAGTTTACTTGATCATTCTTTAAATTCTTTTTAACGTCAATGATAATAGAAAATAAATCTGATCAAATTATTTTGAAAATTACTGTATATTTTTATTTTTCTGAATGGAAACTAGAGGGTATATAAAAGAATAATTAATAAGCATATGATGAATCAAGTTTGTTTATGCATACTGGTCTATACTTGAATGTGTATATGTATATAAAATGAGAAAGAAAATAAAGCCATAAGTTATTTATACTTTAGGCATAGTGTATTTTTGAATGATGAAACTGATGCATCGATTCATTTAAATAAGAAAGCTTCAATCTTGCAGTTTTGTATCGTTATTCAAATATATATTGAAATATTTGAATACATATAAAAGAATAGGACACCATATTCATAAATTACATGTTTTAATATCAATCGAATGATATATATTTGATGACATAATCAAATTGTAAATATGAGTAGGAAGGTTTTCATTGTATATTAGATGTATTCTTAGAATATTAATCGAAATTTGATTTGATTCATTTGTACCTGTCTTTTCTTTTCTTTTTTTTTGTTTAATTGAATGTGAGGGCGTTGTTCGTTTTTAATAGAAAGTTAAGCTGATCATTTAATAGTATACGTATATTTGCGTATAACTCAGTGCATTGATCTCTATTTGTAATTTTGCTAGTTACTATCACTGATGTCCTCCACCGTTCTTTTGTTAATCCTCAACAAATGAAACAAACAGAAGGCAAAAAGAATCATATATATATATATACATTGTACATTGTCCATCGAGGACAAAACCGTTACTCGTTTTCAAGTGTTCTTTATAAGACAAATAAAATGTGTGTGCACACTTTGCAAGAAAGAAAAAGGTAAGTAATTGAAATATTGTCATCTTTGCTTGAAATGCACCGATTCGTACTTGAATGTCTAGACAGTAAGTATTTCAAAAAAAAAAAAAAAAGAAATTCCAAACTTAATGTTCTGTTTTTTATTTTTTTATGCGACCGCACTTCAGTTAATCGATTTTATTTAACACCTATGTGTTATCATTTCGTATGCATGTGATATTTCTTTATTTTATTCACACTTATAGATTAAAATAAAAAAAAAGAAAAAAGATGATCTTATTTTGATCCGTTTGGACGACAAAATGAAAGATGAATATTCACACCATTAAATGAATCATATTTCAAAGTATGACATATATAGTAGCATAAGACGAATCATAAATCTTGTATGCATATCACGTTTGTATGGTTTCTTAACAAATGTTGTAATCGTTTTTTTTTTTTTTTTTTTTATTTAACAAAAGAAACCAAACAAGAAAAAGAAACATTCTTTCTTATTCTTTAGATTTATCACTTATCATGGCGTCATGTTCAGATTTAACTAAACTTTCATTACCAATGGATTGTCAACCTATCATAAAGGTACGAAAAAAGAAAATCATAAGTGAATTCTAGATAGTATCTATTTATAAGAAAAATCAAATCAATAAGAATATCTCGACTAACTGTTCATTTCCAGGTTAAAGTGAAACCCTCTCCTGTTCATATTTTTAAATTTTGATTTTTCATCGATAATATAGTTTTGAAGTTTCTTCTATCAAATGTCCTATCTATAAGAGTTCGTCATTGCTAATTAGTCCTTTTTTTAAAACTTAAATCTCTTATATTCTTTCTCAAAACCAATTTTTGAACAAAATTAAAGACGAGATGTTTTCTCATTTGTTTCTACATGATACATCTGATCGGGTTCAAACTTTTTTGTAAGTACTTTGATTCAATTGGGCTACGTAGTTTTTATTTTTTCAAAATGTTATTTCTACGGAATTTGACAATCTTCAAACAATTAATGCGAGTGAAAAAAAAAATGTTTTCTAACGGCACTTTCAGTGTTTCGCTTCTGTTGATCTCAATGGACGATATTTTTGAAAGACAAAAAAAATACATACTCCATTTTGATTCTCGTGGCCATAAAAAAATTACATCTCGAAAAAGTGGAATGTAAACTTTTTGCCCGGAGATCTTAGAAATTGTGAGTCTATGACAACTATTATTCTAATTATCCAGATCTATCTATTTTGAAAGTTTCATAATCTTTCATTGACTCATATTCATGAAACTTTAGAAAGGAAGGTTCACTTGAGTGACCATGATCATTCTTTAAACAACTCTTTTTCCAGCTAATACGATTCAACTTGAAGTTTCTCTATTGACAAAAAAAAAGCGATTTCCAAGATATTTTTTTCACAGTCGATTTTACTTCAATGTTTTTGTTATCTATGTTTATAATAATCTCATCTCAAATTACACTAAACTATATCCTGCATTGTTCTGTACAAGCAATAAGATTATCATATTCGACAATCATCTTATTGCAAAAAAGAAAATGATCAAACAAACGTTGTGAAAGTGTTATGATATATATATGACAAATCGGACTACACTTTGATGTAATTTGAGATGAGATTAGTATGAAAATAAGCAACGAAAAATAAAAAACGCTATTTAACTTAACAAATACGTTACAAATCGATTTATTTGACGTTAATATAATCACAATCACTCAACTCTGAAATGAACATTAGTTATTTTACAAATTGTTCGAGTTATATCAATAAAAAAATTTTGCTTAATATAGTTGATGTTATCCCATTTATCACATTCAATTCTCTATTGATACTTTCTATGTATTGGCAAGGTCGAATGGTCATATAATTAGAAAAGAAAAAGAAATAATGTTGCCGATTTCCGTTAGATATATGTCAAATCTTGATGAGAGTAACTAGAATGATAAGAAAATTTATGCATATGTTGTACAACACAACCTTCTCGAGTGTGTGTGTGTATATGCCAGGCACACAAGAACACTATAATACATTATCGTACAATTACATAAATGACATATATATATCTATATATATATATAGATGTTCTTCTTGTAATTCTAGGTTACACCAGTTGCTGTATCAGCAAGTAAAAAATTTGTCGAACCATTTCATCGACTTAAAAATCGTGCAAATTTATTTCGTCGAAAACTTTATTCATCACAATTAGATATTAGTAATCATAGTTCATTACATTCTATTAATCATAGTAATCTATCTGATCAAATAATAACAATAGATAATAATAACAAAGGTAATAATAACAATAATGTTATTCTTAAACGATCAAATTCGATGATATGTCCACAGCAACGTTTACAAACATTTTTAAAAACTAATAATAATAATAATAATAATAATCGTAATTCAATATGTATTGAATTATCTGGTTGTCCAATAGATGAAAGTTCAACAGATGATTATTATTCAATAAAATCATCATCAAATCATTATTGGAATAAAAAACTACATTCAACAATGAGTAATATTAAAGAACAGGATACATATCCATCAAATGAATCACTTAATGAGAACAAAATTGAAACAGGTAAAAGAAAAGAAAATCTATTAATTAATATTCATATTCAATTTGTTTGTTTTTAGTATTATCATCACATAATAATAACAATGAACAAACATCTGTTATACTTTCGTCACCTCAATTAACTAAAGATGTTAGTAGAAGCGAACAAAAACAACAACTGGTTCCTTCTGTTACATCTTCATCATCAACGATTATGTCACGAAATAATAATGAAACAATTCAATTATGTCGTCAATCACATTCAAATATATCTTTTCGTGAAAAACGACAATCAACATGTTCATCATTTGATGAACCATTTTATGATTGTAAACAAGATACATCATCTTTAAAATCAATTCAAAATTTAGATATGTCTACATCAAAAATGTCAACATGTACAATGACAGGAAAATCTTTAAATAATCTTGATGAATGTTTATCAATAATGTCATCTGAAGATAAATGTGTACAAACAACATTTAATGATTCAATAACTATAAATTCATGTATGATAAGAAATACTTCATCAACAAGTTTATCATCATCAACAACATCAATACAAACTGATTCACTTGAAAATAAACCAAAATTATCGACTTTATCAAAAATAAATGAAACATCACAACATTCTATTAATCAACGTCTTATTGAATCATATTATAAATGGCCACATATATATGAAAGATTACTTAGTGAACAAACATGTATTTATTGGGTTAATTATTTAGGTAATATTGTATTAGAACAAAAAAAAATTAGAAAAATATGATAGAAAATTTTTACATATGTTGAATCGAATTTTGATTTCAATATTTCAGATAGAACAATGTGAATAAGAAAATTAAGTTTTGAATCAACACTAGAGTTTAGTATTGAATTGCCACATCTTTCAACATTGAAATAAAACACTTATTAGACATACATATACTGAAATCTTCTATATCAAAAAAAAAGAAAAAAAATGAAGATTTTTTGTATTCATCTGATGATTTAATCACTCCAGTTTTTTCTCTATCTAATAATTTATTTAAAATATTGAAAAACTGTTCTCGCTTTTTTTTCTGGTAGTCTGCATCGTTTTTCTCAAAATTTTGAAATTTTACTGGATCAGATATAGGAGAGTAACCAAAATAAAGCATTAGGCCAATAGAATAGTCATAGACATAGGTCTTTAAATATGTTTTATATATGTGCGTACGATGGATATTGTAATGAGTCGAGTAACATATAATCCAGATGAAAATTCATCAATTGATGTCCCTGGTAATGATGGATATCCTTGTAGTCAAACTGAAATGTCATGGCGCTTGTTTCTCGTCAATGGGAAAATATATGAAAGACCAAATCAATATAATATTGAGTTATTTTCAAATTGATTTCAATTGTTAATAGATTATTTTTTCTTAGTTGAATCGTGCTCAGAACGATATTCGTTCAGTAAGAATTAAGTATAACTCTTTAAGATTGTGTAGACGTATTGAAATACTCAATATTACTCAAAAATTAAGAAAATTGTTAATAATTTTATCAGAATTCATTCTATAATATCGACAGATTGATCTTATTCGCTTATGTATTCTTTTATTTATTATCATTGGAACTTAAATGATATTAGTATTGTTACTATGAACGATAATTTAGAAAATTTGTTTCATTTGTTTTTGGATGTTTTTTTTTCTATGCATAATTTTGTACATTCTATTAAAAATTTTCTCGAAAAGATTAATTTCAAGTCTACATATTGAAATTGTATTGTTAATTTTCTATGTATTTTAAGATATATTTCTTCACCATTCGGTTACTTAATCTTTCTAAAATGCAACAAACTAGTAGTTCCTATATTATAGCAAGACTTTTATTGATATATAATCTATGGAAGGAGAAGATTGCAAACTTTTATTCTTAAACTTCAAGATTCTTTTTAGATTGTGTTTTACAAAAGAAAAGCAATAAATTTTTCTTAAGCGTACTGAAATTATTGAAAAAAAAACAATTTTAATAAATAAAAACGAAGTCAAATCTTCTAAGTTTTTCTTTTTTTTGTAATATAGGTTCAACAGCAATAAAAATATCAAATGATGATACATCAACAATACCAACTCATGCAATTAATCGATTAAAACAATCAACACAATATGCACGTGTTTTACCAATAATTGGTTTAAGTATATCACCGCGTGGTGTCGAATTTTTAAAACATTCAAAAGATCGTGTTGTAATCTGTTTTCATGATATTAAATCTATACATTGTGCATGTCAGGATCAAGATTTACGTTATTTTGGTTATGTTACACATGAACAACGTTCAATTAATGGTATATCATATACAACTACTACTTTTGATCATAAACAACCATTAACATCATCACCATCATTATCTACAAATGGAGATTATCATAATTATTGTCATGTATTTGTTGTAAAAAATGAATCAATGTCAACTGAAGTAGATTCTATTTGAATGAAATTGAAAATTTAAGTTTGTTTGTTTGTTTTTTCTATTTAGATTCTATTAACTTTTGGTCAAGCATTTGATATAGCTTATCGACTTCATCGTCGTTTAAATTCTAAACAAATTTGTTCGGATAAATCTCATCGAAATATTGATGTTAGTCGTTTGTCAACTAAATCTAATAAAGTTATATCATCATCAACACATTCACCAGCAACATCATCGTCATCATCATTGTCGAATGATGAACGAAGAATTTTTATTTAAAAAAAAAAAAAAAAAAAAAAAGACAAAAACAAAGTTTATTGTTTATAAATATGTTATTAAAATAAATTTCTTTTTCATTTGGTTTTTGTAAAATCATCCATTCGTGTTGAATACCATTAGAAGATTAAAACCATCGAAGCACTCAGAAAGATAAGATAGAGATACATGAAAATGCCATAATCATAACAAAATTTGTTTTTTCATACTGTAGAAAGATAATGAAAATCAGATGTGAGACAGTGAACTTCTTCTCTACGTGTCAAAATTCATATTCTAAATGCAGTAGTTGATCTAAATACTTTAAAACCGATTGCGAGTAATTCTATGATAACCCCAAATATTGAGATAATCACAATTTTCAAAACACTATCTTCCACTGAATCAACAAACAGATCACGATTTTTGCGACTTGGGTATGCAATCACGCTATTCATCTTGACAGCTTTCAATAGAAAGAAAGAAAAATAATATCATAATTTATTTCTTGCAGATGTGGCTTTGTGAATAGACATATCAGTGTGAGTTTCGTACGTATGAATAGAAAGACAAAAATCACACTCGTGTCTCCATAACCTCAAAAATGCACATGATTTTTCTCGCAATGTTGTTGATATTCCAAATTTGGAGAAATACTTATAAAAAAGTCGAGTATGTCTTCGTACAAGATAATTCATCTATCTGTGAGTGAGTTAGCCTATTAGAAATCCTAAAATACACTTCTTTTAATCCCGCACAAAGTTCCGAGCAAAAGTAGAACAGCATTATTTCCTCATTGAACTTAGTTTCGCATATTATTTTAATTTTTTTGAATCTTGTTAGGTCATATTCATTTTTCAATGATTATCTTGCCAGTTTTCTTCTATCAAACTTTAAATAAAATCTATATCTATAGTCAAATTTCAAATAGTATATCGTTACTTACAAAAATCGGATTTTATATGCTTTATTAAATGCTGTAATCATTTGACTATTGTCATCGGAGAATAATTATGATTTAGACTATATATGAATTATATCCAAGAACGATTTATTAGTACGAAAGTATTCATGAAGAAATCTCAAAATAATTCCAATCGAACAATATGCACAAAAGTATTTTAATCAGTCCTTTTTATCGAGGAATATTTCCGATGAGTCTCCGAATTTCAATTCCATTTTATTTTCACCAGAATAGCTATTGGTTGGAACAAACCATTTGCCTTCGAATTGAGCATGATTCGAATTCCATGTCAATTGCATAGGTACTGCATGTTCGAAGCTTCCTTTACTATTACCACTACCGAATGTATAGACTTTGTGCAGAGCTATCCGTTGGTTCTCTACAGAAAATGTTCCGTCAATGATAAACTTTCCAATGTCATCGTATCCGTTTCCAGTCACTCGGCTTGTGGCACGATCGAACGCTAATGACATTAGATATGGTCCATGCCATTGGCCGTGTTGATAATATCGACTCATCCAGCTCCCAGTTTTAAAGCAGTCTTCTTCGTACGTTTTATAGTTTCTATTGCGTTCATTTGCAGAACTTTTATCCACAAAACTTGTATACGATTCTGAAGATCGACTACGATATCGACGGCAACAAAAAATAGTGAGTAAGATGATTGCGATTAGACCTAATATACCACCTATTACACTGCCTGCAATGATTCCTGCCGTGCGACACTTTGAACCTTGACAGCTGCTTCCACGACTTGCTCCACCTAGGATCGATATTTTTCTCAAGAAGATTCATAGTTGAAATGAAATAATTACCTCTATAGCCACTACCACCTCGACTTCCGCCACGAGCACCCTGGCTATAAAAGATGATGGGGACTAGTGCGACGAACAACAGAAAGTGAAATGTCATGTGCATGTTAATGAAAATTCAGTGCAAAACAGTTGATTCTTACACGTTGCTTATTGTCAATCTCGATACAGATACGTATCAAAGACTGATTCTTTGACAGAAATGAATAAAAATGATGTTTGCTCTATACATCGACTGGTCATGATACTGTTATAGAGAGAGAGAGAGAGAAATAAGTATGACGCTGAATATTGACAATTTTCTGTTTCACTCATTCTCTTACTATGAAATATACATATGTATTTGCACTATTCAATATTCTGACTGACAGCAAGACCAACGAAATGCAACACACACATGGCAATGCTCCGTAGTGGTAACAGTTTTTTCTCTCGTTGTTCTACGATTGCATGGATTTCATATTCATACAAATGACTATTGACATAACTGAAGTACAGTTAAGAGCGAAAATCACAAGCATATGTGTGTATTCGTTGCAAGAACCACCCTACGGCGATGAACTCTATATGTTTCTTTACAAATGCTTGATGAAAGAATAGAATGTATTCAATGAAACGTAACAAACCAATTGGTGATCACTTGCCTGAAAATGCCGTCATTCCCACAGACAAACTAGCTCTGATTAATCGAAAATATGTTTTTTTGAGCAAGTTCATACATTTTTTTCTTCGACAAAGATTTAAACAGTCTATTGAATGGAAAAAAAAGTTTCATTGTGAAAAGAAAACCAGTGAGATATACATGTCTAAATTGTTTTTTTGCAAACACTATTAGTAAACGAAAGAAACTTGAGAAGAAAATAAGATCTTAATTTTTTATCGGATTCGTCATCAATGAAAGAAAATGAAAACCTCAGTTTCATCGTAGAACATTGTACAATTTTTGAAAAGCATTAAAATCTAGGTACAATAATTGATTTGTCATTATCTTCTTGCATTTGTTGAGTCACACAATACAATTTTTTCATTCTGTGGCCTTTGCAATTATCGACAGACAACATCATAAAATAAAAAAAATTATTTGTTGAATTTTTACGCTCAAATAAAGAACTATCATAAACAGAAGATCTACTTTTAACTGGATTAGCGAAGGTCAACCATTTGATTCCATTTTTAGGTTCTTTGGAATCATTTTCATCTCTCACGCATATACGTTTTTCGGCCATTTGCCACTACTATCCTTATTTTTTAGGTCAATGAAACATAATACCTAATGCTCAAGCATTGAATTTAATTGGGTAAACTTTTTCAACAAACACTAGAGTGTTGATTTGGTTGGAGGAAAGACGCACCTCATCCGCAATGGACAAATGCAGCATAAAAATCATTGAATATTATTCTTTCCAATCAACTAGGTATTTTTGAACACACTATTATCGATGCCATGGTTTTTTCAATGTAATTATAATGGAACACCAATTTTCCCCATTCCTTTCGTATTTTTCATTGTTGTGCTTTAATTATTATTATTATATAATGTGTTTAATGATTCGTAAACTCTACAGCCGTTTTTCGTTCATATACTGTTGGTGTAGAGTCGCCCACATATCTACGCACACGCACATTGTATTAGATATTGTGAAAATTTTTTAATCATATTTGAAAATAACAGCTGAGGAAGGTATTAAAAATTTTCCAAGATCATTCTGATAGGCAAGCAACTTATTTGCATCTGGAATTATTCAAATACACTATTTATGATTGGTTGCTTTTGTCTATAGTTTTTGATCGATAGAAACTAAAGCATATGAATGAATTTGTTAGAAAGTATGTACATTAAGTATCACACTAGCTGATCTTCGTCAGCGAACTGACAAAATAAGGATAGATACAATAGATGATTTATTGCTGTTTCAAAATTATAATCAATATTCATAATTTGAATATCGAAGATATTACTTTGAGAGCATATAAACAAGTACAAAAACCACACAGAAATAAAAGAAAACAATTCGTATTTCTAAAACTATTCTTTTTCCAGTCCTTCATGCAGACTATTGATTGACTCTTCCATAATCTTAAAATCGACGTTGTAGACGATTGTGAATAACAAAAAAAATCAATATCTGTGCACGGATGGTATAAATCAACAAAAGATATTATGGGTGTAGGCGTGAATGTAGGCTTCCTATTCCGTCACCCACCTACTCCTTTATGGCACGAAACCTTGTAGGATTCTTATCTGCAACATAAGTCCGACTAATAAGCAAAATATCACCTAAAGAGAAAGTATCAGTCGATGAAGTTCCCTCGTCAGTTAATGAATGATGAAATAAGTTTCTATTCATTTCATTCTTGTTACTATTAGTAATTAAGGCACTAGTTCGCATAGTACCGAATCCTACAAGAGTTATTTAGTTTCCTGCTTTACATTGTTGTTCGAACATATTTTTTCAGATCGACAAATCTGTTCGCTCGAATCGAAGCATTTCGCAAACATAGTGAAGAAATACCATCGAAGATCTCAACTATTATTTCATTCAATAAAGAGCTACATTCATGTGGCCATTATACTCAACAAGTCGTCGTTTTTCAGAATAGCCGTATGCATTGTCGTGAAGGCGAAGCTCCAGTATATATGAGTTGTTGTTTGGGAACACCTTTCTTTATATTCTTTCTCACATTTCGTCAAACAGCTCTGTAAACCGGTGGCAACTTGTGCGATGCAATTAAAATGAGTTTCAAAAACAAAAACCATAGTTTAATAATAATCATTTCGATTTTCCGAACATAGAATTCTTTCGAGTATAAATTGAAATATGCGACAAAATATGGTTTTGAATGCTATGTAAGAGAGAAATGTTTTTACACCCAAGTAGGGCGGTGTTTCTTTATTTTTATTTCATATTTCCTTTTGGTTATATCAGTAAGGAACGCTAATATAGAATCAAGTGAAACAGAAAACAAATACTACGTGCACAGAATAATAAAACATATGAATATGAGAAAAGTGTCATGTTAATCATTAAAGTAGGAGAAAGCAGTGAGTAGCAACATAAAGTTCTGTTCTTGAGCTGCTGTTATTCCACTAGGCAATCATTTATTTTTTACCAATACTATGTAATATACGAAGTGTTGGTTCGATTGATCTAATATGAATATGAGATTTTGGATGAGCAAGTCCTGCAAGAGCATTTTCGGCCATACTGAGAAACACTTCCGAGCCGGCCACATAGACATGTGTATCTGGTTTGATTTTACCGTGAAGATGCTCCTTCGAAATTGGTTCTTCTTGTGTCAAGATTAGGTATTGACCATGTGGAAGTATTTTATGTAATTTGCCGGCAAAGGCAGCATGATCTTCACTTCGTACACACTGAATTAATGATGCCGAAGCTGCTTTTCCTTGTTGTTGCAATTCTTGGATCATCGACATGAAAGAAGTAACACCGATACCACCACTTATGAATAAGTGACTCTTTCCATCCTTGGCCATTGCAAAACTACCAGCAGGAGGTGAAACTAAAACCGTGCTGCCAACTGGATGGTTCTCAATCATATCGGTTGAGACAATGCTATTTTGATCAAGATCATTTCCTTGCTTAAAAGCGATAGTATAATTGTAGCCATTGAATGGTTCAATTAGAGGATAGTGTCCATGATGAAGTACACCATTTTTTTCAATGCGCAATGTAATATATTGTCCAGGATGATAATCCCATAGTTTTCCACCGTCTTGACGTTCCAGACTCATAGCATAAATGGGTCCACTTGCGATGACATCACTCTTGAGAACAGTGAATGGAGCGAAACCTTTATCACGTTCATCGGTGCCAAGTTTGTCGTACAATTCCTTTTCCAATTTGATAAATGTTGCTGCAATAAGATCATATACACCTTGCCATGCCGCCATTAATTCAGGTGTTGCTTGGTCACCCAAATGTTCTTTGATTGCTTGCAATAAATACTTGCCGACAGCTGGGTAGTGTTCAGGTTTGACAGTGATGGCGCGATGTTTGCTAGAAATACGTGCCATCTGTGGTATCATAACATCTAAATTATCAATATTTTCGACGAAATAAAAGACGGTTTGTGCCAATGCCATAGGTTGTTTTCCAGTTTTTTGATTGGTTTGATTGAAAAAATTGCGATATTCTGGTTGTTCTTTGAACATTGTGTTATAGAATTTTGTTGTTATTTCTTTACCATGCTCCTTCATGATATGTGCATTAGCTTTAACAAGTTTCTTTTGTTCTTCAGTAAGACCCATTTTGATTCTAGAACACAAAGCAGAATTTGTTTGTTTTGTTGACAAAAAAAAACACGACTAGAACTTCTCCTTCTTCTGTATTTCAAGTCAAAATCATCAGAAGGTGGTTTAAACTGCGCTTTATATTTAGCAGGTTACTAAGTGGCAAAAGATCTTTTCTTGCTTGAAAAATGTACAGTTTTTCATGTATAAGACAATTATTCATTTTCTTTCACCCGTAAACATTCAGAAGAAACCTAGAATCTAGTATGCTGCTAGAAATAGCTTACAAAACCGAGAGTATCTAATTATGTTTCGGGCAAAATAGCTGTTTGCCGCAGTTGCTCAGAACTGAACTCTTGGCTGACAGTAAACACTTAGCCTCTGGAAAAGACTTAAATCTACATCATTTGAGAGCACATATTCAACTTAGCAGGGTAAACTCCATTTAGCTGTACGAAATATTGTTTTTAGTTTCACAACAACAAACATTTTCGGGACTTGACTCTTCGAAAATGCTCATGATTTTCCGATATCGACCGCCCGCTCTTTATATACGCTGGAAAATCAAAGCATAGAATAATAAAATGTGAAAGTATTTATGAAAGTAGAACACATAATAAACCTTTTGTTACCGTCTGTGAAATTTTCATAAACTCTTAATGAACCTATTCGAGATCGTCACTCAATATAACTTTAAGATCTACATACCCTACTTGAGAAGCATATTCTTATCTTAAACAAAATCAAAGCAAAAAAAAAACTTTCCTAAATGTACTCAAGCTGAAGTCACTGATCACTGTGTATTATTGTAGTTCATGATAAAACGTATTTCAATCGATCAAAATGAAACATAATCAATTCTAATCTAATTTACTAGCATTTTATGCGATTTGAATAAGTTTAAATTGGAATGTAAATCTCTAAGTGTAACTCGTGTCTCAAAGAATGGTCTATTATTATACTTACTTTTAGTTGAACTGATGCGTTCGAAAAAGTAATCAAGAATTTGAGTTTCTAAAATAAAACGAGAAAAAAACACGTGTTTTATTATTATTTCGGTTAAAATCGATAAAAAAACTAAATAATAGATGTACATTAATTAAAAATCAAACTTTTAAGTTTTCTTTTTTACATTAATGACTCATGGACACCCATTCAAAATCCGAAGAGTCATGCCCACCCATAGTTTTGTTTCCTAAAAGTTTTAACCTATGTGCTGGGCTTGATCTAATCTATTTAGAAGCTCTGAAGACTAAACTATGTAAATGAACTAAAAATAAAGGTATATTAACTCTAACTGTATTAGATGAGAAATATGATTATTTTCGATGAACGTCGACTAAAATTAAATGGACATTAACTCTACCGAAGGAGTCGGTTCGGATGATTAATTGCTTTTTAAACTGTGTCTATATTCAATCAATAGAGCCCAGTGAGTAGGTAAATATCCTAGAATGGCTCAATTTTCTAGGCCTTTATTACTAAGATATTGAATTTTTAGTGAATTTCCTGTGCAGGACTCCAGTTTTCCAGTTAAATTATATTTTCGAATGTTTGAAATCCAAATAAATGAATTTGAATAGGATTTTAATTCTTCTAAATTGAATTTATATTGATTTAAACTCGATTTAAATTAATTTAAATCAATCAAAAAAAAAATTTTAATTTTAAAAATTTCAAAAAATCAAAAAATTTGAATTAAATTTTAAAAATTTTAAAAACTTTAAAAAAATTAAACTTAATATAAATGCATTTGAAGTCAATTTGAATTTAAAATGAATTTAAATTTTTAAAATTTATATTTAAAAAAAAACGTAAATTTTGATATCTAAAAAATTTATACTTCTTTTAAATTTAAGTTTCTTAAAATTTATTTTCGGATTTATTAAATTTTCGTAAATGTAAATTGATCATCCCTAGATTTGCATAACTGTCGTATAACTTGGTGCTATAATAACGAAGGTTTTAGTTGCTATTTAGAAGAATGAGATGAATATAAATTTATTCCATCATTCATTAGCTGAGAGAGAACAACAGAAAATGTAGTTTATACTTCGAGCATACCAAAAGTAGTGATAGTGGTATTTCAATACCGTTTAGTAAGCTTAAATACTATTCTGTCTAGATGAAATGACATTACAAACAATACATTTCATTTTTATGACATTTGATTGTCCTCCAACTAATATAATAATAACAAAATTTCCATTAAGATCTGTTTTTTTATGGTAAATTACGATTACATTGGATTATATTTCTCTTCGATATGTATTCTCTTTTTGACATTTTCCCTGTTTTGCGCTATTAGTCAGGCGATGACCTTTTTCAATGTTTTCAGATGTTGTTTTGATTTCTAGGTCTGCTAGAACGTTCTTCATTTTCCAGGATATATGTGTTTCTATATACATATATAGACGGCTACGTATTGAATGAAGCGAGAAAAATAGAGAGGAGAAGAGCAAAGAGAATTTGAAGAAGAAGATACACATTGAAGGAAAATATGATCTAATATAATCGTTACTTATTATAAGAAACCGATCTTGACTGAAATTTTATTATTATGATATTAGTTGAAGAATGATCAAAAATCAGAGAAATAGAGAGCATTGCATGTACTAACAGTTTACTATACGATATTAAAATATGACTGTTACTACTTTTGGTATGCCCTAAGCATTTTATTTGATGGATATCGCGAGATAAGATCCAATATAAATATGGAAATTTTACTTATGCTTATATATCCAGAAGTATCACGACCAGAGGGAGAGGATGTAAGAGTGTCTACCACCTGGTATCGAGAAAAGTTTTCATTCTTTCCTAGTGGAAATCTAGCGTTTTTTCGCTTTTTTACACACCAACGTGTCCAAAAAGTCATTGACTACTTCTCAAGGTAAATGGTCGATCACCTTCTGTGACGAAGAGAAGCTGATCTCCTTTCAATCGTACGTGTCTCGTGGCATTCCTGTATGTATCTTCAGATTAGAAGCAAAAATATTTCAAGATCTATGAAAATAGAAGAAGAGTAAAAAAGAAACACAAGAGATACTACCAAAGATTGATCAAGATGGGATACTCTTTCTTACCTCGTATGGCGTATTCAATAAATGATATTCTACTTTACTTGGAAGTCGTTTATATATCCAGAAGATAGACGATGAAAATAGAATTCATATGTCCTTCTGTTATATTTTTCCCTGCTTTGTTGCTCTATCTTGAAGACCTATTGAGATATGCTACATTGAATATATTTTTTAGCTCTATATGGATGAGACCGTTTGCTAATTGTCGAATCGGATTCGCGAACGTAACCAGTTTATTTTTGTCATTTCCAGAAAAGTACATCCAAACATACGGTAGCAGGAAAATCCAAACAATCTACAATAACCACAAAGAGAATAAGATCAAAAGAACTACAAGCAAAAACCGAAGAAAAAAAAGACAGAGAATCGGAATTATCAGTATAAAGTATGACGAACACAATAACCTTCTCAATATGTATGGAAACTGAAATACTAATGGTTAGGTGTGTTACTTTATATTTACTGTACGAAATAAAGATAAAGATAATCATTATATTTATAAAATAAAAATAATATATTCTTATAAAATCTTAATTTAATGTTAAATAATTCTCAGTATTTTTAATAAAATACTCAATTCGAGTGATATTTGGCGTGTATCAATAGAAAAAAAAACATTTTAATATCTAAGAAGTTCTTACAGATTCTAATAGCAAGAAAATTCTGCATCTAATGAGTCTATTTTCAACAAATTCAAATAGAATATTCATAGGTCTTTGTATCAAAAACTGATTTTTACGGCTTCCAAAATGTGCTTTAGATTTTTGTTATTATTCAATACGCTTTAAATAATAAGGTGATATTTGTAATCAGCCTACTTAGTTCTATCGAACTATAAAGACTTGTAATAGAACGATAATCAAAAATTATTTTCGATACCTGAGGAGGACCTCAGGAGAGTGAAAAGTGGCGTTGTGATACAATGCAAAATGACCTTGTGACACACAACCATGGTTTAATGTCAATTTTTCGGACTAATAAAAGCAGAGTCAGGTATTTTGAAACGAGAAGTCTCTAGTTCGACACATCTCCTTGACGTATAGTTTTCTTTTAAGAACCAGGGCCTGCTACCCGTTGAAATTATAAAGAAAACACCTAAACTAGAAACATTAAATGCTGAAGATTCAACCTTCTCAGAATGATTTTTTTCATCTTCTTGATTACATTTTGTTTTCATTTACAATCGATTAAAATAAAAGAAAACAGTTTTCTCCTTCTTGTTTATATGTCAGTCTGCCATATTTCTCTGTTTGGTTTATTGATATACGTGTTGAAAAGATATGAAGATGTCCAAAATTGAATATATGTGTTACGTTGATAAGATAAGACCTTTTGTTAATTATCGAATCAGATACGCGAGCGAAGCCAGCTTATTTTTGTCACTTTTAAAAAAGGACATGTTCTCATATGGAGAGAAGAAAGTACAGTCTACGCCAACCACAGAGAGAGTATGACAAAGAGAAGAAGAAACACAAAACGAAGAAAAAGAAGACAGAATTGGAATAATCAGTACAGAGTATGACGAACACCATAACCTTCTCGATATGTATGAAAGCTGGAATACTGATGATAAGGTGTGTTACTTTATATTTACTGTACGAAATCAAGATAAAGATAATCTTTATATTTATAAAATAAGAATAGAGAAATTACGAAATCCTGATTGACCATAAAACAATCGTCATCCTTTGAATTGATATACATAATTAAGACGATATTTGACATGTATCAATAGGAAAAGCATTTCAATATCTGAGACGTTCTTATAGGTTCTAATAGAAAAAATTTTTGCATTAAATGTGTCTATTTTCAACGAATTCAACTCGTATATTCAAGGATCTTTATATCGAAAACTGACTTTTAGGGTTTCCAGAAAGTGCTGCACATTTTTGTTCTTATTCAATGAGTTTAAAAAAATGATAATCAAAAATTTTTTTTTGATGCCTGAAGAGAACCCACAGAGAGAAAAGCGCATTTTAAAGTATTTGTGTTTCAGTTATACATAGAATAATTAGAAATATCGGGACAACCTGAATATACATAGACATGCTAAGTTTCGAGTATGACTCTCTTGTTTCAAGTTTTTTAATTTTTTCCTCTCGTGATCATTTTTTTGACTCATAGTGCAAAAATTAATGTTGTTAATATAATGCAATTGCAAGAAATTCTTAATGCAACAAATCTGCTGCACAACGATAAAGAAAGAACTTAATAATATCTTCTTGGTATTCTTATCCTTATTTAATTGTTTCTGTTGCTCGTTTTTAACGATCTAATGATAAATTATTGTTATTGTTAACGATTTGTCAAATATATGTAAATATATTACATATTGGTTTATTTCCTTCATATAATAGGACACATCTTACTGACATTTTCCCTTGTATCTTCTTGTACTATGTATAGATTTATTCCTTCTAGTTTTGTGTTATATTTTTTTTCTCTTTCTCTCTATTCTATTTATGTTGTCCTTCTTCTCATATACTTTTTTACTTAGTATTATAGAATAAACTGACCTTACGTCCATCAAGACTCATGTAGCTTACGATTTTCATTAGTTAGAAACAAACATACTGTTTGTTTGTGGCTGTATTTGATAAAATTGTCGAGATTAAGCTTATAATGAGAATGTTTTAGATTTGGATTGATTTCATGAAGCAGACATATACCGGAAGAATTTATTTTTGTAGTGTACAATTCATCTTCATTATTATTATCATGATAATATTCAATATATATTATCGATATTATCCTCTTCGGATGATAAATAATCATCATATATGTGCTGACTAAGATTCTTTCAATCATAAATATTCTGTTACTTAAACAAGTGCGGTATTTCTAAATTTTCAGTAAGTTTTTTTGCTGTTTTACAAGCAGACAAAACCACTTGTTGAATATTTAATTTATCAATATTATTGATATTTTGACACATTGTTAAATTATTTCTTTTGTTTATGTTTATGATGTATAGGAAATAACAAGCGACGATTATGATTTCTTTTTTCATAACACTTGATTTATTGCAACATAGACAATTTTTCAGCTCATTCGAGAAAATCACTAACAGTAAAATTTATCTTTATTAAATAAGCTCTTCTCAATACTCTTTGTATTTCTGAATGTGGGTTCACATGCCTAAGAACTAAATAAATGTATATTCAACAAATGTTTTGGATAGTTGCTGTCGCTTCACTAACAATATTATTTTTCTTATTTTTTTCTTGTGGAATTTGAATTGATAAATCTTTTGTATTTTATCTATGATCTCCAGAAATAACAAGTAAATACAATGGTTCACGCTGAATACATAACATTTCCTGTATTCATTATCTTTTCTATTTAAGCAATAATTATATGCTTCAATAGTTGAAGATAAACGTCAGTAGCTTGAGAGCAAGGACAAGTTTGGCTGTGAAAGATAATAAAGAACTTCGCCATTTGTTGGCAACATGTATAGCATCTTAGAAAAATAAGAATAATTGTTGCGAACGAAAGAAAAAATATGTCCAATGTGACAATAAATTGATGTTAAATGCATCAGGTTTTTCATGTACTTAAATATGTGTAAGATTGGCGAAGAAATCACGAATCAAACGCATGAAACTTCAGTATTTGGGATCGGTACAAGGATGAAAAAGTTGATTCCGTGAATCTGCCGACTCCGGAATCCATATTAGTATCATCGTTTTTCTTGACTACTGTGTCGTCCCATCAGTACGAGCTGCATAGAATCACTAGCGCAGATGAGTCCCGAGGACACCAAATCATTTTGATCAATAGGAAGGCAGCTCACTTCAAATAGTTATAATCAGAGTGTGTCAAAAACAAGAGATATATTCTTCTTATTGTCAAATGCTTCGGACAAAACTCCGTCATTTCATCGTTTCATAGCGATTCATTCAGGATGGTGAACGGTGAGCGATGTTTTCCAGCTCGATATCTACATAAAATTTTTAGATACGTTTAGAATACTAAAATAATAATTATTGAGAAATTCTATAAATAAAATATGAAATGAATCTAATCAATATGTAGAAACCGTCTCATAATCCATTCGAATCTTTTCGAGTATAACTGTCCGTTCGTGTGGTACATGATCATCCAATATTCGAATGAAATGAAAAAGAATATATGATGAAATAGCTATACCATCAAATGAAACCATTATTTTACTATTCAATTGTTCACAAGTTATAACGAAAATCGTTCTGTATACAGAAAAGCCACTTTGTCTTCAGCAATACGTTTATCGATCGAAACTAGAGATCTGTGAGTCAGTCAGAAAAGTGTTTCGCCTAGCGCTTAATGTAAAACCAGACGTTTACTTATGCGTGTGTTTGTCTCATCTAGAAATTACTTTCTTTAATTTCATTAAAGGAAACAGAGATATCCTAGGTGGCGGAAAACCTCCACTCTTGGGAAATTTTTATTCTTTCCTAGCAGAATTCGAGTATTTTTTTCCTTTTTTCTGGCTCACCAGTTTTCAGACAACTACTATGTTGAATTTATTGCATTCTATCTTATTAGTGTGCATTTTCTGTCATTCAGACCTATTTCCTTTTCTTTATAAACATCAAAGCGAAAAATATTCATTTATAAGAGTATTTGAGATACCTACACCAAGGGGGAAACAGCGGACTTCAAGACTTCAAGACTTCAAAAGACTTCAAGAGACTTCAACGGACTTCAGCCGCAGTGACTTCATATTTTCACAAGACTTCAAAAGACTTCAAAAGACTTCATAGGACTTCAAATGACTTCACAAGACTTCAAAAGACTTCATAGGACTTCAAATGACTTCACAAGACTTCAAAAGACTTCAAAAGACTTATGAAGACTTCAAAAGACTTATGCAGACTTCATTGGATTAAAAAAGACTTCATGAGACTTCACAGACTTCTCGAGACTTCACGGACTTCATGAGACTTCAAAAGACTTTATGAGAATTCATAAGACTTCATAAGACTTCATAAGACTTCACAAGACTTCTACAGACTTCACAAAACTTCATCGGACTTCACAAGACTTCATAAGATTTCAAAAGACTTCACAAGACTTCAAGAGGCAGATTCCGTGCGTATCAAAAAAACTTATAGAAATTAAATGAAACCTCTATAACATGCAAAAAAGCTTATCATTAAGTAAGGGTGTCATTTAACATGTACTGTATAATAAATACAAATTACTTATCATTTAATTTACGCGTAAATTAAATGAAAAGTAAATATAAACTGACACTCTCATTCATAACGGAGTAACTAGCGTCTTTCGAGCACTAGGAAAAGAATGATATTGATAAAATCAACGTTGAAAATATTATTTTAGCTGCATTTAACCGTGCAAAAGAACTAGTTAATAATTTGAATATATTACCTCCATTAAAGGAATGCAATGCTTGAGAACTTAATGGTTTAAGTAAAAATATATCTGATAGTATTAGATTCAACATTAATGCGGATAATTATTTAGCAACGGATTCAGATTCTTCATCAGATTCTGAATCTGATTATGATGATGGAGCAATGGAAAGTAATGAATTTGATAGTAATCTAATCAATGTGGATGAAGAAGATAAAGATGCGGCAATGACACAAAACTTTGATGAAATTAAAACTGAGAAAATAAATTTTACCGGTATGCGTATACTCGATTCGATTAATCCAGCAATGAAAAACTCCTATTTTCAAGTGCAAATAAATAACAAGACTAAATTTATACACAAGCAAACGGCTTGTTGGTTATTGACCGACAAAGTTAGCCGCTTATCGGCTGATAGATTATCACGAGTGATAGAAACAAACAAAAAGGATTGAAAATCTTCATCAGATTGATTTGGATAGATGGAAAATTTCTTATAAAAATAAACCACTTCATTCAAAAAGCATTCACTTATTAATTATCATATTTTCTAAGATCAAACAAACTTGAATTTTTTCCAGTGCATTAAAATAAACAATAAAAAGTTCATCTTTCTACTAAAATAAGACCATCAAAAACAAGACAATTTCATTGGTTTCTTGTGAATTTTCATGCCCGAAATGTATTTCAAAGCTTCCAGAAGACTTCAAGAGACTTCAAGAGACTTCACGAGACTTCATCAGACTTCAAGAGACTTCATCAGACTTCAAGAGATTTCATCAGACTTCAAGAGACTTCATCAGACTTCATCAGACTTTATGAGACTTTAGAGACTTCAAGAGACTTTATGAGAATTCATAAGACTTCAAGAGACTTCATAAGACTTCGAAAGACTTTCAAGACTTCATGAGACTTCAGTCGTGAAGTCTCCGCTGTTTCCCCCTTGACCTACACTATGAATAAAAGCTTCAAACAGTTCTCTACTATTTGTACATAAACCAGTTCATCCCAGAAAACTATGACAGAACTATAAATTTTTCCTTTTGGTCAATGACTTACTGGGTATTTTATACCTTTAATTCATATAAATCGTTTCAAAGTACAAAAATAGATAATCAGACCAGAATGAATAGCCTTGCATTGTCAACCTCGTACATAGAGTCAATTAAAGTGCACATTAAAAAAAAGTGACTAACTATTATTTATATAAATTCAACAGGAACAGGCAAATGAATGATAGTTCAATAAATAATTAAGTATGTGAGTAACACAAAACACGTTTGAATTCTATCTTAATTTGACAATTTTCTTTCAAGCTATTGGCTAGGATGCCCATCATCGTGGTCACAAAACAATAACAAAAATAAAATATAAAATATACAAAACTATTATATGAATGTCGATTCAAATAAAAGAGGGGGATGCGTAACAGGTCAAATCAGTCCACTAGTACTTTCCTTTTCAACTCCACTGAATTATACATCATTGGCAAGAGTATGTTGAGACTAACATTTTAGTACTAGATTCTTGAGATTTTGATTGAATTTTGAAAGCTAAAAGTTATCCAGAGAGTAGTTCATTTTGGTCATATTTTAATAATCAGTTTTATCATGGTGGATTTAATTTCATTATTGTAAGAAAAGATAATACAGCATTGAAATTATGAATTTGATAGCTGTTTGATAGAACTTCAAAATCATATATAAATCATCCATTGATTGTTTAATTCCATGATATATAGCGCAAGTATACTGGTAAACACTGTTACCATATTTGTTATTATTATCACTCATAATTATCTCTCAACAAATATATTAGTTTGAAAATTGAAATAAATGAAACTCTGATAGTACTAATTTGATAGCCATTTTAAAAAAACTGCAAAATCATATATTTTCCGAAGTCAAAAAAAATGGCCACTTGAGAAATTTCTAAGCGCACTGCTTTCTAGAAACAGTTTTGTGTATTTTTGATAAATGTTTAGAAGATTTCGATTAGAAAAAGGATGGATGTAGGTGTGAATGTCCAGAGATATACCGACACCCACACCCTTAAGTATTAAAAAAGTGTGTTTGTACTTTCAAAATCGTGGACTAATGATCATTGTAAATTGTTTTGAGCAAGCATTTTGTAATAAGTTCCATATCGTTGTATCAGTTCTGTATGAGTACCACTTTCTACTATGTGTCCTTTCTCAAGTACACAAATCAGATCACATGAGCGAATAGTTGAAAGTCGATGAGCAATAATGAGTGATGTTCGACTAGGATCGTCTGTTTGAGCTTGTTCAAGAGCTTTTTGTATAATCTATATTTGTACAATGAAGATGATATTTTAATTGATCAATAGATAAAACAAATTTACTTGCTCATTGTATGAATCCATGGCACTTGTAGCTTCATCTAAGAGTAATACTTTAGGTCGACGGATCAGAATTCGAGCAATGGCAATGCGTTGCTTCTCCCCACCAGACAGAAAACTACCTTTAGTTCCTACTTTTGTTTCGTAACCCTAAACGAAGTCACACAATAATAATGGATACATTATATTATGTTGTATTATTTAACCTGAGGTAAATCATCAATAAATTGATGAATATTAGCTTTAGTTGCTGCATTAATAATATCTTCCATTGAAACATTTTCTAATCCATATGTTATATTTTCAGCAATTGTTAAATCGAACAAAATTGGTTCTTGACTAACAAGACCAAACTGAGAACGAACCCAATGAAGATTTATTCGTCGAATATCAACGTCATCAAGAAGCTAGATTGAATGAACAAATTCATATGATGTTTTGAACTATATGTTGAAGAAATACTAACAATTCGACCACTTGTAACATCATAGAATCTTTCCAACAGTTGAATAGTTGTTGATTTTCCGCTTCCAGACGTACCTTTATAGATCCTCTTTCATAGTTGACATTTAAAAGAAACATTTAATTCAAACATACCAACAAGAGCTACGCGTTGACCTTATCAGTGGATCATAACTATTAATAACATGATTAAATCAAAATTTATCTCACTTACCTGGCTTGATATTCAATTGAAATTGGTTAAGAACAATAGATGTTGGTCGAGTCGGATAAATAAATTTGACTTGATCAAATTTTATCTCTCCACGAAAATCAACCTATACGAATCATATTATATCCTTGGCATATACATAATCGAAGAAAAATAATTATAGTCTATGTTGTCTTACTAGTTCTTGCCCTGCAGTAGATGTATTATCGATAGCTGGTATTCGATCAAATAAATCAAAAAACGTGTCAGCAGCCGAGATTGATGCAGCAATACTACTAGATCTAGAATGAAGACATTAGAAGAAAAATGAGCAAAGTCGAGATTGAGTGTTACATCATTCCAATGAGTTTTAGTGCTTGTATCGAAAAACCAGCAAAAGCAACCACCCTAATGAATTAAGAAGATAACGAAACATTGTCTGTAGTTTTATCAAACGGTGAGTTCAATTACATTATAATTTGGTTTGCAGTGACTTTGTTCTTCTCAAAAAGGACGAGACCACGCCAGTACAAGAATGCTGAAGTGTATAGATCTACTGTCCAGTATATGCCATACGCCATTGAAGTAACTATTGAACTTTTCCATGACAATCTATGACAAAAAAAGATTGATTACAAATTTATCCATGTATGATATTCAAGTGGCTAACATTAACGTTTGATGAATCAGTTCAGAATATTGACGTAAAACTTCATTTTCTATTGACAATTGTTTCACTGTACGCATGTTGTGAATAACTTCAACAGCAAGCTGCAGAGGCAAAAGACAAAGTGAATATTCTTTATTTGATATATCAAACAATTCGTGACATTTTAGCTTTTCTCATAGAAAAAGGATTATTACTTAAAACATGATCTTACTGAGCTTGCTCGTTGCCGACTTTGATTAGATTGTTTAGTCACCCATCGGCGTAGGCTTACATCCTCATAGGCTATTATGCTTATGAGAAAAAGAGGACCAACAATGATCATTGTTAATTGCCAACTTATGAGACATTCAAATAGAATTCCAAAAAGCGACAGTGCGAGAGCTTCAGAAATGGCTCCTAATCGAGTACCAGTCATCTGTTGAATGGCTGATGCATCAGAAGAAAGCCAAGCACAAATCGAACCAGAGCTGTTTTCAGGTCGATCGAAATAAGCAATTTCTTGACGAAGAAGACATTCAAAAGCTTTCGAACGAATTCGTTGTGTCAACTTTGCTCCTGCTATGGCAAAAGCTGTATACTATAGAAAAGAATAAATAAATCACTCATCGAAGCTAGAAATAGTATTTTTACTTGAAACAAACGAAGAATTAATAAACTAACACCTAAAAGTAAAAAAAGAAAACTGATAATCAGCACTCGATGACCTTGTTCAGAGGTTGAGCAATATTTGAACGTCTACAGAGTAAAGTAATTGGTATAAAAAGATTTACATTGTTAATCGTGTTGCACGATATTTATATAAATGAATCACTCACATCGATCATTTTCGTATATAAAGGTGCAAACATTGGTTGAGCCACACCATTAAGGACACATGCTATACAACCAATCAAGATGGTGATCCATTCGCGGCTATTCATTGATAAGAGTCTGAAAAAGCCAATGCTTTGTCCTAATGATTTTGAACTTTGCTATAAGAGAAAGATATCAATAATGGTTTTTATAAATAATTGTAGCGGTATTTCTACTTTTGTCGCATCAACAATTCGACTATCGCTAAGCAAACGAGATCTTTCGACTGTCAAAGGAAGAAATATCAACGACAGTAAAGATCATCAACGTGATAATATATATATATATATATATATACTTATTGATAGTTCGTCTTCTTCTTTTGCTTGTTGCATGGTTATCATGTCATCTTGATCATCATTGATTTTTTCCATTTGTTGACGTTTAACCATTGCTTGGTATTTGCCTCCTTGTTCTGCCATCAATATATCATGTGTACCTTGCTCAATCACACTGCCATTATCTAATACATATATTTTATCAGCATTTTGAATTGTACTCAAACGATGAGCAATAACAATAGTTGTACGACCTATACAGAATGTTATATCCGTATGAGAAACAGAAAAGACAATAGCTACCTTTACATGCTCGATTGAGCGCTTCTTGAACAATTTTTTCGTTCACATTATCAAGTGCACTTGTTGCTTCATCTAATAAAAGGATAGTAGGCTGTTTGACAAGAGCACGAGCTAATGCAATACGTTGTTTTTCCCCACCACTCAACTGTACACCACGTTCGCCAACAAGTGTTTCATATTTCTAAATAAGAATCAATGTTGAATTTATGTGGAAAACGATAACTATTAAGTGTAAACATTTGGCAACTGCATGATGAAATGGTGTACATTTGCTTCTTTTGCTGCTTCTTCAATTTCTGTTCGTGTTGCAATTACTTTACCAAAACGAATATTTTCATAAATACTTTGACCAAACAAAATCTATTATAATAGTTAATGAAATCATAAGGAAGAAAAGGAAAACGAATCAAAAGTATACAGGTTCTTGACTAACAACTCCTATATTTTGTCGAAGTTGTTCAATATTGTAGTCAGTTATTGATCGACCATTGATTGTGATGCGACCAGATGAAGGTTCATAATAACGAAGAAAAAGTGATATACAAGTACTTTTTCCTAAGAATAAATTATGAACACAAATGAGATCATTTTAATATTATTTTGCTTTGGAAAAGACTTACCACAGCCACTTGAACCTACGAGAGCAGTTGTCTCTCCAACACGAGCAGTAAGAGAGATATCACATAGAATGGATACATCTTTTCGAGATGGATAGAAAAAGTTTACTCTGTTAAATTCTATATCACCATTGATATCATAAACCGGTTCTGCATCTTCCTTCCATACATCTGTGTCATTTATACTTGTGTCATTTATACTTGCGTCATTTCCCTATGTCATGTAAGCAAATAGAGAACATATTTATTGATAATATATCTCAATTAGCTCAGATTTACCTCGTCGATAAGTTGAAACACAGATACTGCTGCACTTCGAGCTTCTGAAAATGATTGCAAGTAAGGACCAATGAGACTGAAGGATCTGAGACATCGTGCAAAGATAGAAACGACCTGTATTAATAGAGTAGTCGTATATTGACTTCCTTATTGGCTAATTAAATGAATGACTCACGACAAGAATATCAATAACATTCAAAGTATGATGATCTTTACTTGATTTAAGATAAGATCCAAAAATGAAACCAACTGCATAAACTAGGTAATTTACCAGAGAAAGCCATCCAGCAAAAATTCCACAGATCACACCTTCGCGAACACTACTCCAACGAGTTAAATATAGTTCTCTTTCATATCTAAATGCAGTGAGAATAACAAAAATTGAATCATATTTTAAAAGCAAGTAAAATCGTTATATATATATACAGTACTTCTCAGTAGTCCCGGGACATAAAAATCAAGGTAAAGTTGAACCGTTTTCCACCAAATTCTTATTAGAGATAAAACTCGAAAAACTGTGATCGCAAGCAACGACTCGAGCTCGATTGACCGAATCAAAAGGAAATTAAAGCCCAAACACTACTTTCAACTTCGACGAAATCTATTTCAATATTCAAACGACTTCTTCAATCTGGTTCATCGGTACTGTGAAGCCTGGTGCTTTTTACATCTTTAACATAAGTTTCAGGAGAAAATGGGAGAGTGGAAGACGTAAGAAGGACTAGGCTTCACAATATCAATGAACCAGATTGATAAGTCCTTTAACTATTAAGATAGAGTTCCTCGAAGTTGAAAACGTAGTGTGTGGCCTGCAATTCCATTTTGATTCGATCAATGGAGCTCGAGTTGTTGCTCGCGATCACAGTTTTTCGGGTTCTATCTCTGATAAGAATTTGGTGGAAAACAGTTCAACTTTATCTTGATTTTTACATGTTCCAGGACTTCTGACGGGTACTGTATATATATTCATTTACCGTTTTTGCTCAAATTTGTTACCATTAAGAGAAAGAACAGTCCGCAATGAACTAAACACTTCTTGAACAATTTGTCCCGCTTTCGCGTATGCTCTTAACTGATTCATGGCTTCATTTGCAGCGAGCTGTAACGATTCTAATACATTTAATTGATTAAACAATGTTTGATACCTTAGAAAACACAAAAGAACTGCCAATAACCAAAACTATTAAACATATCATAATCAAAGTCAATTGCCAATTGATAAAGAAAGATACTATTACACAACCGATTATATTGAATAATGTTGCTATCAATATTAGGAATTCAAAACCAATGCCGTCATCGATCTTTGCAATGTTACTACGTAAGAATTGAACCAGATAAATTTTTTCAATATAAATTATGACCATTACTTACTGAAATAGTTTAGCATTGAGGCGACTAATAGGCCTCGTATCCATATAGGAAATGCTCTAAAAAATGGAAAGAGAAACAGTAACAATTAGAAATGAACAAGTTTGACTATGTGCTACTTCAACTGCACTCCTATTCCATAAATTCGATCTTATCTGTACTTCCCAATTTATAATTCAATTTCAACTTTGATTTATTTCAGAAGGGTTTGGGTATATGTGAAGAGGATGTCAATAGCCATACCGACATCGACATCGACACCCGCGCATAGTTACAGTGAAAAAATCGCAGTTGGGTGTAACTTTTTCGCAAGTTTTCGCAATTATGAGTCTCAGTATCATGTAGTAATCAGAAGTGAGTGTTGTCCTATCTTTTCCATTGTTATGGTGATGTATGCATTAATGTGGGAAGAATACAGTTTTTTGTCAAATGACTCATCACTAATAGGCTATCACCATTACATTACGCAAATATCTAGAAATTTAACAAGTCCACAGTTGAGAGGTTTTCAGAGTCCTGAATGTTTAGTATTGATCAATCACATTGTCGTTACTCTTTCATTTTATACAAAATTTGATACGTATTTTTATTCGACATCAGAGCGTTACCCCAATATAAAAATATTTTTATGGAAACTGTATATAATAAACGAGAATAAATGTTATAAGTTAGTAGAAATGCTGAGCAAAGCCTGCGATTAAAATTTAAGGAAGCGTTTTTTTTTAAATGGAAGTGTATTTGACTTACACGCTGAATAAGTGATCGAAAGAGAGAAACATGCATACGAAATATCTGCCGTTTCTCACTGATATTCCAAATAAAATATTCAATCGTTCCTGTAAGCAACTTGACAGTAGCAGTAACTACATTTACAAAGAAAAAAGGACGATGTCCAGTATTCTTTATAATCTTGTTGGTATGTACAGTACACTTACTCAATAACCAGTGAATTTTGGTCATAACTGTTCCTCGAAATGAAGGCGTTAGTACAGTTAAACCTAATGAAAAATTCGTCTCACTACCATGACGTAGTCTAAATTAAAAAGAAAATATATATATATCAACGAATAATAGTTTTTAGCGGAATACTTATGCAATGAAGTACTATTGAATGTAGCGAATTCAGCGACTTGAGAACTTGTATTGTCATTCTTCATTGGATCTCTTGAACTTTTATGTTGCTGCTCACATATATCACCAAATGATTCAATAGCAAATATTCCCATGAGTTGACTGAACAAAACTAGGCTAGCAAGCATAGCAACCGTGTGCATCGCTATCAAACAAATAGTAGTGAACATCAGGGCAATATCTAGACAATTTGAAAACCGAAACTACAATAAAATTAAAAGCATCAATTACGTAGTTTGTATTTCGTTTGAATACACTTACTAATTGAAAAACACCAACTACCCCATCTTTATCATTATGTTGGATATCATCATCTAATTTAATGTAATTTTTATCGTCCGTGCTTCTATTGAAGTATCGGCGCCAATCAAAGAAACTTTGAAAAATGATAAATTCATTGTGCTTTACTCGAAGTCAATCATTTAATCGATCATACCTATTGACTGAAAGTTGTTTCTTGCCTCGATTATCATCATCGCCATCATCAATAGACAATTTACTTGATGCATTCAACAGAGCTTTTCTATCACTCGATTGATTCTTTTCAAGCATGCTGTAATGAAAAATATTAAAGATAAGTATACGCAAGTTTTTTCGTAAATAATTATTGGCAATGGTGATTTAACTGCTCATGCGTTTCTTTTTTTTCGTTCTTTATCAATTAAGCAAAAAGATATGTATGACCATGTAATTATTTAATCATCAGAAGGCATAAAAAATGAAGCAATTTACATTTTTTATTAGAGAAATGTATATGTCACAATTGACACGGGAACTTAATTGAGTTTGAAATGCATGCGGATAGTATGAGTGATGTGATAATTAGTAGTTGTTTATTATTGTGCTCAACTTTTGTAATGATAATAATTCTAAATTATTGATTCAGTTTTTATGATTTTATATTATTTGAAAAATACTTGCTTATAGTTATACCGCTTTGCTTTAATTATATAAATTATTTATTTGTTTTTGTGTCAAGCTAATTTAAAAAAAAACAAATATTTCGTATTCAAAAGTTTAATCTTACATTGATAAACTTCCTAACAATAAGCGTTATATTACCAATTGTTCGATTCAAATTTTAATAACGAATTTAATGATAACATACATTTAACCAACTATTCAATGTCTTCATCTCCCATTTACTTCAGGTGGACAACTATTAGGATCAACAAAGGAAATAAATAAGCATATTTACCATGCGTAGCAATACCATTTTGATGGAACTTTTATCTGAAATGTTTCAAAGATAAATAGAAAAATTTGATATTTAAGACTTTATCAAGTTCAAGAAGAAGAATCGGTTGGCATAAAAATATTTCACGGGCGTAATGTATATTTATTTGAATCTTATTTTCTTTAAATCTAATGTTTTCTATTTTTGGATACTGACTAATTTCTAATAACTGTTCTATGATCGCATCAATCAAAGATGAAAATGCAGTTAAACTGACAAATATATGATATCAACAGAACTTTTACCGCACTAGACGATCCGTCAACATAGCCTTCAAAATGAGCTGCATTAATATTTGATAAGATGACACAGAGGCGTATGTAGATTTCAATTGAATAAGCAGCACACAAAAATCAAGTAATCAACTAAATAACTGACTGAAATTGGTATAAAATGTTATGATAATCATATTTCTTTAGTATCATTGGTGCCATTATTTTTAGAAAAATAGTTTTAGACAAATATATATATATAATAATTTATAAAATGAACTATGTGCAGTCAATGGTCAATGCACGACTTGTATTACGAAATGTTTCACTCGTTCATCAATTTTTTTACACAGTTCTAATAAAACTGTATGATGAGACTCCTTTTTTTATTAACTTGAACTTTCTTGATATGAAAAAAGTGTTAGCTTATTATAAAAAGGCATAATTAAAATATGTGTTTAGAGTTCAATTTTGTAGTTACCGAACGCGTGATTTTCCACATCTCTTGTAGTTTTTTCTGTATCCTTTTTTGTTTCTTTTTGTAAGATCGCTTTCTGCATCTTTTGCATTTGCTATGTATAAACGCGATTTAATACAAAAATCACCATAACGGCAAACTTCTTCTTCAGACATTGTTTACATAATTTGTTGTAATTTTGCAAAATCACGTAATTCATAACATTTTTGTAATTCCAAAAAAGAATCAAAAGTAGAATAAACAGTCGTCAGTATTTTTTTACCTTTGGTAATGATTCCATAACTTCAATTTGATCTAAACTAGCTGGATATAAACGTTTTCCCGTTCCTCGTAAGAAAACATTATGTTTATTGATTGTTTTTGACTTGAATAAATTTACTTAGTACGAAGAATCTCAAACTAGGATCCAACAATCGGTTCATGTTGGAAGACACGGGGTCGAACAGAATGCTGCTCTTTTTACTTGTTATATGTATAAAAACTAACAGACCATAAGATACTCAAGAAATTTTGTCTTGTTCACAGTTTACAAAAATTTTATTTAAATTGAAAAATTTTCGTTTTTAATCATTGGTAATGTGCACCAACAAAAAAAAGTTACAGAAAACAAGAAAGAAAAATCAACAAAAGACAAATTATTGTCAAATTTTATAACAACAGTTTCATAAACGACAAAAGACAAAGAATTATCCTCATACTATATTTGTATTTAAAAAGTTGTAGTTGTTGTTTACGAACCACGACCAGAAGAAAAAGATTGTGTCGGTTGTCTTTTACGATTTTATTTACGTTCATACTATTAAAAAATCAACTTATTTTGGTCGAACCAATTTCTCATATGACTATTCGTATTGATAATTAACTACGCGATATTTCGTACCAATAATTTTAAAAAAAGAAATTTAGAGTTGACGAATTAAAAATTCGAACAAATTTTCAGCACATGGTATGAAACATTTGAAATTTATTTTCTATTAGTTTCTGAGTACACTGCGAGCCACCTAAAGCCTAATTGAAGATAACAGTTCTTTACGTGGAAAGATAATAGGAAAGTAATTTGTGTGCATAATCACCAATATTTATTTTTCGAATTTTTTAATAATTTAATGTTCTAAAATATTTAATAAAAAAGAGCTGTACTGTAGCCAAAAATAAATTGAAAGCTCAGTTTGAATATTAGTTAGTGTATAAATAATGTCATTCATGATGTCAGATATCATCGGATACCATATATTCCTACTGTCGGACAATCTCGGGTTATTTAGGGTCCGATAGGATCTTGTCGGGCAATTTCGAACCGTGTATCTCTTTCTGTTATTTAACAAAATCTTTATTATTTTGTTGTGCACATTGGTGAACATGTCTTTGCAACGTACGAAGTTCATTCGAAAATCTTTGTTTATATGTTTTATCGATTATTGGTCTACATGGAATCTTTATTTTATTCCCAGTTAAAAAGTATTCAGTCTAACCGTCTAAAAATTTCTCGAACATATCATATTGGATCATCTATTAAAGCTTGAATTAATTCACCAATAAATTTAATAATCATTGCTTGACGAGTAAGACGTTTCATATCAGCAAAGTTCAAAAAATATTTTTGTTTTAATAAATTGTAAATAAAAAATAAACATATTTACGTCTTGCATTTCTTGATCTATAGGTGAAGCGATTAAATCATCGTATGTTTCATTATAAATCAACTTTGGATGTTTTTCAAGAAACTTTTGAAAACTATAATTA
>CAJNOP010000234.1:208788-238292 GCA_905250075.1 Rotaria sp. Silwood1
GGTCATCTACATCCATATCCACACACCCACACACCGACATCCACCAACTAGCTACTTCCAATAGCCAAAGTTGATTGAATCAATTGCAATCGATGTACTTAACAAGTAGGCACGATAAATGCTGTACCCTCGATCAACTTAAATGTGATCTGTTCTTATCCATCCATCCATAATGCCTTGCGCTTGTATGCGAACGTCAACAATTTCATGATTCAATCGAAGAGTATAAATTTAAAATCCCGACTTCTATTGAAATCTCATAAAGCCAAAAACAAAAAAATCCAAGAAAATCACGTTGACATGTCTGAATGATCTGTAAGGCGGGTCTGCAAAAAGTGCTAAATTTTCTCCCTTAAGTCACTGTTGATTATAACGAACTTCAAAACGAATGTAGTAAACAATCATCGATCTGTATTTTTAAACGTTTTTCCAACCGATTTCATTGTTCAAGCACGACAGAAAGCAAAAGGTTTTAAGTGAATTTATCTAAACAGCATGGATTGTTTGAGTGTATATTAGAAGAACTTGATCTTTTTTCGCATAATCCACACATTATACTCTATTGACTTGAAGCTCATTTAGACAAGTGATCAAAAACTTGTGGTCTATTATTAAGTAAACATTGACTGATCGAAGTTGAGTTTTTTCTACGGAGAAAAGCCTAAGCTACATCCTGAAATCATAACCCAACTGACCATCCGATAAGCAGTTTGATACGTCAACTTAAGATTACCGAAGACAATGAATTTTCAAACAGATTCCTTAGGTTCTCACTTTTCGATAGGTTAGTTAAAAAGCTGAGTTTTCGACTGGTCGAAATGAATTTGATCGAAATAAACATTCGAACATAGGTACATACGATTAAAATTCGTCCAACATCGAAATTAAATATAAGCTAACAGTTTTCGAAAACTAAAAAGAAACTTTTTAATCGAATAAAACATCTTTTGTATGTGTCCAGCTACAGGAAAAGATTTTTTTAGAGTCTCAAATGTCACTTAAGAAAAAAATTCGTTATGGCTGTGCTTTTCGTCAAAAATGTTTATGAATTCCTCTCTAGTTATTTTTCATTAGTTACTGTTAAATATTTTTTTAGAAAATCATGAAATTAAGACAATTATGTGTCGAACATAAATCATCCTACTGAGGTAGCCGAATAAAATAGACATTTGTGAATCGCTTTTTGAAGACATTTCATGACTTCAAAACTAACCTCATCACTTGAAACTATTATTTTGGTAGGCTTACTTCTACTGGAGCACTCGATAATTTGTTTCCAATATGTTTCTTTACTCTAGCACTCGAAATTTCCATGAGTATCGAGGAATTTAAGCTGAGAATCAGAGCAGAATGAACAAAAAATATATGTAAATTACAAATATTTGGATGCTCGTCGCACCCATCGAATGCTTTTTTAAAGTCTTCTCTACTGGTTCTTATTGTTATGATTTACAAAAAGTTTTCTGTTAGATTCTTATCAAAATTAATTGTAGCTGATTAACGCTTAGGAACCAAATTGATGAAAATCATGTATGTGCTGATTTTTTTGCTTGTTTTTTTTTTAACATGAGCATGGATCTCACAGAAGTAGGAATGTTTAAAATTCGCTATTGGACTGATTCATTTGCTGCATTCAAGTCATTAATATCAAGCACTTGCTCTTCACCACTTTCCCATGGGTGAGATTTCTCCGCCGGCCATCGAAGTACAAGCAAATCGACTGCAGATGCAAATTCTTCAGGTGAATTTTCGTCGGGTATTGGTTGGAGTATAAAATATTCTGAATCATTTGTGTTCGAAAACGCACTCTTCGAGAGTTCAGTAGCCATTTGACAATCTTGGTATGTCAAAATCGAATAATGGCGTATTAGTTGTTCAAAAAATGGATAGAGTGATGGTGACGATTGTGGTGAGTCAGGTTCTGTTGCTTCTTTAACAATGGTTTCTACTTGTGCTTCTTTTTCAGGATCGAGTGTTAGTGTCACTAAATCGTGGAAAATTTTGGCATGCTGCGATAATTGATCCATTAGTTGTGACACAGTTTTCATCTCGTCTATCTTTGTTTGCTTCTGTTTCTCGTGTACTGCAACAACTTTTGACACGGCAATACCCGATAGGCCACTGAGAAGTTTTCCGCTTACACTACCGATTACACCACCGATAACTGAGCCAAGAATGGGTACAGGAATTAGAACAGTTCCGACAATAGTACCTGCAGTTCCTCCGATGACCTCAACAAGTATACATATTTTATGTGACTTTTTTTTCTATAATAAAAATAATGACCTACAGTGCCGCATGCTGATGTGATTCTAAGTACGACATATTTTTTGAAAGCCATCTCACTCAAGCCACCTTGTCGTCGTTGACTTTCTTTTCTTTTTATATCGATGAATGTTGAAATACTCTCGACACTCGTAAGAACTACACCCGATCCAACGGCACCAAGAAATTTGCCAAGATTTTGCATACCAACAACAGCTATATCTTTAACAAGTAGTGCAGTAGGATCAACAATTAAAAGTGTAGCGGCTTTTTCTTTAACAAAATTACGAAATCGGATAATTTGTTCTGAATAGGAATCACCTGTTCGACACCATCGTGCCCAATGTTCGCAATTATTACTAAATAATGAATAGCCACGTTTTCCAAGATTGGTAATAGCTCGTTCAAGAGTTTCTTCATTCGAAAAACATTCTATATCATCATAGTGATGTAAATAAATTTCTTCACTATCACTATCCATTTTTAAATCCCATTCACTTTCAACAACTTCAGCAAGATATAATGAACCTTTAACCAATGAATTCCATACATTTGCTGCTGTATTGTAATAATGTATAATACGAAGATGATTGGTACTAGCTTCACGTACAATACCATGGTGTGCATAGTAGAAATCACTTCTATAAAAACTGACATGATCGCCAGGTTTGAGTTGAGAAACATCGGTAATTTTTTCTCTGCGTGTACTTTTCAAACGCTTCTCATGACGTGTAAAAGTTTTTGTAGCCTCTAAATAAAATTAGACATTTTATCGAAGATAAGAACTTATACGAGTACAAAACTTACCAATGGACTCTTTTTTTAGTTCAGATACCATATGATATGTGTCCGACATAGTCTGTGTTCGTCTACAACGAGTTTCAGTGAGAGGGAAGTTATTTTTTCAATGCCACAGTGTTTCTTTGCCGCTTTACTTTACACTTAGTGCTTGTGTAAGAAAAAGAACATATACATATACGTATATTTTTTTAAATGCTCGTGTAATTGATGTCAGAACAGAAAAGAGCGACAGAAAAAAAATCTTTTGCAATCGTTTTTTAACGAGACGTCAATAATGATTTCTTTCTTCTTCTACTTTCCAATCATTATAATCGAAAGAGAGTGAATAACAAATGTTTGATGTTTAATGTTCCTTTTCTTCTAGACTTTGTTTCGAAAAACAAGCGGGCGCAATAGCAGTAGTTCTTGTTTAACTTTTTTTCAACGATTAAAATAACAAATTTTATTTGCTTAGAATATTAACATATTTCGATACGGAGCTTTATCTTATTCCCAGTATTTATGAAAAATGTTTAAAACAGAAAAAACTAAGTGTAACTAAAATATAAGGAGCCATCGCTAACGAATCATGCTTGAAAAGTAAATAAGAAGATCATTACCATTAGTTTCATATTAGTAATAGTTGTAAGTATGACGTGACAATCTATTATCTAGAAACAGATTCAAATCTAGAAATTCCTTAGAAAAGAATCCAGAATATTTTTACTTTTTAAAGGCTCTAATAAAACGAATTTCGTTTTTCATAGATGCTTTATTCTATCTCAATGTTCAGTTATTGTCAAAAAAACAAAGAGTTTCACTGTATGGTGAAATGCGTATAAAGCAAATTATAAAATAATAAATATCTTTATTGTCAATCGACTTGTTACAACCAAACATGTGTTTTGCTTCTTCTCTCATTTTTCTAGCCTCGAGTCAGCGGAACAACCCTCTATTATGCTGCATTACACATTAGTACCCGAGATGAGCACAGGACAAGATTTTCTGTCCTGCTAGCTATCTCGGTCCTGACGGGCGGCAGGACAGGACAAAAATTAAAATCTTCTCCTGTTCTGTTTTTGTCCTGCTAATTTTTCTGTATTGGCGGGCATCAGGACAAGACGTCACAATTTCTGCCGTTTTCACAGGTTGTAAAATGCCCATAGTGAGAATTTTACTTTTAATTTCATTGTACAAAGCAAATATCACCAATTAATATTCTCTAACTAATGGATTTTATACTATTTTCAAGAAAAAAAAAATATTAGAGATGAATACAGGACAAGGGTTTTTTACCTGTTCTGTTCTCTCCTGCTAACTTTTCTGTCCTGGCGGGCGGCAGGACAGAATAAAAATAAAAATCTCGTCCTGTCCTGTGCTCATCTCTGATTAGTACATACAAAAAAGATATTCGTTTTATCGTAGAATATAAAGTTCGTACGTTTTTATAATCATTGCTCAATGTAATGTTTGTCTTCATGTCACATGTTTGTTTATATCACCATTGGTATACTGACAATTTTCGGTTCTAGCTACTCTCAAATTCGAATTATTTATTAGAAAGAATGTAAATAAATGGAGAAAAAAATAGTTGTAGAATACATTTTACTAATCAAAATTTATCTCATAACCGGAATAGATCTGAGTTGTGTGACTATTACATATGAATCAATTCTATCAGTTTTAACAGACATCAAAAATATTCACTCGTTTCAATGCAACACTTTCAAGAAAAACCATCTTGAATTTCGAAGTCAAACGAAACGAAATTATAGTCAACTTGAATTTAAAATTAGTGATAAACTGTTGAGGATTTTGCCGCTGATCGATCAGGAAAGAAAGACGAATTTGTTGGGATCGAATTAAAAACAGTTTGTAGTACTATTCGAGATCGTCTTTGTTTCAACATGACTGATTGTCGAATATTTTTTTCATATTCACAATAAATATCCATATTAATGTGTTGATGGTTTATTAAGTACAGCTATTAATTTTAATATTTACAATATCTATGTAAAGAGTCAGTGAATAGATGTATGTGAAACTAATAATACGACATAATCTAGTTGTGTACATAAACTGCTTTTTTTGTACTAGTAAAAATCATATTAAATTGATAGTAGATTGGTTAAATAGAAAAGATATAATATTGTAGAAAAACTTAACTTATAATTGATAAGTAAAAATTTGAATGCTTTCTGGGTTTTTATTATGTATCCTAATAATTGTTTGGACGCAAAATCAATGATGTTTATATCAAAGTAACAATAGGACATGATCCCAAATTGAACATACTATGTATTTATGGCAGTCCAAATACGGTGTCGACAGATTCATTCTTTCTGAGATGCCGTTTGTTTTATTACACACATGTGACACTTGTTTGTGAAATTTGTAAACTAAATCCCAATCATTGATGATGAAAAATTATTGAATTTCATTGTTACAAATATAATATTTAGAGTTATCTTAAAGTTATATTTGTGCAAATTAAATTAAGATATCTCAGTTACTATGAGATGCGATCAAGAAGACTTTTGCCACTATCGGACGACTTCTATCATTCTTTGCCATATCTATCTTGTCTCATTTTTTTAGGCACAGCACATATCTTTGTGTTAAACTAAATTTTTTTTTAAAACAAAATCTTTGTCTTTTATTTTTTCACTTGACATATTTTTTTGTTATACCAATATTTTTTGCATAAATAAACGCACAGCACATCAATTGAAACAGTTCATATATATATATATATATGTATACGTATTTTTATGTACACTACTAACCCAAAAAAAAAACAACAAAATCAATCAAATGCGCAAGCATATCAATCAATTTAAAGTGCGTAAATTAACAATTAATTCAGAAAAAAAAATCTAACGGAGAAATATAAACTGTACAAACAAACAATAGGCTAGGATTGAATCAAACACAAAAATATATATATATATATGTTTACTGTTATATGATAAATATTTATTCATACAATAATTTTATCGTAATATCGTTGTATGATAAACCACATTACTTTCGGGTTCATCATTAGAATATCGATAATTATTAAAACGACTCCATGGACTTAGTATTTCTTTATTAGAATCATTTAATGATTCTGATGATGGAATCGTATTGAATATTTGTTGTCTGACAGATGGTATTGGTTGAGAAATAATTTGTGTTTCATTTTTTGATAGACGTGTTCGTGGCATTGGACATGGCACTCGTGAACAATCATCTTCAGATGTTGATGATGATGATAATGGTGTTAATAATCTTCGTGGTAATGGTAATGGTGGTTGAAGAGTACAATGAATTTTTTTATTTTCTATTGGAGATAAAGGATTAAAATTTAAATGTTGATCGAATTCATTAACAATCGAATCAATTTGTTCTTGTTGGGATGATAGAGATTTTGAAATAGATTGTGAACTTGGCGATGGTAGTGTATTACGACGTTTATAAAATAAAATATATGCATCTGGTGTACATACACGTGATGGATCTAATTCCGAAACAAGATGATCATCATAACAAAACCATTTGTTTGTTATTGGATTTTTACAATAAGCTAAAATATAGAGAAATAGTAGGTAAAATCATAAATTTGGTTTTAGAAATGAAACTTTTTTTGTTTTACTGAATTTTTCTATATACAAAAAAAAAAAATGCTCTATCAGAGTATTAAGAAAAGTAGAAGTTACTCAATTTTGTTTTCTCTCACATTGGCATAATTTGTGTTCTCATCTTATTTCTTCAACAAGGCTTTTTTTTTTAATTATTGTAAGAAAAAAAAACATTTTATTGTTCTGACCATATGAAAGAGTGGTCTTCATAATTTCATGATCGACTAGGACAACAGTATATTTTGGTCTTAGAATAATTAAGAAAACCTCACCAAAATTTGATTTAGTAAGAAAAAACTTTTCGTAGTCAATCATATTTTAGCAGAGACTTTTGATTATCCATTCGACACAGTCTTATCATGGTTTATCTAAAACTACTTATTTTCGTAAAATAGGATTTCTTTAGTAAGATAACTTAGTGAAGACGCTAATCAGCTGTTCTATACTTCTGCCATGATTTCATATGAAAATCTCACCAGTATAATGTCCATTTGACATACTACCACGATGATTACAAACTGCAAAAAGATCATATAATCCATATTGTCTTTCATCTTGATTTTCAATAGATTCATCTTGTTCATCATCTATTAAACTTTCATTTTCTCCATCATCAGTTAAATTTCTTGTTGTTGATAAAAATCGTTTTATATTAAGATTATCAAGTGGAAATTGTACTGGATATGTTAATTTTGAATTTGAAATTTTTGTTTGACAAAAACGTTTTAAATGTATTATTAAAACATATGGTGTTGTCCAAATTTTTAAATGTTTTACTGTACCATTTTCTTTACGACGACAATGTGTACACATCCATGCATCATCCTAAAAATAAATAATTATATTTCAGAAAAAAAATCCAAAAAAAAATTTTTATTTCTTATTATTTCATACATAATTTAAACTTTCCGATTGTGTAAATAAAGAAAAACAATCTGCTAATGAAATTAATGATGATGATGGTTGATGTAATGTTGCACGTGCTTGTGCAACTGATTGATGAATATCTGGTTTATCATCACCATAAGGCCATTTAGATAAAAATTCTCCAACAAATTTTTCATGCCAATTAGCATAGACTTGAATATGTGATGGTCCTATACCAGGTCCATCATAAGCATCAAGAATCTCAAGAATTTTTTCAAGATAAAGTGGCCATTGTACATCATGAGAAATAGAATATTCTTGTTTTAATGTACCAAATAATGTTGATTGATATTGATCAATAAGTGTTAATTGAAAAACAACATAATCTTGAGCATATTCCATAACTTCATCACGTATTAATGAACGTTGAGCTTTTATTATTGATAATTGTAATGTACGATAATTTGATTGACGAGGAACACGAACAACTGAAACAAAAAAAAATTTTTTTATTTTATTTTTAAATTCATATAAAAAAATATTCTAGATTTTAATTTTTTTTACCAATTGGTGCACCAAATCTTTCCGTTCGACCAGTATTATATCGTACACGATTCAGAACAAGTAAATTAATATAAGATAAAGATGAATTTTCTGTCGATGATGTTATATGTTCAATACTTTCTGAATTTGATGACGGAAATTGTATTGCATAAACATCATGTGTAAGACGACTAATTGGTTCTGTATCATGAAAAACTTGAGAAAAACCATTATGTTGTTGAATTTCAATAAGAACAAGCTAAATTAAAGAGAAAAACTATTAATGCAATTTCTATGAAATTAAAATTTGAAACATGATGTGACTAAACATAGAGAAATTGTTATATTTTATCTATTTTCAAACATATTTCTTCACTTTTATCCTTGATTGTGACGCAAGGAACATTGTTAGGAATGTCTATCACGGTGAGTGTTCCTGGTATGATATCATTTTCAGATTCGACTTGATAATTAATGAGATGTCAATTTAATACATGGAAAAGATAATGAATTGTCAAAAAAAAGTGAACATACACAGCATTTATATATATAGGGTGTTCGAAAAGTCATTAAAGTTAGAAAAATTTGAATATCTCCATTATGGCTCTAGCAAACCAGCTGATTTTTTTTTACCGAAGATAGAGGTATGTTGAAACTCCAAATCTATACGGACAAGGTTAGAGAGAAGCTTTGTTAAGAATATTGTTTTTTTTTCCTATCTGTGAAAAAGTAAAATTTTCTTATTAAGGTCAATAGTAATACTTAACAAAGGTTCTCAATAATTTTGTCCGTATGGATTTGGAATGTGAAGTGAACATGTCTCTATCCTTGGTAAAAAAAAATGAGTCCCTTTGGTCGAGCCGTAATGAAGATATTCAAATTTTTCTAACTTTAATGACTTTTCGGACAACCTATATATTCTACTCAATATGTATATTTTTAGCGCGTTCGTTTTAGATTGTTTTTTCATAAAAATCCATTATAGAAAAAAAATAAATAAAATTATCATTACATCATTTGGATCAAGATTTGATTGTTGAGCTATAGCTTCTCGTACATCTTTAACAGTATTTGTTACAGGTAAACATAAACCAATTTGTAATTGTTTTGGTGATTGATTAAGAAAAACAACAGTTATAAAAACAGGTTTAATAATTTTTTGTGGTATTGGTAATGATAATAATAAATATGGTTCAAAAGTTTTACTTTCTTGTTTACATTGATTACAACGTAATGTTGAATGAAGTTGAGCACTAAATGTTGATGTTATTATACTTTGATTAGCATCAATATATTCTAACCAAGCTCGATGAGCTAATTCAGATGAAGCTATTGATGATGATGATTGAGATGATATAGTTATAGAAGAAAATGAATTCTATAATCATAGTAAAAAAAAAAAAAAATAATTTGAGATTGATTTTATATTTCCTTTGTTTTTTTTTCTTCAAATATTAGTTACTTTAGGTTTTTGTCGATATCGTTGAGTTGTAGCTAAATTTAATTCATCATGAATTGTATTCATAAGAAATAATAAAAATTCTTGTGCATCATTTTGTTCATTACCTAAATATTGTTTATTTAAATTTGATATAATTGATTTAAAATCATATAATAATTTTGAAGTTGTATTTGATGAATTATTCCATAATGCTTGAAATATTTGTACAAAAGTTTTTATTACTTTAAAACCTATTGATTGTTGAGATAAATTTGTATTATCAACAATTGCATTTTTTATATTACGCATATCAATTTCATAATTTTTTAAAAGTATATATAATGCTAATTGTTCAGTATGACATAAACATTGAACAATTGCATTGACATAACTAAATGAACAAAGTTCAAACTTTATACGGAAGTTCTTGCATTGATTTTTACTAAGAAAAACTTGTTAGTAGAAACTCTATAGGTGTAAAATGTACAGTTCACATGTGTAATTTAACCTTACAATATTCAATTCTATAATATTTATGAATATACAGGGTGGTCCAAAAGTTACCGGCCAGTCTTAAATTGCGAATAACTTTTGATAGGAACAAGATCTGGACCTGTGGTTTTCACTATTCGAAAGAGCGATGTTCAGATCATTGATCTATATAACATTCACCTAGACGAAAGATGTTTGTTCATAGGAGCTTTTTAATTGACATTCTTTTTTTTGTGTATTTTCATAATAATCTCGTCTCAAATAACGCCAAAATGTAGCTCAAATCACTGACTTTTCGCTATACAAGTATCACTATTTTTCGAAGGCTCATTTGAGAAAAGAGGTTGACGGGAACATGCATGAAGTGATAATTTTATAGTGAAAAATGGGTGATTTGAGCTACATTTTGGCGTAATTTGAGACGAGATTATTGTGAAAATACACAAAAAAAGAAGAATGTCAATTAAAAAGTTTCTATGAAAAAGCATCTTTCGTCTAGGGGAATATTATATAGATCGATAGTCTGAACATCGCCCATTCGAATAGTGAAAACCACAGGTCTAGATCTTGTTCTTATCAAAAGTTATTCGCAATTTAAGACTGGCCGATAACTTTTGAACCATCCTGTATAGTGACAGTTTATGATGATCATAAATTAGAAGTCTTATACAGAATCATTTATGGTACACTCATACTTTTTATATTCACAAGTAAAATTTATTGTATTTGAAGTTCGACAAGATCTATATGTGACAATAATAATAAAAAATTCTTTTTTTTTCTTTTTACTTCAAAATTTGTCATATGAGAGTAACTAATACAAATAACTGAGTTTAATTTCTTATAGGAAATAAAAGATTTTATTATTATTATTATCGAAGTAAATATTTGATATTAAATATCTAAAAAATAGGTTATCAAATAGTAATTTATTAAATCTCCTAAAACAGTCTGTAGAAATAGAATTTAAATCAAAGTTTTTGTACAACTTCTAATTTATGAATTATAAATCGATTTTGAATCTATACTCGAAAACAATATAAAACTTTAATTCAAACTCTATTCAAATAAATTCCTTTATCAGTCTCAAAACATAACACTAGATCATATCGAAAGATAGATATCATTTTGAAAACAAACAAAAAAGAAAAGAATCGATTTTGATATGATTATAATTATTCTTACCAAGTATTGCCACAATTTTTAAGTCCATATAAAAAAGGAATATGTTGTGTTGCAGGTGATAATGTTCGTCGAGATGATTTACGTTTAATATCTAAACGTGTTAAAGAATTTTGTTGTATTTCATTGAAATTATTTATTTTTGATGATGTTATTGAATTCTGAAATGATAGAAGTGGTGAATTTAAATTATTATTTTGTTCATTATAATTATTTATTGTTGATAAAGGATAATCAATAGATTTTTTTGTTGTCGGAAAATTAATTAAACGTTTTAAACGATAAAATAATGATTTATGTGATTTTAATGAACGTGATAAATCAGATCCATAACCAGATGATGATGATATTGATGATGATGTTGTTGTATTAGTTTTATAAGATGAAATTGAATTTGATGTTATTTGTTCAGTAGATACTGATTGTATTTCAGTTGGTAAAACATTTGAAACAAAATCAGCAGTACCAGCTTGCATTGAACCCAATGTATGAATATGATAATCAAATGCATTAGTTATTGATGATGATTTACTTTTTACAAAAAAAGAAAAAAAAATTAATTTAAAAGATATTTGATATAAGAAAAAATTTAATTTACCTTCCAACAACATCAATAGCATTACATTGTGTTTTAGAATTATAAGAAGAAAAATCTGTACTAGCAGCATTGACACAATGTTGAACCATTGTATTGTTTTAGAGTTTATTTAAATAAAGAATTAATCATTTCGAGTAGAAGAGCGAAAAAAAAAAAGAAAAAAAGAAGTAAGTAAACAAACAACGATATATATTTCCTTTTTTTTTTTTTTTTTTATTTATCTTCTGAACTCATTAAGAAGAATATGATTGGTTAATCAATGTGTCAATTTCATTGAATTTGTAATGAAAAGAGATTATTTTTTCTTTTCTTTTTCGAGTTATTATCAAAATAAATGATTTATTATTCATTTTGATTTATTGTAATTAATCATTGGTTGACTAGATGCGACATCTATCGTACGGAGGTACAATCCCATTGTATGAAATATTTGTTTTAAAAGATAAATTGATTTCAAAAAAGAATAAAATATATATATAGCTAGAAAAGAAATAGAAACTTTATTAAATATTAGCTCTTTTTAGATTTGTATCGAAAAGATACTTTATTTTTAGTATAAATATTATTTTATATATTTTTAAAGTGTAATACAAATTTCAAAAGACAAAAACAAACTTATGTCTACACAATCGACTCCATCTGTAGGCATTGAATTTAATACAGTACGAAATGTCAAAGATGCATTGACACTTGCTTCATCACAAAAGTAAAAATTCTTATATATTCTTTCTCACTATTTATTAATCTTTTCTTTTGTAAGATATGATTTTCTTGTCATACCAATTATTCGTAAACAGTATGGTACGGATTTACTAACATCATATGGATCAAAACAATTAACATGGCCATCCATAGCTAGTCGATTAAAGGGCGTTGGTGAAAGTGCTGATATGTCAACAGCATTAGTTGCTCTTATTCGACATGTTATTGATGTTGATTCACCAAATCTACATATACGAAATAAAGCTACGAAAGTAAAATGATAATTATAATATTTATTTTTTTTATTGTAATTTGATTTTATTTAGTTACTTCAAGAAGAATTAGCTGCTGCTCAATATTTTAGTGTAGCACGTGTTATTATACGTATTCGTAATGGAAATATTATAAATTTAACTCGAATTGCTGCTAGTACACTTAATACATTATATTTTGCTGTAAGAATATTATTTTCGATAAAGAAAAAACAAATCTTTGTTTTTTTTTTTTTTTTTGTTAAGTATTGGTTTGTTTTTCCAACATGTGCTTCAGGTAATTTTGATGATGATAATGAAGCTGAATTACAACCATGGCTTTGGTGGAATAAAATCTATAAATTACTTGATTATCATGGAAAAGTTTATCCGGTATTAGGTATTAATTTAATTTATTTCTATTATTTGAAAATTATTCTATGTAATTTTTTCTCTTATAATGTTAGAATTATCAGCTGATATACCAAGTGAACAAGCTCAAAAACGTTGGTTAGGTGAACCAGTACGAGCTGTTATATTACCAACAAAAATTTTTACGACTAATGCAAAAGGTTATCCTGTTCTTTCACCTGCTCATCAACTTTTTATAATTAAATTAATTAAAGTACATTTATTTTTCTTTTTTATTCATTAGAGAAATTTTTTTTTCTCTTTTTGTGTTCGTTTTTATTTTAGCTTAAAGTTCAATTTATTATTAAAGGTATTAATCCAAATGATTCAACATTATTTGAACCTTATTTACAATATCTAAAACATATAACACGAGTAAACAAAAAAAAAAAATAATCGAATTTCTTTTCTTTAAATAAAATAATTATTTTTTTTTGTATTGATTAGCAAACAGAACCAATTAATCGTGTACTTGAATCATTTACACATGGTTATGAAGATCGATTACAAGTACCACTTCAACCATTAGCTGATAATCTTGAATCACGTACATATGAAATATTTGAAAAAGATCCAATAAAATATGTTCAATATGAAAAGGTACAGTTCATTTTAAAATTATTAGACATATAATAATTTTGTTGTTTTATAATACAGGCTATTTATCAAGCATTAGTCGAGCAATATGATCAAAAAACAACTGTGTAAGTATAGTACGAAATTTGTATGTTTTCTGAAATTTTATTACTTGAAAATTTATTATCAAAAAATCAGTAAAGTAGTTCTTACACTTTGATAGGAAAACATTTTATAGTTGAAATCAATACTAAATTCTTATGTATTAATAATAGTCTATATTGATATTGATGCATTCATTCATTGTTGAATAACTTTTTCTAAAATCTTCATTGTACTGATTGTATTTCTATAGATCCTCGGAGTACATTCACGAAGTTAATTATACGATTGAATGTTTTCTTGTCAGAGAATTCTCTCAATTGATAAACCACCCTTGAATCAGGACTACAAGCATCATGTCGATCCTAATGAATTATGAATAAGTTTCGTGAATTGAAAATTTCCACAGAGACAGACTTTAATGAGAATAGTATATGGTGAAAGCTTCAAGTCTTTCGATTTACTAGTATCCTAAAATGAGAACATCGAATTTACCAGTATATGAGAAAACTATTCTCCTTTGAGATTAAGAAAATTTTTAAAAAACTTGAGCCATCAACCAATCTATCGACTTACATCTATACTCATGAAAATCTATATAATGATCGTTGGAAAATTTCCTTCGTTAAATATTCTATTAATTTTTACCATTTCAAATTCATCTAAAAATTTGTCAGAGATGTCCATCGCGACACTACAGTAGCAAGTTTTTAACTATGATGAATATCTCTGAAATATTTTCTAATCGGTCGTTTACACTTTAAACTTTTAATTTGTGATTTCTTTTATTTAGAATAATTATGGTTGTTGGTGCCGGTCGTGGACCATTAGTTAATCGAGCGCTTGAAGCAGCTGATAGAGCAAAATATAAAGTACATATTTATGCAGTAGAAAAAAATCCTATGGCAATTATTTCGTATGTTGAATATTACAAATTAATTTATCATTTTAAACTTATTTTTATTCATAGTCTTTATTCTCAAAAACAAGAATGGGGTGATCGTGTGACTATCATTCATGAAGATATGCGTTCATGGCATCCAGAATGTAAAGCTGATATCATGGTTAGTGAGTTATTAGGTTCATTTGGTGATAATGAATTATCACCTGAATGTCTTGATGGGGCACAACGTTATTTAAAAGGTAAATAAACAAAAAAAACCAATAATTGAAAATGAATATTTTCAATATGATTTATTTTAGATGATGGAATTAGTATTCCTTATTCATATACTTCATATATATGTCCCGTACAATCACCACGTATATTTTCAGAATTACTTTATAATCGTGATGCCAATAAACCTTATTATGTAAATAAGAATTTTTAATTTTTAAATACTAATGTATTAGATTTTATATTTAGGCAAATTTTGAAACACCATTTGTTGTTTATTTACATAATTGTTTTTTCTTGGCTGAAACAAAACCATTATTTACTTTTATGCATCCAAATTTTTCGAGTAAATCAAAGAAAAATAAAAAAATTTTCTCTTTTTTGTTTTGATTTTTATTGCTATAGTTCAATTGTTTAGTTCCAATAGATAATTCAAGATATGATGAAGTAGAATTTACAATACCAACAACAGGTACAATGCATGGTTTAGCTGGATTTTTCGAAGCAAAATTGTATAAAGATATTTCTATAAGTAAGTCATATGACTTATCAGAATGATTATTTCTCATATGTTGATCTAGGTATTGAACCAAATACACATTCAAAAAATTTAATTAGTTGGTTTCCTATGTTTTTTCCAATTCGAGTAAGAAATACTTAAAAATTTTATGTGATATAATTTTTAGTGTTCGATATTTCATTAGGAACCTATAACATTAGCAACTAATTCAAAAATAAAAGTAAATTTTTGGCGTTGTTGTTCATCATCTCAAGTTTGGTACGAATGGACAGTTATTGAACCAACAACGTTACCTATACATAATCCAACTGGTCGATCATTTTCTATTGGAAAATAAAATATTTTCAATTAGTTATGATTACTTTCTTTTTTTTTTTGTTATTTCGTTTCAGACAGCTCTCTTTTCTTTTTGTGATATCGAACTTTGAAATATTGTTATGATTATTGTGTTTTGTTTTTTGTTATCTCGACTGTTGTTCATCTTCATTAACGACTACAATACTATTGTCTTTCATATAAAAATGAGAGAGAGTAGGCTAACGATATTAACATAAAAAGATCATTATAGAGTAATAAAAATATGTTCATGATGATTAACGTTTTTAGAAAGACAATTCATATTCACATGGGATGTAAGAAGATGTTATGAACGATGTCAGTATATTATACATATAAATCGATCTGACTTATGAGGAACATCTTCCAATTGATTAATCGCTCTTAAGTTAGAACTATGTGCATAATGTAGACTCTAATGGATTATAAATATTTCGAACAAAGTTTGGGTTCATAAATTATTTCTACCGATATAACAGATTGTTACGGTGTTTTTCAATACAATACCATGGCCTTCCGCGAGAATACTACAAATATTGATTTTCAAATTTTGACTTGAAACTTTGTATTGAAACAAAACTTCATGAGAATAATCTATTATGAAAGTTTCAGGTATTGTCGTTATTTTTATCTCAAGATGTAACCATGATAACAGCACAGCTTTTACATCGCTTATATACCCCGACAAATTCGATGTGCTTAATTGAGGACAAAAACAAGTCAAATGACTTGGTACTTTTACGACGAACTACTATTGTCAAAGGCTTACTTCTGTGCAAAGTTGCAAGTTGAAATTTAAAAAATCAATTTTTCTGATGCTTCTGACGGGGCGACGATATCGTATCGAAAAAGACCGTCTTCGTTGTATGCTTCATCATATGTTGTTTTTCTATGATAATTATATTTTTTCCGATTATATGAAATTGTGCTGATATATTCAAAAAAAATTTGATAAATCTAATGTTCTTTGTATAAAAAAAAATTTTTTGATGACTTATCTCTTTGTTTTAATTTACTATATTATCTAAAAACTTGTCTTGATACTATATTCATGAAAAGAAATTAGGTGTATAACTGAAACTAGCGTCAGCAATAATCGTCTAATCAAATACGAATCTACTAGCAAAACTAGTTATTTCTAATCTCTTGCTCATTATGTATCTTTTTCCGTCTAAATATCATTTGCTCATCAATCAAAACGCAGATAACATTCAAGATGGTAGATTGAAGAAAATCTACTAACGAGGAAAGTATCCAAAGTGATTAATCATTTTTGAACTTGGACTCTGTGCATAAGATGCATCCCAACTTGGTATAGAAAACTCCAAAAATGAGAAGAGCCCATAGATCTTCCCCCCAGAGTTATAGCCATTTTACTGGAATTTTAGCCTATAGCATGGTATACACTAGTAAATTAAATGACGATATTTCGACATGAAATTTCGCCCGCAGATATGCCTACTTGTCACTAGAATACTCTGAAATTTTCAATTAAAAGAGATGCTTCCTTCACAAGATATTGAACTTCCAAACATCATTCATATTCCATGAAAGATGCGAGGATCTCATGTTTTTTGGAATTTTAATATCTTGTGAAGGAAGCGTTTCTTTTACCTAAAAAATTCAGAGCATTCTAGTGACAAGTAGGCATATCTGCGGACGAAATTTCATGTCAAATATCGTCATTCAATTTATTAGTGTATACCATCTATAGGCTAAAATTCCAGTAAAATGGCTATAACTCTGAAGAGAAGATCTATGAGCTCTTATCCTTTTGGGGTTTTCCATACCAAGTTGGGATACACCTTATGCACAGAGTTCAAGTTCACAAACGATTAATCACTTTCGATACTCTCCTCGTAAGTTATTCAAATAGTCAAGAGTAGTTACTCGTAGTGTATAAATTGAAATTTTTTTATAATGTTTTTTAGATAAAGACTAGCATCAGGATAATTTTTTAATCGCGAAATTCATTTTAGTAACTAGTATATGACAGATGACTATTATTGTCGACCTAGACAACGACATTTCTTCATCCACTCAGTGTATACTATAAAAAAACTTGAGGAATTAATTTTTTCTACATTTATATCTTACAATAATCAGTATGTCAAGTCTTCGAAGTATAACGTCTGTGAGTATACTTTGAATGGATTGATCCGTATATCGTTGAAATTGAAACACGTATATCATATTCTAGTTCAATATCGACGACATGTAATGAAGAAATTATTTCATAGATGATTCAAGAAGATATAAGCCGAAGTTTTTATACGATCAAATAGAAAAATTCATCGTCTATTTATTGATAATAGTTTTTGTGCAACTCATACTACTGACAAATCTATAATAACAACTTTTACATTTTCTGCTGACATTAGTCAACAGATACTCGTATATTGCACAATTAACCCAGCATTGCTTCTTCCTGAACAAAAAATTCGACACTAAAGTTGGACAAGACTTTTTGATGGTTGAAGAAATCGTGGAACTTTTATATTTAACCGTTTTGACAATGGTTGAAACATTTGATACCAGAATATAAAAGAAAACATAAACATATTTACTAATATAATCGTCGGACATATCGTATATACTTTGAAATCAAGTTCAATACGATAAAATTAACAGTTACCAAATGATCTTGTATGCCTAACTATTTGAATTCTTTCGACGACTTCCAGTAGAACGGTCATCTTTTCGTATTAAAAGACCACTTGACACCTTTACCAGTATTATTTAAAGGTAACAAATACATGTATTACCTACACTTTCTCTAAAGACATGCAATATCGCAACTACTCAATAAGTTAATAATAAATAAGTACAATAGAATTCGTATCATCCCAATGAATACAAGAAAATTTAAATGAAACTTTTTTCTCATACTATATAATTAATTCATTATCTAGGCTACTATGCCTTCACGACTTTTGTGGCGCTGAGTCCTCGTCTATCAGAAAGTACCAGGTGATCAGATAAAAAACTTCATATGGTATGCCTATGCAAATGGCAAATTTTATGAATGGTAATCACACTCACTATGGAGTGCAATTTTAAATAGCATATTAATTAAGAAGTCAATAGCTGCAACATTAACATGCGATAGATTAATACAATATTCAAACGTCTAATTATCAACAACCACACGTGTTTATACATACTGTTATACTAGCAGCCAAACAAAATTGATACGATGAGTACACAGTTCATTTCCATAATTCTCTTTAATAGCATAACTAATCGACCCATCTCTATTTATAAAGCAGCTTCTAGTGACACATTAACGAAGTTACAAATTGGAATTGACATACGCAAAACATAGTTTCAAAGAAATCCGTATACTGTTTAGTGATATTTTATTCTATACAGTGTGGTAGCATTCACCATTAAAATCATGACACGAATCACAAATTACTATGATATGCAATGATTAACACATCTAGTAACGTGTAGCATCAAACATGATACTTTTAAGTCAAAATTATAGAATTATGATAAGATTAATTAAAATGAATGTCTGTTTCAGATTTTTCATCTCGTATAAACTAAAGTTCTAACAAAAAATTAATTATACTTCATCAGTAAAAAACATTTAATGAAATATTAGCATCATTGTAACGCATACTGATGTTTCATAGTAGAGAAACCTTTCTCGTATAAAGTATTGCCGGTAGAAAACAAGATGCCTAATGAATTTAGCTTCGAATCTTGCATGGAGTACACCAAAACCGACGTATTAAACATGCTTTCTTCATTCAAAGATCCTCCTGCACTGTACTTACATGATGGTGTAAAATAACTTTTATTGCATGGAAGAGAGAACTTTTCTTTTTGTAAATATATTCAGTAAATAACAAGAAGTAAGAGAAATTCAGTGTTGAATTTGAAATCACTCTAAAGTTACATCAATATAATGAACATATTTCATTTAGGAATAAAAATTATTCTTAAGAATTGTGTTAAATTGAATATTTATTCTTACATGGTTCACATCTACAATTAGTTGCGAAGGAAACTAGTGAAATAAAAATAATTACATCAATTACCAGAAGTTGATCACTAAAGGACCGTATTTTCGAAAAAAAATTCTTTACTTTCCAAAATATATGTAATTGATAACAAGCTGATTGTTATATAAAGCCTTCAGTTTTTTTAATCCCAGCTATCAATATTGATACTGCAGATATGCTCACTTTATCAAAGTAATATATTAAGTTTACAACCATTGTAGATAGCAATAATTTCAAACAATCTCTGTAACATGACACTGGCTGCAATTTCTTTTTTATTTTTATAATTTATTTCGATTTTTTCTTCAAAATTTTTTATTGCTTGAATAAGTCTGTCGTTTATCGACAAGATCAACTATTTGATGGATGATAATGTAATTATCATTCATCGTTTTATTTACTATCGTGATAGTGTTAAAATAACCGATTAGTGAATACACGGTTAATTTTAATACACTGCTTTATCGATAGGCGCAAAATCATATTTTTGCATCGAATAAATATCTTATTTTGTTTTGTTCATAGAGAAAGAGTTTTATTTAGAAGGAAATACAATAAGTAATACATAAAACAAGAAATGAGAGATCTTTACAAAATTTACACAAGTTAATAAAATCAAGATGAAGAATATGTAGAAGATAATGAAGCAGATAATCATGGTTGGATATTCACTTTTCGCATGTTGATTATTTTATTTTCTAAGCAGAAGGTTAGATAAGATGGTATAAGAGACAATTGTATTAATTTGCCTTGTTTGATTTGTTTTCTTCGTGGATATTCTAATAATAAATATGAATAAAACTAGGCCACCTTTCATAGGAGTCATCACTTGTATTGCACGTTGGCTTTTAAACTCTAGCGATCCCTTACTTTGCACATGCAACCATTTCTTATATATTTGATACTATACCAGCAAGTGCCAACAAATTCACCTGATGTAAGGATATTTAGAATAGCATTGAAACTATTCCATATCAATGTATAAATACTGTTAGGAAAATTGTTGATTTATTAATAGCTGTAGATGGGTTCAATGCTGTAATAATAGATACCATTCCAATAGAAGAATTTATACGCATCACTGATGCAGTATCAAGCTCTTCAAGGGATTTGTATGGAATAGGTTAGAATATAGGAATTAGTATTAATTATTCGACAGGAAAATATCGAACAGTAAGAAACTTGAAAACTAGAAATCTGAAAAAAATCTCGAATGTGCATAACCATAAAAAGTACGAGTCTAGAAATAAAAATCTCGAAAATTATAAAATGTAATAGCAGTTCGAATATTTGTTAGATACGCCTTTATTATTCATGGGTTTGTTGAAAAATGATCAAAATATAGAAATAAAGAGGATACATCTACAACATCGACTGTTACATGGTGCTTTACCGATAGTATATGAGTGAATGTATGGCTCACATTCAGGTCTACCAGCACTAAGATCGATACCCGCAGAAATATGCCTGATCCGTCAGGGGCGTTTGTTAGGTCTGTTCTAATGGAAGACGATTTCCAGTAGAACAGAACGTACCGTTATTAGTTGTTTTACGAACTTTTGAGATGTTGCTAATTGAATGTGTTTTTTCAGACTTTTTCTTGTTGAGATATAGCACGCCGAGGTTTTTCTATGCGATTTTTTTGTCGTTCAAGAGATTAACACTTCCTGGAAGATCTGATCATGCTCACAAGCAAGATAACAATCTTTTGTTCGTAGTCTATTCGATATTTTAATGAAGAAATTTTAAACAAAAAAATGTTCCATATGCACAACTGCGCTCTACTTTATTGTTTGCATTTTTACGTCAAAATAATATTACAATCAAGAAAACCAAGGCAGTCACTCATCATTCGATAAACAATTCATGACAATCAACGAACTTTACTCTGAAATTCACTAAAGTGATATTCTGAGCAATCTATCAACACTCTGACATCATATAAACTCTGCAATCAGGGGAAATATAAGACTACAAGAAGCGTTTCGAAAAACTTTCTCTACTTCACATTAATGTGATATGGTCAAGGATCAAAATAAAAGGGAAATTTAATTCTCTCTTATGAAGTGTGTTGACTCAGTCGATAGGGTTTGATTCGATGTAGAATTCAATTTTACATTTCACTTATCTGATTCAATTCACCTAACATACTTTGTGCTTTGAGAAGCAGACAATCTAATTTTCTCAAATCTATCAACGCTTGGTGATAGGATTAGTAGAAGATTTGAATTAATTCTCTGACATATGGCTATGCTATATTGGAACAGCAGCTTTTGAAGATTATTCTTTTGAAAAAAAACACTTATGTACGTTTTTAGTTTTAATTTTTGAATACTTTGAATGTGTTAGGAGAGTTTTTTGTAACTATTATGAGTTAATTGATTCCGATGACCAATTATGATATGAAGTAAAGCATGAAATAGGTGTGTAGTAAATGCATGAAAATTACATATTATGGCTGTGACTTCTCAGAGCAGCCATATCAATGTTGTGTTCCTCCTTAATGATGTTTCCTCTCTCCTGATTTTCTCATTGGTGCATTTTTTAACGAGTCAAATTTTTTATTTTGCTGTAGTATTTCATCGCTTTATGTGAGCCTATTTATTCATATATTTTCATAAAATAATACCTATTTATAAAGAAACACGTGGGCTATTCATAAATACAGCACTGGGCAAGCCAGAAATCAAGTCAAGTGAAGTCGGATTTGATTTCGACTTGAGGTATTTTTTATCTAAATTGCCCAACTCTGGTTTGTTTCAAAATTGTCAATTAACCGCATCTGTCAAAATAATAACCAATGATCAATCGAGATTAATCATTAGCTTTTTGTATAATTGCAATCGTCAAAACTGAGCCGATTTTGACGACACGCGTTTCGTTATGCTTCAATACATTCTGCTACACTATGGTTATCGAGTTTACCTCTGTAATGATTCTTTTGAAACTAATGCGGTGTCACCTTTGTATAAATCTTAGTAAACTTTTTCGTCATAAAAGGATGTTTTTATTCAAAAAAAAATGTGAATATCTATTTGACCTATCTGTAAAAAGTTCCTTTTTTTCAGTGACAGAATAATAAAAGCCATTTTTATCAGCATAAAAAATAAAGTTGTTCGAACGACGTTTTAAATACCATCGATTTGCGTAGAAGCAATACGTTGCAAATAAGATCCATGTGTTTCAACGCAGTGTAAATGAAATAAGATTCATTTAAAGACGAAAATATCGTGTTTTAAAAAAGTTGACATTTAAGCGTTGTTTTGTATACTTTTTTTGGTCATAGGTAATAGCGAAACAAATTTTAAAAGCACGATCAATTCTATGTCATTGTCATTGATTGACGGATTGTGACAGGACCTAAAGAACAGAAAAGAAAAAAGTATAATGAATCTACTACTACGAAAAGCAACGACGTCAATAAAATCTAATACTTGTTAAAAGGGACGAGTAAAAACCTTTTCTTCTAAAAGAGCGGTTTTTTTCATAATAGACACATAATATGCACGTGTCATTAATTGTATTTTACGGTTGAATTATTTTTTCACACTTATTTCTCTAAAAAAAAAAGCCCTTGATTTAAGAATCATACTATTTTGTTTTTTATTTTTCATTGTGAAGGATAAAATCACTAACTATAGACGCATTGCTATCACTACATTCTGTGACAAGCATACAACGATACTTGAAATGAATACTCTTTTTCCTTGCCTGCGACCTCCCGCAGAATTCATCGGCGATTGGGCGGATGGAGACAAAATTCGAATGCACATTTGGAAAGATGGAAGTATGAATTATACAGTCAACGTAAGTTTAGAATTCAAACATAGTCGTTATTGAGAAATAAAGCATCTCAGGATGAGCATTACAATTATCGTAAACGGTCGTATTTAGCCGTATGTTTGACCCTAGAATTATGACCGTACGCCATCGTATATGACTTCATTCATTGTCATATTTAACAGATCTCTGGTCTTGATTAGAAAAGTATGATATCATCTTTATTAATCGTCATCTCCTTTATCATCCGTGTATATAGCAAAAATTATTTATTTCATAAAATACAATATCATTTAATTTTATAAAGCCATACTTACTATTAAAAAAACTTTTTTTTTGGAAGAAATCTAAGCAAAAAAAAATACAATTTACTTTTATAAAACGGTAATTAATATTCAATCTAATATTGCGATCAATCTAAATAATAAAAATATAATTTAATGTTATAAATTAATACATACCGTTTGATTCGTTGCTTGACTAAAGTTTAAAAAATAATACTTAACGATGAGTCTCTTGTTGAGATGATGTTAGATAAAAAAAAATACAATTTAATTTCATAATGGATACTTACCCTTAAATATGATGTTCGAAAAAAAATCTAAATAAAACAAAAAAAAATTTAAAATTTAAAATTTATGCTTCCCATTGAATCTCTTGCTAAGATAAATCCAAGTAAAAAAAAATTGCTTAATTTCATAATTCAATACTTATACCATGGGACCTGCTATTGAAATTAGTAGGGTTGGTTTATCTTTATTACTCCTCTTTGTAGTAAATAATAAATATAAGTAAAATATTTACATTGCTAAAATGAAGATAAACAAATACAAAAAAAAAAACTTTATTATTTAAATAATAAAGAAAAGTTTTTTTCTTTCTATGAGCACATAATTTTTTATTTACTCTAGGTAGCTCACAAAACAATCATACCATCATAGAAAAAAAGTATATAGAAAATGTTTTTTGTTTATATTCTTTCATGAATCATCCACTTTTTTCAACAACATTACATATAGAAGTACTGTTGAGGAAAAGAAAGAATGCTGATTAAAATATTCTGTCATTACAATAGGTATTTGTCTATATAAATACCATAGAAAATCTTTTTTATTCTTTAATTTATCTTTACTTTATAAATATCAATATTTAAGTCGTATTATAATTTTATAAAATAAAGATAAAGCAATATTTCAAACTGAGATCAATCTAAATCATAAAGAAACGTGGCTTATTGTTTTGAATGATTTTCACCATTCGATTTGATGATCAATTTGAAAAATAAAAGCCTTGATAGAGATGGACGTATGAACCCGTAGCTAAGTTACAATCATTTACGTTCAATTTGAACGCCAACTGTATTTGAACACATATTGTTGTATACATTTATCGTATCTAATTCTAAATATTAACGTTGGCGTGAGACTTAAAGAAATACACAATTAAAAATCGAAGAAGTCAAGAACACAAGCAGCTAGTGATCTGCAGTTTTCAGCAAATGAAAGAGCAGTAAATGTAGGAATATAGTCTGTCATTTTGATGAAATTTTGCATTTGATATACCTGTCGGATAGAAGGACTTGAGATCTATAGTGCAAGAAATAATTTGAATGATTTTTTTTCTAACATCTTTACGCGGAGTCAATAAAATCATGTATCTGATCGATCGAATAATATGGAAGTTTGCTGTCTTTAAAGCAAATATTCTTGTTATTAATATTTTACTAGATTGACAGATCTTTCTCATACATTTTGTTACAATGAAAATCATTGATTTTGTAATAGTTTCGTTCTATATATTATCGGAGAAAAAGATGTCCATATATCTTATCTTTCGCTTGCTAGAAACCGTAGATGGCTAGCTGCTTCCATACTCGACTTATTCAAAATATTTAATTGTCTGCTTTTAAGTCTCATACCGACATTAATTGGTTGAAACAATGTGAAAATCTACTTGGAATGAAAAGAAATAGTGGAAAATTATGGTAGTTTATAAATATTTTAGGGTTTTATTCGCAAAACTGATCAGAGCGATTGTACTTGTTATGATGCCACTGGCTTTTGCGCTCCTGGACCATTTTGCGCACCTATGGTTGGTACTTATGACGCTCAAATACCGCAGAGACCAGCATTTCTTTTCAAGGGTTATGTGTTAACCAAGCAGCCTGCTGCTTATCGCGGAACGTTGTTATCAGAGACGGTAAAACCCTCTGAATAATTTCAACAGAACCTGTTTTGGACCCGAAAATCTATTCTTCATCGAACATTTGACTTTTGTTTTTTTTAATAATCTTTATGCTGTAATATCTTGAATAAATAAAATTTTTAGCAGCCAACGAAAGTAACTAATCTAATCAGTAAGTTTTTTTTCACATATAGATTGTGTACAAATCGATAATGATGATGATCATAAGTTCATGAATGCTGCAGCCGATTTTCAGCAATTGAATTTGAGCTTTGTTGTAGATTATTTTCTGTAGAGTTTTTCATAAAAGAGCAAGTATTAGTTTTCAATATTCAAGTTGATCTTATGAAAGCATATGAGGAATGATGGAAAGAACCATCGCAAGATATTCTCTAGAAACTTTTTTTGATAGCCCAGCAGATTAACGTCGAAATGTTGACATACTTCAGTTCGTAGCTGTTCAAAAAATTGTACCTTCAACTTTTTTCCCTGCAGCAGTTTTAATGATAAGACGATCTTGTTTTTCACTCATCGAAGCTGTTCGTTGTAATCCTTATCAATGAAAATAATATACTGTTGGACTTGCTGTCAAAACCTCTTTAATTTATTAGGTCCCAAGGCAACGAAAGACAGGATCATACTACCTTAGAATTCTTTTAAACACCATTTAACACGCAGTTCTTTCGAATATGTTGTGATGCAGATAATCATACAAGCACCATCAATGTCTGCATTTGATGTGCAAATGATGATGTCTCATTCTTTTCTGAAGAGTGTTGTTATTACTATGAACTGAAAAATAGAATTCAATAATTTGTTTGTTGATATTGAGCAGAAGCGTTCCACATCATTTATAGATGAGGTAGGGGATGCACAAATTTGAGAAGAAAGCTTTTTCCTGTGTCCATAAATGTCAATGGATGATGTTATTCGATATTTATTTGATAAAAATACCAAAGTTTAACTGTGGTATATTTGTATTATTGACGCAGATTTCTCAAAGATATCAACGTGCAGCTCATACAAACACAGTAAGTAGAAAAATGTATTCAATCTCAATTTATTCATTCAAGTAGATGATAATATATGATTTCAAATATTAGGAAAATATTGGCAAAAAGAAATGAAGCAAATAATATGACATAAAAGACTCTTCAGTTTTGTCCAGCCATGAACAAACTTTTGAATATTTATTGTATCAGGGTAATAGTATTTAGTCGAACAATTAATGTAATGGAACAATCGATAATTACTGATGATGCTACGTACATAGTTCTTGACTAACTTCCATTTAGAGAAAGATCGTTCGTTACTTAATACAGTAATAGGTACTATTAATATGAATTGATAAACTAGAAAAGCACACAGATTCAATTTACAATTATTTTTTGAGATGACAGCTATATCACTCGTATTATAATACTTGCTAATTAATAATTTCTATTACTACAACTATGACATCAATAAAAAAAAAGCCCATCATCTAAGCCCGTTTAATCTTACGAAGATTTTTAGCATCATTTTTATTGAAATTGTTGACTGTTTTCGTGATAAATTTCTGAACCTATACTAGATTTCGTTTGATATCTTAAATTATGATTCATATGATAAATAGAGATCGTTAATTTTTCTGTAAAAAGTATAATAAAATGGTTTTATACGAAAAACAATTGACCAGTAAGATACAAGCAACTCATTTTTCTCCGAGATATTCATTTTTTGGTACATCTCACTATATGAATAAATGAACGTTAGTAATATTTTCATTGATTTTCAATGACACATGTCGAGATTGATGTAATTATTGTAACTCAGTTTCAAAATCTACTTCTTATTCCTATAATTCTTTTCCTAGTGTCTGCCAAACAGCACAATCAATACATAATCTATTCGAGAAAATAAATAACGGTTGTGAGAACAAGAAATTTCTGTTTCTATTTAGATCTTCTTAAGTTGATCGAATATTATTCATGACAGTCTTTCTCATATTATTTAAACAGTTTCGATACCATAGTTGCCAAAATATACTTGCCTAACTAAAATGGAAATAAATAAATCATTTGACAATAAGAACATGTTTTTATACTTGTATACGAAGGAATTTCTATTGAATGTTGTTCATTGAGTACTTTTGACTAAAGAGTGTTATGTAGATGATAATGTATTATTTATATCTTTAGTCTGAAGCCTTTGTAAATCAAGGTATATTATGTGCGTCTTATGTACTTTCTAAAACATTAGGAAATCTGTAGACATAGTAATCGTGCTGAGTTTTTGAGGATACAATGCGAACTTTATCACAACTTTTTTAGGTAACCAATGATAAAATGATATAACGTGCTGAAATTACTAAGCAGAACATTCTTGCATTCGTATCATAGACCAGTACTGTTTTCTTTCTTAGAAAAGAGCATATCATATTTCACTAACAATTATCCACAGTAAAGTGATTCTATTCTTGCACTTTTATAACTGTTATAATGACGCTAAAGAACACATATGAGTTCCTCACTTCAACCTCAGAGAAGCTGTACTGAAAAGATTTTTTCACAAGTTATTCTCTATGAACATTAGAGTTTTAAAAGTTTTTATTATATATTATGTACATATATATATTATTCAAATTTACAAAAATCGTTTCATTGAACTTAAAATATAGAAAATGCTGTTTATTCAGAGATTTTAATTAGAATCTATGATGAACTTCAGATGAATTCAGTTCAGGGTTCGATGTTGAATATTTATTGTGTATACCTCGGTAATTTTGATTGAATATAAATAGATCTGCTTCGAGAGCCATCAACTGATCAATTTTCATCTTTCGAATAGAATCTTCTTTCTTCGAAGTTTTTGAACGTAACGATGATTTAGTAGATCCGTTTGAATCATCTGATTTAACATTTTGACCACGACATTTTTTCCATAAAAATGTGATCGAACGAAACAATGGTAATATGAAAAGATTAATGATAAGAAATGTAAAAGCAAATAGTTCAATACATAAAGAAGTAAATAATAATACCTTAAAAATTAACTCAGCTGTTCGAACAATAGGTTCTTCAATATTCTTAATAAAAAATGGACGTTCATCAAGTGTGATTTGAATAACAGTTAATGAAGACATATAACGTAAATAATTTCCAAATTCAGCATAGTATGCTTCATCTGATAGTGATACTGCAGTGAATGTTGGCGTCCATAAACCTGAATAATTAGTTTGATCTGATGCACTTAGTGCATGCGTCATATTGATGTTTTTAATAAATACAATTGGAATATAAGTTGCTCTACCAATAGCTTCATCAGATGTTGCATAAAATTGACAAAAATCTAGTTCACCTAAATTGATACTCATATTTGTTTGACCTTGTCCTCGAATACATAAACGAATAGCACCAATCCAATAAGGACCAGTCATATTGAATTGTAAAGTTGTCTCATGTTTCGGCACAGGAAGTGTTATTGATGTTGTCCCTTTCGAAGCTGATCGTGTACAATTATTTGGTAAGGAAACATGTTTAGTACCACTTAGATTTTCTTGTGTAGCAATAACATTACACATAAATCCAGTATTAATTAATTGTAGAGTTAGGTAAAATCTTTGTGAATCGAGAAGATCAAAAATAGGTTGAGCGTCTTCTGATTTGGGAATATCAAGAAGTTCGAGACCAGTAGAAAATTGTGAGTTAATCAATGTTTGATCACAAGCAAATGTAGCTGG
>CAJNOP010000234.1:238302-263182 GCA_905250075.1 Rotaria sp. Silwood1
TAAGATAGTTGATTAACATTTGTATGGACATACAAAGAATAGGAATTCATTTTAGGTGTGAGTGTTGGTGGGTATTAGGGGTACTGACTCTGGCAACGTACTCAAATGTATGTTTGGAAATATTTTTTTCGATGTGGAAAAAGTCAAAAAAATGATTGTCTAGAAGTGTTTATTCAAAACTAATGCTCTGTGAAAATTCATCAAGTTATTTTGCTGTCCAGAGAAATTTTCCCTTATTATGACAGATTCTGCATCGCTGATGGTATCTACGGCAACATTCACACGCACACTGTTTACTTATAATGAAAATTTATAAAAGCCTTATTTATCATTCAATTCAATGTTTATAATAATGGCAAGGTTAAAATAAGAAGAAACAATTACGAAAAAGAAAAATAACGTGCGATTCGTAACAATGTAAATAAAAAGACAGGGTACCCATGAAAAGAAAAAAAATTCTGTTTCAAACTCAAAAAAAATATAAAACAGATCCTTACTTTAGTGATCGCGTATCTTGCAAAACAACGATAGTCTATGAGAGATTTTTCACTTTACCTATTTTCCATTAGTTTAATAAGGCTAAGCAACACAGATAAGTTCCACATTTTAGCTTCAAAGAGCTTTCTTTGGGACATGATGATTCTTGATATGATCGAATCTTTTCTGTACGACGAGTTCGATGAGAAGACAAAGTTTTAATAAATCCTAGCAAAATGATTGAAGAACTAATCATAGGATTCCTATAATCGAAGCATAGAAAGTCGACTCCTTATAGTTTCAATGGATGCAGCATAGAAACATCAACATAAATGAAAAAAACTGTACAAACTGTAAGAATGAGACAAACCTGACTTTTTAAACATACAATTTCTCAAGTATGCCTTCATTTTTTCTGTTTACATAATACCATGCAAAAAAAAACAGTATGCATATGTCAAGTATCTAGACTATCAATACAACAATTCTATTGTAATATAACAAATCTTTTTCGCGCAAAACATAAAAAGATAGTAGTATATTTACAATCACAATGAAAACTTATCTTGAGAGCAATCTGTCTGCTGAAAAACAATCACTTCTATATGATATTGACAATAGATATAATAATGCATTTTATTGTCACACCATTGAGGTCGCTTTTTGCAGAAAAATCACATTTGTCAAAAACAGATATTTCAGACATAGTAGTAATTACACAATATATTGAAAGGTAATTGTTAAAGATGGCTTTGTTATTCGGTTCAGCGACAAGCCACAGAATTGAAAGTTTTAGCGTTAAATAGACGACATCTGAGAAGGGCAATAAATCCACAGCATTGAGATTTGATCTCAAATATCTAAGGATGGGATAAGATAATGTGACATTAACAAAGATCTATTTTACTGTGGATGTGGCATAATCAGAAGACAGTTTAAGATTTGAATTTGGATATAGTCTTTAAAAAAAGTATAAATAGTTTTTGTTTTAATTAAGAATCATCGAATTGTAAACTACTTATGTAGATTTATTCCAATAGCAAAACCATGCTTCAAAATCCAAATCTATTCTAGATTTGATGCATTTCTAACATAGTCAGACAATTCTAGATCACTTGTATATTTTGAAACAAAACAAAACATAATGGAAAAAAAAACATTCTCTACAAAAAATGATTATGTCAACAAGTAGTAATTATGATGAAACTCACAGACTGCTATCATTTGAAATAGAAGAACTAGACAAGATCCACTTTGACTGGGTAACATAACTTGCTGTCTTCTCGCATCTTCAGGATGTAATTTTTCAGAAAAAGTCTTGTAAGTTTCTTAGAAAACAAGCTAGGAATGCTGGTTTGGCATAGATTGAAAGAGGAATAGATCCAGAATATTGTTTTTGAACATCTTCATTAAGAACTCATCTGACTAATCAATTTCTAGAAAAATCGAATTTCGCTACGATTCGACGATTCTAAATCTTCTTTCTTGACCGACGAAACTCGCAGGTTTATACGATGTTCTCATCAACAATTATTCAAAACGCAATGGAACATATTATAAGTTGAAATTAATAATAATTATTGCAATGCTTGATACATATTAAAGAGGTTACTTTTCTGAATGAATCATCATCATCATCATCTTTGTCAAATATATAAACTTGAAAGGTCTATAGTGCTCTCTTACATATATCCGTGTATGGTAGGACAATGATAAAAATTTGTTGTAAAAAAAAAATGGCTACAGAAACTATTCGTCAACTTGAATTTGATAGTTCTTTAGTAAAAACGCATAGATAAGATTTGATTTATCGTAATATCTCATTCTTCACAGAATTCATGGATATAGTTTTAGCCTCATCATTTAACTTTAAATAACGTTGAATAGGAAATGTTTAGTTTCTTATTTTTTATATTTCTCACTCAACATAAATTACTTTTTATCGTACCATAAAATGCAATAACAGAAGATTTAATTTTGACTGAAAAAATAATGTTAATATTTTTTATCAAAATAACTGTCAATAAATACAATAACAATAAAATAAATAGATAATAAGAAAAAAAAAACAAGTATTAACATATTTCATTGAATTTTTCTGATCAATATAATTATAAAATGATCAACATATATGAAAAAGAAAAGGTATTAATATTTTATTGAAATGCATTGTAAAATATTACCGATGACGTATTTACATAAAAACGAAAGAAAACATTAAATGGTTGTCATTATTAATTTATTTTCAAGGCAAGAGTGACGACAAAACTCTAAACGAACAGTCATAAATATATGTCAACTGTTTTTTTTCCAGAACTTTGATTTTATAATTAGAAATTTAACTTAGTCATCCTGTATTTTCTTTTTTGTCTTGACAAATACTATATTTATATGTGTAATAGTATTATTCTGTTATGAACTAATTTATTGGCAAACTACTGATATACAAAAGTAGTAGAATATATAAAGTAATGAAATTTAACAGTATAATTGCGTTTTTTGAAATATCAATCAATAAGATTGTTGATCAGGATATTGACAAGTATATAAATCTTGTTTTTAGAACCTGAGAAAATTGTAAAAAATTCCATTATCATGATGAAACATAATATATTTCAATAGTACCAACCAAAAAGAAAAAGTTCCATTAAGCTCATATGAATGAATTCTTTCATAGAGATATTTTTAGAAGACAATTAGGTACTATGAAATAGTATTTACGAAAAATCTATTAGAAATCATTATAGAGATGAAAATATGAGATTTGTGGTTATTAATTATTTACGGACTGAGACCATATATGGCTTTGAAATCGGACTAACGGAAGAAACTTTTAGATATTTTAAAATTCGAATTTTTAACATAGGTTCTATTCCAATATGTATGTTAAGCATACAAACAATAGAATATACATATATTTAGCTCAAATCAGTTCGTCATTGTTCATCACATATTTGCTTTGTAAAGCTAATATCAGAAAGAAACATGTATTTAAATATTATCGTTTACAACTAATCTGTGAAATCTAAAAATCTTATAGAATTTGTTCTGTTTTGATTTATCAACCAGCTAAATTTATTGCTTGAAACTTTTCATCTCTTATAAGTCGAATAACAAATAGAAAAGTAGGTCATTGTGTTATTGATTGCTTCGAGAAATGTCATAATTTATTACATTAACTTCCGTTCGTATATATTTTTTGAATGATTACTTATTGTACTTCATCAAAATGTATTTGTCGTTTCAACATAAACATAAATTCAGTACTTTTTCTACTTTTAACACAAGCAAAACACTTATTTGTATAATTCACATACACGTACACAGCATTGTGTAAGGATGAAAACAGTGTTTAAAGTAAAAAAAAGAGTACACGAAAATCTAACAGTTTCTTGGAAAACAAAAGTCAATCTTCAAAGGGTTAATTTTGTAAAAGACGATTTAAAAAAAAAAGAAACTATTGCCAGACATTCTAAAACAAAAATATCATTGTTCTTCATCTGTAACACATTGTTCATAAATGACTTTAGTTTTAGTGTTTATCCGTTTTGTTTTTCTCTTTTCTGTATATTGAAATATAAACACAGACAATAGCAAATATAAGAGAGAACATTCTATAATCCATTAATACTTTTCTTCTTTTTTTCGGCATCAATGTTTTAATACACAGCATGATTCTAATTCTGATAAACATACTTAATCAACGACTATAATCAAGATAAGATTTATCGTATAACAAAAACATATCAAATATATTAAATATATTCAAAATAAATGACTCATATAAATATATGCACGTCTGTCTATATGTTAATCTTACAAATATTAGTTCAAATAAAATTCTATTACAATGTTTTTTGAGTCATAAAAATAACTTTGACATAAAACATGTTAGTATAGAAAAAAAAAGAGAAGTATTTCAACTTGATAGTTTTTTTTTTACATGTTTCATATTAAAAATGTTCAATATTAAGTATATTGGTAGGATATTAGAATCATAATTTTATATTGTTTGAAAATATATATTTCAAGATTTTTTTATTATTGAACTATAGGTTAATCTTGACGAGTAGATAAATAGAGCTACTAAAAATTAATGGAATAATTATCTTTCAAACAAAAAAAGAAATGAAAGCTATCCATTCCGAACAGGATATAGTACTTGTGAGAAAAATGCGAAAACAATGTACAAGTTTTCGATTCGAAAATGTTTTCACGAAAGAAAATTCTCAAATAATAAATCATTTTTCAATTTGAACTATGTACAATTGATAGGATCTAGTAAGAAAATAAATATTCCTGAATGATTTGAATTAATGAATCTTTATTATTAAGATATTGAATTTTCATCTAAACACTGTATTTACATAAAGATATCGATTAGATTAGCTTATAGAACAAAAATTCGAGAATATTTTTTTTTATTCTAATTATTGTAAAAAAAATATAGATAAATATTCATATTTTGGAAATACTTGACCAAGAAAAATTCTGAAATTTTTTCTACAAATTAATCTAATCAATACCTTTATGTAGAGAAAACTTTAAGTCAAATTTCAAGTTGAAAACTAGAATATTTATCTATTCGAATCGACTCTATGAATTGAATATGATTGCGAATTTACAAACGATTTATTACCTAGGATTTTTTTCTTATCCGTCAATAGATGTTACTTTAGACTATACAAGACGGATCCTATAAATCCTAGTAGCTTGAGAATGCGTAGGGTGCGCTAGTCATCGAATACAAAAAACAAAACCGGAAAACCGTATCTCGTATTATCTGTGTAAATATCCAATCCTAATTAGAAAGCTTCATTGAGAATATCAACGTGTACAGTTCGAATTACAAAATTTTGTACTCCATTACTTCTAGAAGATACTTTTAAATATACGAAAAATAGTCAAATATATTCTCTAGAAACTTCCTATTCACTTCTTATGTAAAACAATCAAATATTCTAGTCAATTTTAATTTCATAATACAAATTCAATTAAAAATTTTTATATTTGATCTTTCATTGAACATTTTTCTATATTCTAAAGAATTATTCGGTTTTGTTTTTTCATCAAGAAAAAAACAAAAACTGAATTTCTATGACATATGCAACCTTCATTTCTATTGGTGAATATATTCTACATTAGCTATGTATTCGTACCTTCATTATGATTCATATTCTAGATAGAGATACTAATCCTTTTATTTATTTCCCTATCAAATTCATAAAAAAAGTCAAAAAACAGCTGTTTTATTAATGTACCCTAAAATTATTATCTTCATAACATGACTTTAAAATAAATATTATCTTTTTCTTTTTTTTATTCTTTCATAGATATTTACTTTTAATATATATATATACATAACAAAAAAAAAAGAAATTTATATATATCTATAATGTTCACCTCATCTGATCCAAATTTACCTGATTTGGATTTTGAACTTGTTGATGAAAGACAACAAAATACATATTTAAATGAATCAATAATTAAAGATCTATTATCATCACCAACATCAACATATCGAATTGTTAAACAAACGTAAAAAAAAGCAATTTACAATTATTTTAATATCTTTTTTTTTGTTTTATTTTCTATCTTTATTAGAACTCCAAATAAACGTAGTGGAATAAGTCAACTACGTAGACAATTAGTAAAATTTTCCTTTTTAAAAATAAAACATAATCGTTTTTTTTTTTGTTTTGTTCTTCCTAGACTGATGAAAGTTCAAATAGACAACGAGCATCACCAAATTCAATTGGTACAAATTTATCATCACAAACATCATCTATTTTAAATCGAGATAGTAATCCAATACGAATAAGTCATTCATCAAATGCAATACGAATGTCATCACCAGCAAATACAAAACAATTAGATTCTGTTACATATTTACTTAAACAAGCAATTGCACCAACACAATTTAGTCAGGTTAATGTTTTGTTTTTGTTTTTTTTGGTAAGTTGAAACTAATAAAATAGTTTTTATTTTTATTTTAGACTGTTCAAAGTCGTCTTGAAAATCCAACAAAATATCATCTTGAACAAATGTGTCGAAAACAAAGTTTAATTGGTGATGAACATTCTGTTATACAACATCTAGAAGAATCATCACCAGATAGTGAAATTACATCTGAAGTAATTTCATTTTGTTTTTTTTTTTGTTAAAATGAACTCTATTTTATTTTTTTTTTGTAGATGGATGATCAACTTAATGATGATACAACATGCGGTAGTATTGAAAGTAACACACGTAGTATTAGTATTACACCTCGAGTAAGGATTTTTTTATTAAAAAAAATTCTTTGCTCATAATAAAATTTTTTTTTTTTTTAGTTATCAACAACAGTTACTGATGATCATATCGGTTCAGTATTTTTATCATCATCATTATCAAAAGATGGAGGTGATAGTAGTTCTCGTCATTCATCATCATGTCCAACAAATATATTGAGTGCTAAAGCAAAAATTGGTTTACCATTAACAGAAGATGAAATGCGTCTTGTTATACGTGATCGACAAAAAAAAGATAATCATAATATGAGTATGAAAAAATAAAATAACAAATAATTTATATGTTTTTTATTTTTTAGTTGAACGTCGTCGTCGATTTAATATTAATGATCGTATTAAAGAACTTGGTACTTTATTACCAAAAGGGACTGAGTTGTAAGTGCCACTCAAGATAAATTTTTGTAATCTATGAAGAAGAGCATAGTTAGAGTTTTCTTAGCATTAAACATATCGACTATTTTCTTATATGACATTCTTTTCAAATGGAGTGCTAATTATAACAACAAACTAAAAAAAAAAAGGATAGTCTTATTACTATTTATATATTGATGATGTTTATTCAGTTGTTTTACATATCTATGAAAAGAAACAAAGATTCAATCAATATGAATATTAAATAAGAGAGATCAAAGATTGTAAGTGAAATGTTATACGTTCAATTAATAAGTTCGAATGTTTTTTTCAGAAACACAAAAAAAAAAAAACACAGCAATATTTAACCTTTGAATAAAAGATCATCAACTAAAATAAAAATATTCTCATCTATAAACACATCATTGATCAATAATTAACACAACATTGACATTTTAATTTTTTATTAAAAACAAAAAAAAAATTGTTCTTTTTTTTTTTTTTTTTAATAATTTTCTCAGAGATTCAAAACAAAATAAAGGTACTATATTACGTGCATCAGTTGATTATATTAAAATTTTACGTCGACAATATGAGAATGCTGGTTTAATTGAAGCAAAATATCAAATGCTTACAGAACAAAATATTGTATTACAAGAACGAATTAAAGTTAGTTTTTAAAAATTAAATATCTTTTTTTTTTTTCAAAATATTTTTCTTAAACTTTTATATAGGAATTAGAAAAAAAATGTTTAGCAGCTGGTATACCAATAAATTCATCAACAACAATAAAAAGTTCACCAGCTATAGCAGTTGTTAATACAAATGTAATTAAATTAGAACCATCATCATTATCATCATCATTAAATAATAATCCATTAGTACCACCATCAACACCTATATTTGCAACATTTGATACACTTCCACCACTTGATTCACTTTCATCATTTGGTATTGTTGATGAAGATAGTAATGATACAAATAGTGTTGTTGGAAATACTTCAAATGATCCATTATCACCATTTACACATGATCCATTTTTATCTTCGACATCATTTGGTTTTGATAATGAAATGGATATTGGAGGAGGTTTTTCATAAAATCTCTTCATTATATTTTTGTTTGCTCAATATCTATTTGTTTTTCTCTTGTATATACCTATGTTTAATGTTTACAATAGAAACAAAAACAAAAAAAAAACGTATATGAGAACAACTTGCTACTACTTCAAAACAGTACTTTTGTGAATATGTATATTTGGTGCTAGCAAGCATAATTTTTGTTCTCGATGTTTTTTTTGTTTTGCTATTCTGTTCTTTTTGTAGACATTATTTACTCCCTGCACGCATCTATTTCATCTGTGTGATATGCCCTTGTATTTAAACTAAAAATGTATTCATTTGTATTATTATTATTATTATTATTATTATTATTCGAGTGTGTTTTGTATAGTGTATATTTTTTATTCGTGTATATATGATCGAACAGTTCTGTTGTCATCATCTATTTATTCTACTTATTTTACTGTGAAATAAACGAAAAAAACACTCTGTTCATGCATGACATTAGATACCACAAAAAAAAAATATTTTATTTTTTTTTGTAGTATGTAACATTTGAAGTGATTTACATGAATTTAACAAATGATACTAGAGCTCTTCAAAAAACAAAAAAAATTATTGCTTCATTTTTTCATTGAGTAAAGCATTTTTTTTTTGTTTTGGAACAATCAACAAAACAGATATTAATATCTGTTTCTAATAAATATATTTAAAAAATTATTTTATTTTCTTATTGTTATCATTTGAATTAAATTACGGCAAAGTTTTTTTTGTAAATTAATCATATTTATTCTATTAAATATTATTAATTTTTTTGACTTCTATAAAATTCATTATTTAATTATGGATAAATCATATAGAAAATATAATGGCATTGTTTAATATTAATGTACCTATTTGTACTTTTAGAAGGTCAAGGCCATAAAATATGTGACGTATTTATATCGATTATACCATACATTTTTGCGCAATTACTATGTCATATGTTTTTATGAAACGATGTCATTACAATACGATAAGTTGTGTATCTTTCATAACTAGAGCAATGTTATAACATTTATGAAAAAACTAAACATGAAAAATAAAATTACAATAGAGAATATAGAAAGATAAATCAAAAAAAAATAGAAAAGATTAAGAGATTAATTTGCTTTTACTGTAAACATTACAATAGTTTTTAACTTTTTTTGTTTTTTTTAGAAAGAACTTTCAATATAGATTCTATATAAATGTTCGTAATCTTTCTAAACAATAAAAAAAAATGAATTGATATTCGTCTAGAATATTTTACATTATCAGTTTGATTAATATTAATATCAATCTAATATTTATCTTGAAGTATTTGTTGATTTAATTTTTATTTTATCTATTTCTTTATTTGATGTCACTCAATGAGCATCTTATCAAATAATACAATTATATTTTGTCATTCAATACGATTTTATCAACAGAACAGCCTTGACGTCAAAATTCGATTAACTCTAATAAATGCGAGAGTTTTGTTTTTTTCGTATTAATTTGAATCTCTTGAAGACAAATACAAAACATATTGATTCAACTTAATTAGTTTATTATTCAATTTTTCTATAAAATATAAACAAAAACTAAATATTAAAATTAGATAATGTTTGATTATGATCGTATCAAATTAAAACTATAGAATATACAATGATGCTCAAAATTAATCATACATTAAAATCTTTCATATTGTATTACTTATATATCAAGATAGTTTTTACTCTGTATTTATTTCTTTTCAACAAAAAGATACATTTAGAAAATATTTCTTACTTTTTAGTATTTTGTAGTCTTGAAAACAGAGTTATATTTTGCCGAAAATCACATGTTGAAACTTCCTTAGAATCCACCTATTAGAAGTGTAAATTCAGTATAAACTAAAGATTTTGTACACTGAAATTTTAAAGTTACATATCTGAACTGGTTTTAATCGGCTGTCAGAAACACTTGTAATGACTGTAGTTTTAATTTATGTTTTCATTTCATTTTGTTATGAAAATTTTTATCAATTGCTACTTCATGCAACTATGACAATATCTATTGTCCATTTCAGAGTTAAATGGTCGTGGGCAAATTTTGAATAATTTTTGGTAGGAATGAGATAGAGATCTGTAATTTTCACCGTTGGAAAGAGTAGATGAAGATGCATCGAATTATATATAGAAAGATTTTTCTAACTACTTTCATAAAGGTTTAGTCAAATGTTTTCAAAGAATTGCTTTTTTTTTCTATGTGAAAAAAAGTAGTTCTTCTATCAAAATACTACAAAAATTTACATTTTTCGATTATTTTGTTGACAAAAATCAGGTGGTAAATTGTGTTCCGATATCATACTGGTAGTAGTTAGGAACAGCGTCTTGATATAGTTTTCTAGGCCTTCCTTTGATGACTTTAGCGCACTCCTGAAAACCAATAAATTAATATCGAAACCATGAGAAGCATGCTGTTTTTCTTGAAGCTTTATGTAAAACCTATTGTAAAGTAGCTATAGAAATATTTTTATATATAATTCGATGCGTCTTCATCTGCTCTATCCAACGGTGAAAATCGCAGATCTCTATCTCATTCCTACCAAAATTTATTCAAAAATTGAACTTTCTATCAATAGGCGTAGTCTTATATTCAATTGATTCTATGCCTTGAAAATTTATTTTTGCAATATAATAATAAAAAAATCGAACACAAACAATAGATTTTCTATATAATATATTCAAACAAAAAAAAAAAACTTATCACTAATTAAACAAATGTATTCGTTGGTGAACCTTTTACAGCAAGCATTGATGAATTACTTATTGGAAAAAATGGTTTTTCTGTATTTATTGTTGTCTGTTGAATAAATGATTTTGGTTCAATATAATGTCCTAATTGTGCTAAATCAACAAATTGTCGATTTGATGATCGAAAACAAGTTCTTTTATAATATGGTATAGATGAATCACTATATGTTGATGAATCTTCAGTTGATGATAACAATGAAAAAAATTCATGATTTAATGATACATTTGGATAACGATGAATATCTAATATAATTGAATGTTTTACATGTCTAATTATATTTGATATAGTTCTTTGTTGAGCACGTGAAACATTTTGACCATTAATTTTAACAATATAATCACCTGATTTAAGTCCACATTGATCAGCTGAACTATTTTCACTAATTTTTTCAATAAATGTTGGACTATCACCAATAATAGTAAAACCAAATGAATTATTTTTACTACGTGAAATTATAAACTAAAGAAAAAACAACAATAATAATAATAATAATAATTAAATTTTACACATACTTGATGTTCTTCTAAATTTACAATATTACGATTTATTTTTGTTATTTGTTTTTCATTATTATGATTAGATATTTGTTTATGACATAATTTACCAATATCTTCAGGTAATAAATAAAACCAACCATGAATCTTAATAAATAATAATTAAATTATAATAATATAAATATAAATTAATTTATACTTTTTGTTTTTTTAATGTATTTCTTATTCCAAATGATAAACAACCATGAAATATTATTTTTTGATTTTTTTCTTCTTGTTCAGAATTATAAACAAAAAAACATAAACGTTTATGTATATCATCATTATTAATTTCAAATGTAAATTTTTCATTAAATATTCCTGAATGATTTATATTTGGTATAGTACGTGTATGACATTGTAATGGTTTTTGATCAGGTATAAGTGTTAATTTAATAAAAATATTTGATAAATATGAATAAATATTTTTAACTTTTAAAACTAAAGGGATATTTTTTTTTGTTTCTTGAGAGAAAAAGAAAAATAATAAGATATTTTAATTTACCTTTTAATGTTAAATGATTATCTGATGTGATAAGACTTAATTGAATTATTCCTAATGTTGTTAATCGTTTTTGTTTATTCATATTAAAATTAATTTTTTGTTTTGTTATTGCTAATCGAGAATATTCTTCTGAATATTAATAAAATTCGGTGAATCAAATAAATTTTCTTGTCGATTAATATCACTTTATGGTGTATAAGTCATTGTATTTCTAAAGAATTGGATAAAAAAAAAATCATGTGAAAAAATGCTAACACTTGATAAAAGAAGAGAAAATAACAAGCTTTTGTTTTTGTTATTTCTCACCTACTTATACAATTGATTTTGTATATGCACAAAAAAACAAAATTAAATAAGTCTTAATAGACACTCACCATTATAGTTATTCAATTGAAAATGATTATCTTTTTATTTCAATAGAACGAAAAAAAGAAATGATTGAACTTCATATCTTTTCTTCGGTCAACGAAAAAAACAGAAAATAGCCAATCGTTGTTGTTTTGCCGTTTTTATTTTTTAGATTGATGATGATTTAGATCAATTATGTAAATGGATTTGAATGTTTATTATATGTAATGATGGGTGAAGTAGTGAATGAGATGGAATGTTTAACAGACAAATGTTAATGAAAAATAAATTTTCTCACGAATAACATCTTTTTCAGATTAACAAAAGTGATAATTATATGAATGATACTATATGTTTAAGCAAAAAGAAAGAAAAAAAAAAGAAGATAGATACGTTATATTTATATATTATTGATGATGAAATCAAAGAATATGCGAGATATGGAATTAAAAGATAAACATGTCAACGTATGATGATGTATATCTAAGTAGTTCCTGCTGAGAATGATATGAAAAGCATTCAATCTATTGGACATGTTACTAAATAGAAATTTTCAACAATTACAGATTAACGATGTAACTAGGAAAATAAAAGTTATAAGTGAGACAAGGCTCAATGAAGGAATCACTTCAAGTGTACTGAAGTATTTAGTAAAAATGAGTTTTAATTTAGAAAAATTTTTTATATTAGTGTAAATACTAATTTGAATCGCTTTTTTGAGTCGGGATTATGTGCATCGTGTAGTGTTTATTGAGCTATGAATGTTCTGAAAAGAGTTCGAACCCATAGCTTATTACTAATAAGAAGATACTGCATTTTTACGATATTTTTTAGCAGAATGCCATGGTCTTCCTCAGGAATATCAGGAAAACTGATTTTCAAATTTTGACTTGAAACTTTGCAACGATATAAGCCTTAATGAAAATGGTTTATGATGAAAGCTTCAGATCTTTTGATTGTTTCTATCCTGAAATAAGAACATCGAATCTGCCTGTGTGTACGAGCGATATAAAAGACACGCTTTTACCATAGTCGTATTTCAGGATCGAAACAACCAAAAGATATGAAACTTTCACCATAAACTATTCTCATTAAGGCCTATATCTGTACAAAGTTTCAAGTTGAAATTTGCAAATCAATTTTTCTGATACACCTAATGGAGACCATAGCATTCTGTTAAAAAATACTGTAAAAATACAGTATCTTTTTAGCAATAAGCTATGAGCCCCAACTCTTCAGAATATTCATAGCTCAATAGGCACTACACGATGCACATAGTCTCGACTCAAAATCAATTAATCACTTCGGGTTCCTCCCTCGTTAGTTACCCTAAAACTCATTCTATTATACTATTAATTTCTTGTTGTTCTTTAGAATCTATGATTAATTTTATCTAACATAGTATTTCAAATAAAAGTAGTCTATGATCTTCACTTATTTTACTCTAAATCAGAGTATAGTGACGGACAAAATTTTAGAGCACATTTTATTTTATGAATTATTTCGCTCAAAATAATTTTGTTGTGGAAATTGTTTTTTGATAATGTCATCTTAAAGAGCGTAAAATTCTGAACAAAATGAGAGGATTGCTGCGTTTTTTACGACCTTCTCTTCAGAACTTAGAAGCATCACAAAACACGAAAAACTGCATCTTTTAACCAATATTCAGCGATGTTTTGATAAAATTCACTTTTTTCGTGTCTTGTGATGCCTGTAACTTTTGAAGAGAAGGTCGTAAAAAAAATGCAGCAACTCCACATTTTGTTCAGAATTTTACACTCTTTAAGATGGCATTATCAAAAAACAATTTCCACAACGTTTTCAAAGACCTTAAAAATACGGTTTTCAGTTTTTTTTTTAGAAACATTGCCACCATAATCTATCGATGAAATCCTGGTATATAATATGTTAAATAGAGCTCTTCATTGACTATTCAAATCACTAATTGGATTTCTTCAAAAAAATCATTTTGAGCAAAATAATTCATAAAATAAACTGTACTCTTTATATATGTAACCCTGTTTAAATCATCAAAAAGTATACTTTCAATTTCTTCATTTCATGTCCGTCTGAATACTCATAGTGTAATCTATATTATCTATAACTAATCATGAATAATAGATTATCTTGTATTGACTTATCTCTCGACATATATCAAGTTTACTGTTGAACAAATTCGATTGATATTCTTATGTGTCATCAGAGAAAAGAAAAAGCAAAGGAGGATTATATTGTTTGATCTGTTCGTTTACTTATTATTCTTCTTGTGTTCTTTTTTTTCGTTATATTTATTCAGAAAAACAAATCAACAAGTTTTCTTTTTTTTTTTTGTCAACTTTCTCCTAATTAATCCATAAACTTGAAACTAAAGTATAACATGTTCGAATTTCAAAAAAAACAAAAAAATAACAAAATCAAAGCTTTATAAGTAGAAATTATTAAATGAAATAAATAATAACAATAATTTCTCATGTTTCTTTTATTTTGTTGATTGACTTTATCATCGTTGTGTTAGAATTTTTTTCTAATAGTTATTTTGTTTTTTTCTTTTTCGTTCTCATATAAGAATGAACTGAAAAAAAGAACGTGCTCATTTAGCATCTGATTGTAGACCGGATAATGACAAAGAATGTACGCCAGAATAAAATAAGACCAAAAAAAAATCATCATTGAATGTAGCCGAATAAGTTGGACATAAATAGGGATTGATGGATAACATGAGTAATAACGAGAAAAATCTTAACAGACATACAAAGAAGAAAAAAAAAATGACAATGAGAAACAGAATATGCAAACACACACAAAAGGATAGAATAGTCTAGGTTTTTATTAAATTTAAAAGTTAATCAACTTCCATTGATGGTTCAATTATTTGTTGATTTCCTGATGATGTTGGAGGTGGTTGATTTTGAGCTTGTTGTTGTTCTTGTTGGTTATTTGTTTGTGGAGCTTGTTGTTTTGAAGTATCTTCTTTTGGTGGTTCAACTTTTGGTTTTGGCTTATTTAAAATAGCCCAACATTCTCGTTCAATTGTCTAAAATAGAAATATATATATATATATATCAAAATAAGATCGGAATCATGTTGGGAACATTAATCAACACCAATACGAAGTAAGAAACTGCGCATAAAATTGGGACTAAGTTCAGACCATTGATATAAAGCCAAAAGAATGTCCAGAATGAGACACTGGATTAATATCAAATTCGGAGATGCGAACAAGGCTGGAATGAAATTACGAAATAAACGAATGAACAGAAAATAATGTCGGAACTTAGATTATAAAAAACTTTTATTTTCTCATCAATCGTTCTTTAGAAATGCAATAAACAAATGATTCATAACGTCTATCATGCGAAATGTAGGAAATATTGTTAAGACATAAGAATGTGCAGTTTCAATAAACTATTCATCAAACACTTCTTTTAAATAATGTTTCATAAAATTTGAAACTGAAAGTTTTGCTCTGGACAATGTTTGATATGTATGAATTTAAAATGACCTAGTAGCAAGAGGAAAAAAGCGAAAATGTCGTACTATGTCATAACTGTACATCAGATCTGTTTTGCTATTTCAAGTTTCTTATCGATCTGTGTTACGGTATATTAGCCAGAGTTCAACCTGTGTAAGTCTATGTGACACTAAAGCCGAAATACTTCATCGTACGCCCACTTTGGAAATACAATGAAGTATTTCGGCTTTAGGATGAGGATGGCTTAACTCCGGCTATAACACAGGTCGATCAGAGACTTGAAATAGCTAAACAGACTTAATGCAAAGTTATGGGTTAGTCTGAAAGTAAGGCATTTTCGCTTTTTTTTTCGTTGTGTAATAGTCATTAGATATTTCAATAAAAAAAAAGTACATATTTTTCTAGAGATCAAGTCGAAAAATTTTTCTAATTGGAATATAATTCAAAACTACGAGCAATATCATAAAAATGTTTAAAACCAACAAGAACAAACAATAATCAATATAAAATCAAGTCTGAGAAGATTTAAAGAGTTTTTTTTTTTTTTTTTTTAAGGAAGACAAGAAAAAAAAATGACTTACATCTCGTTGTTGTTTGATTTGTGAGCAAGTTATATTTGGATTTTCATGTTTTTTAAGTGCATTAAAATAATTAGCTGTTTGATCATACCAAGCTTGTTTTTCATTTAATGTTTTATTAACTTTATCAATATCATTTTGATCAATATGTGAATATTTATCACTTGATTTTGTATTATAAATTTGTATAGCTTCATCAATTCGTTGTAATGATTTCATTAAATCTTGCATATATGTTTGACGATTTTCGGCTTCATTATAACGATTACGTATTGGTTCACCAATATCCTAATATTAAAAAAAAATATAATAAATTTTACAAAAACAAAAAAAAAAAAAATTACTTTTAAATTTTTTAAACGTTCAACATAAACACTTTTTTCTTGATATATTCCTTCATCATATAACCAATCTTCAGCTTTTTGAAGATCATTTAATAATTTTTGTCGTATATTATCATCAGCATATGATTCTAATGGACCACCTTCAAGTCGTCCACGCATATCATATACATATTCTTCAACAGCATTTTTAGCATCCGAACGTTCTTTTTCTTTTTTATCTTGTGCAATCATTTCATGTTCTTGTTCCATTAATCGATCAAGTTCTTTTTTATTTAGACCAGGTACTTGAGGTGTTATTGGTAAATCAATTTCTTTCTTTTTCTTTTTTGATGTTGTTGTATTACCAGATTGTGATTTTGTTTCACTACCTTCTTCAGTTTTTTCCTTAAAATAAGAAAAACATATTATATTTAAATTAACAAAAAGAATAAAAACCTTGTCTCCTGTTTGAGCATCACCACTACTACCAGAATTAGTAGCAGTATTAATATTTGTAGGTTCAGTAGTCTTTATTTAAAAACAAAATAAAATAAAAGCATAATTTTAAGCAAAAACTTACTTCATCCATTGGTTCATGTGTTGATGGTGGATTTTGATCAAGACTATTTTGTGTACCATCTGAAGCTGGTGTTGGTGTTGTTGTTTCCATAGCTTCTTCTAGCAAAAAAAAAAAAAATTCGAAATGAAAAATTATCTATTTAATATTATTTATTACCGGGACCTGTTGGAACATTTGGTTCTTCAATTGTTTCAATAAGTGATGCTTGTGTAACATCAAATATTCCATTACGATTAAGACGAACTTTAACTTTTATTTTTGATGGTGTACCATCAGGTTGTGGTTGAATTTGTTCAATTGTATATTGACCTTAAATTTAAAAATTATAAAATAATAATATAAGACAAAAAAAAGAAAAACACATACCAATACGTGATTCAGAAAATGGTATATCATTTGGATATGAATAACGTGCTTCAATTTTTAATGGTTCTTTTTTATAAAATGAAAGCATTTTAGTTGATGGTATAGCATTCCAACGACTAAATACTTCAACTTCATTATCTTCATTAACACCACCTTGCCATGATAATGTTATTGGATATGGTTGACAATCTTCAATTTTAAATTCTTTTACTTTAAATGTTGGACTTAATATAGCACACATTAAAGTACAACCACGTGCAACACTTTCATCAGCATTCATTGTTGTCATTGGTGATTTACGAAAAACATCTTGAACAACTTGTTTAACAGCTGGTATACGTGTTGAACCACCAACTATTTCAACAGATTCAAGTTCTTCAGGTGTTACTTCTAGAAAAAAAGAAGTTCACATTCGAATATTTTTAAACATTAAAAATTGCTATCAGAGGTCCAAACAGGGCACTAGGGCTATTGTTCAACCTGATCCTGAGGGCATCATCCATGGTTTTCAGACTAGACAGGCCAAAAATTGCTTGGACCTCTGACTTGCACTAATCTGAAAACCATCGGTGATGCCCTCAGGATCAGGTTGAGCAATAGCCCTAGTGCCCTGTTTGGACCTCGGGTTTCTAGTCTGTCATCATTATTGTACTCGCTGACAGGCCTAAAAGACGTGACCTGTTTGGACCTCTGATTGCTATCATTTTTTTTGTTTTGTTAACTTACTTGCTTCTTTAAGAAGATTTTCAAGTGTAATTCGTAAACGATCTAATAATGGTTTAGCTAATTCTTCAAAATCTGTACGTGACATTTTTCCATTAACATCAATTTCATTAATAAAACATTCAAGTCCAATTGGTATTGGTTGAGCATTACTTGACATTAATTTTTTTGCTTTTTCACATTCAGCTCGTAAACGTAATTTAGCTTTAGATGTACTATATGAATCAACTTTATAACGTTTTTGATAATCATCACGCATTGTATCCAAAATTAAACGATCAAAATCACGACCACCTAATGATGGATCAAATGATGTTGCAACCATTTTTAATTTACCTTTATTCAATGCAACAACAGATGTTTGTAATGATGTATAACCCATATCAATAAATGCAACAAGACGTGGTTTTTCATTTTGTTCAGGAAGATCACCTTTATAGATACCATAACAAAGTGCAACTAAAATAAATAAAATTTTATTCTACTGTTATATTTCAAATATTTGTCATAAGTAGAAAATGTTATAAAGGATGTCTGTTAAGATTTATAATCATTCGTTGCTAAGATGTTTGTTATAATTGTTGTGAAGGATGAAGGACAAAATTTTATTTCTACAATTTTTTTTTTTTTTTAGATTAATAAAACTTACCAGCTGTTGTTTCATTAAGTAATCGAAGACAATTCCAACCAGCTATTTGTGATGCATCAAGCATTGCTCGTCTTTCTGCATCAGTAAAAAAACAAGGTACCTTAAAAAACAACGAAAAATTTTTTTTTGTTTTATTTTTTGTTTTAAATTCTTACTCCAATAACACAATCAATAGCTTTTGTTTTTAATTCAGTATCAGTTATTTGTTTTAATTTTGTAAACATAATTCCAGTTATTTGTTCAGGTGTAAATCGTTTACGTTCATTAAGATAATCAACCTAGAAAATAATATAGAAGAAATTTTTCATTTAGAATTATTTTCTTATACAAAAAAAAAAAATATTCATACTTCAATATTTACTGAACCATTAGGACCTTCAACAATTGAATATGGATTAAATTCTTTTTCATGTTGTACATATGAATCTTGATATTTTCGACCTAATAATCGTTTAAAATTACAAATTGTATTTTTTGCATGTGTAACTTCCATTGCTTTTGATGATTGACCCATTGAACGAGTCGATTTATTAAATGTTACAAATGTTCTAAATAAAATTTTTAAATATATATATGAAAGAAGATTTTTTTTGTCAAACTTACGGTGTAAGACGATCTGAATATTCATTTGCTATTATTTCAACACCACCAGCACGAGCAACACCAATATATGATGAAAAATTACCCATATCAAGACCCACAACAGCCTATAAATATGATAAATTTAAAGAAATTTAAAAAAAAAAAAAAAAAGATATTACCATGTTAATTATATTAATATGAAAGTATAATGGAATGAGAGAAGATAAAAGTAGTGTAAGTTAAATCTAAAAATTAATTGAAAGTTAACAGGTAGTGAATATAAAGAAAATTGACGATTTATAAAGAAGTGTATGGACCAACTAGCGGCACATTCGGAAGAAGAAAAAAAAATGAGAAATATAGAGAATGGGGAGTAAAGAAGAACTTTCTCGACCATTCGAGAACAACCTAGTATATTTTGTTCTGTAGATAATGGTATTATTTGGATCATTATGATTCATATTTAAGAATTTTCATAGGAAGAGTATGACCTCTAGAGGAAAGAATTTTTTGCTATATGACAAATAAAAAAAATATAAAAGAACAAAATTTCATTGATAAGAAGTTCTTCCGAATACTATGAAGTAATGAAATTCTTTTTTTTTTATACAGATTGAATGATTATTAAAAGTTTTAGAGGATTTATTTATTAATATTTTTATTTTTTATAAAAATTATTAAGCATTAAGGTGTCGTTATATGATGATAATTTAAGAAATATAAATTTGGAATATTAAATTTCGAGAAAAAAAAATTCCGAATGTCTATTCAAAAGTAAAATTATGTTTTTCTTTTCATACGAATAATTTTTAAAAATACAAAAACACCATTCGATAATTAGAGGTATATTCAAATTACTTTAAATTCTTACAGAATTGATGAAACATAGCATATAGAAAGTTCTAGAACTTGATAAAATATTAACAAAAAAACTTTCAACGATTTTTCTTAATTATTCATATACCATAAAAAAATTCCTAGTTAATAATTTTCAAAAGATTTCCATGTACTGGGTGATGGGCAAGTTCCTGTACAAATATCGATTCATTTTGTATTGGCTAAAATCTAAGTCGAAAGCTCTTTTTTAAATCTATGTTAAGAAAATTTCTATTTTAATATTTCTATGTTTGGCAAATTATGTTGAGAATAGAGACGTTAACATATTATCGACTTCTTATCGTTTTCATATTCAGTTTTGGTATGGTTTCTTATATCATTACTTTTCAAATTGGCGATCACATCATCGAGCGTGATACCGTACGTTTCCTATCAAGTTTTTAGAGACTTGAATGGTACATCACTGAATAAAAAAAAAGGACTTAGACATCTAAATCTCTACTGAAAAACAAGACGTGATAGAACTTTTCTGAATGAACATGCAGTTAAAAAAAGCTTGTGATGTAGACTCTGTACAAGTATTTTTAAGTCTATGTACACATGGTTTATTAGTTTTGTTTCAAGGATGACCATAAAACGAGATGTTGAGTCAATATATAAAAGAGCTAGATAAATTTTAATGATCTTTATCAACAATGATGGAAATATTTTTGTTTCTTTCGTTTATTTGAATTTTCACTCAAGAATTTTATAGCAAATCATAGTTGTATTTAAGACTCTTATGTAAAACTTGATTCACAATGAATGATAATAGATATGAATACATAGTTTTTTGATTTTGTTTGATGGCATATGAGAGAAACAACCCGAGTAAGCAAAAAAAAAGGAAGACGGCCGACCATGACTAATGTCCTTCAAACACGTCTAGACTAGTCCAAAATGTCCTTGAACCCAGTCATGTCTAGTCCGTTTTGTCCGTTGGCTCCGTCCAGACTAGTCGGAAGACTAAAAAAAAAGTTGGCAGGTGGATTCGAACATCCAACCCGACAGTATCCGAAATCTGACGGGCATCCTGATGGTTGACTATGACACCGAGATAGACTGACATCAGTTTATATAGTCTGAATCACAGTTTGACTCCCGTCTATCCACTAGACAATCAAAGATCAGTTGATGTCAAACGACTTTGACTAATCCGAAACGTCTTTACTAGTAGTCAGGACTAGTCCGAATCGTCCTCTGCACACATCTTGACTAGTCCTTTTTCGAATAGTATGTCGCTCATCCCAGTCCAGACTAGTCTAAAAAACTCTAAACAATCCATTTTCTTTAGACTAAATTGTTCTACGAATTCGTTTAAACTGGTTAATAATCGAGAGTAAAAGAAGTAGAATGTAGGTAGAAAGGTCTTTCAATATTTGTATCAATTGTCAAAAATAATCGATGGATAATCAGATGCATTTAGAACATTGGGCCAGATAATAGAATAACAATCATGCTATTGTCTTCTTGCACTGAAACCTTCGTAGAATGATGATTAAATATGGTCTATTATATTATAATTACGGGAATTAATGGCATGTTTCTTTTTATATTAAATTATGTCGATTTCCACCGGTCTTATCAATTTTCTTCGCGAGAATAACAATCAATAGTGAGACCAAAAATAGACAGTATACTTTGTTCATCCTCGTCTCTTATGACATTTTGTATTTTCAAATGTTGGAAATATAAGAGCATATCGAAACATAAAAAGAGTAGGAGTAATAATAAAGAACGACATTTTCCTCGTTGCAAGGAATGCTAATTTATATAGTTTAAAATTATAAGATGCACTAAATTGTTAAAAAAACTTAAGCATAATTTTAATTTTTTTATGTCATTATTCTATGTTATCTTGTTTTAAATATAAATTTTAATAATTTTAAATTTAAAAATAAATCTAAATTAAGCTAAGTTAATTTAATTATTAGGAAGGTACGATGATTTAAATTTAAAAGTAAACTATACCATGGCATGCAAAATCTAGCATCTTTTCATTATAAATAGTTTTTTTATTTTTCCAGTTAAAACTTATTTATTTTTTAATGCAACTAATTACTTCTAGTCGATAATAATCAAAAAATATTCCTTCAAAAATACAAAACTTTAAAATTTATTTTGCCTAATAGTGTCTAAATGGTCTCGTATTGGGGGAAAGATAATATTTTATTCATAAGAGAACTTTAAAAAAACTTTAAGCAAAACTGTATAAGATAGCGTCTTAAAATGATAATGAACATGTAGAAGTTGATCTCTTGATCATATTGCTCAATGGTCGAAACGATGGGTAAGTGATGCATTGTATGCATGTTCGAATCTAACCTTCATCCTCATATATTTGTATTTAGACTAGTCTGGACTCGTCCAATACATAAGGCTACAATTCGTCCTGTGTATCGTCCCTGACGTCCTTACTTTTTCAACTTTAAATTATTTTCGGACGGGCGTCTCTGCCGCTAGTATTGTCTAGTCTTTATCTCAAAAAGTCCTCGTCCGGGACTAGTCTGCATATTAGACAATAACATTCTGTATTAACCGACTTCAGGCCAGTCCTAAACTAGTCTTTCTAAAAAAAGACTAGATTAGACACGTGTACTGTCGCCCGTCAACCATGTGGTTTAGACGGGATTGCATGACGGCCAAAAATCTCGGACTAGTCATGGTCTAGTCGAATTTGAGACAAAGACGGACCATGACGGGTCGTCATGACTAGGAAAAAGACTAGTCATTTAACCCGTCTTTTGCTCACCTGGGGAACTTTCGAAAAACAAGAAGACTATTGATAAATACAAAGGAGATCAATGCAATTTTTATACGAAATTTAGAATGATTTGACATAATATTTAAAGTAGGAAGAGTAGTCTTGTTTCGCTAATGAACGTTGTCACAAGTTTCCCATCAGAAATGAAATGACAAACAAAACAAAGTATTTGACATTCATTACATGAACAAAACAATAATAAAGCAAATATACAGATTCATAATGAAAAGGATAAGTTTTGTTCTTTTTTCGCTGATAAACATGTTGTCTTTAGGTAAATATCAATCGAGTTGAGCTAAATTATCTTTGCAACCAAAGACTAGTCATTGGTATGGAATGTTATCTTCCAACTACTACTGACAGTAATGGAAAATCACCATGAATTTTACTATGAGACGAGAACTTCATTGAATCATGATCATCTCGATGACTTGCACGTTCTGTAACATTTTCTGAATCAAAAAATGATATATAATGAGCTGCAAATTAAGAATTTGTAATATCGATCATCCTCGTCAGTTTTTATTTCAAATACGTATTTTTTAAAAATATTCTTACTCTTGGTAAAATATCATGTGCAAGAGGGTGTGGGTTTAAGTTTGGCATTGGAAAACCTACAACCCCATTCTCACCCACACATCCTCACCATAGCTATTTCGCATTGTGCACTATGGTACTCAACACTTCTTTTTCATCAGATCATATTATGAGCGCTACAGTATGTTATTTAACGCGTGGTGATTGTCAATGATTTCATCGGAGTATGAATTTTGTGCTTTCTATTGCAAGTTGGAAAAAAAGCAACTGTTAACGCTCCATGAAGTGAAAAATTCTCCATTCGCTCATTAATTCTTTTCTTTGCAAGTGATACGTGTCATTCAATTGTAATCTCTGCAGAGAAAAAACTTTCAACTGTAGAAACTCGAGCAATTTTGTGCGTCAATAAATTTTCCTTTGCTTATTTGCACATGATTCATGTATTCCAAATAAACAGTTTTCTATTTTTCAAAGAATGATGTGAAAGCTTTTAGTGAATTTGATGTGTGAAAATAGTAATGAATAAAAAGAAATCCTGTTGCTTATCCTCATCATCAATTCCAATTAATATATTGTTTTTGCCTTGACCGTAGATATGCCCTTGTTAACAATTGCATAGATGATGAATTAGCAGATTATCTGGATTTAGCAAGGAAAAAACAAAATGTAAAAAAATCATATTCATTCATGTTTGAATGAACTGGATTTGTCTTAGCAATTATATTTCTGAAAAGTTGCGATCATTTCGAGCTACATGTAAAAAATTGTCAATATATTCATTCATACAACATTATTTTATACTTCTATTTAACTAATGAAAAAAATGTGCTCATCATTAAGTTCCTTCTAGTAATAGAGGGTGTGCGTGTGAGGTGTGGGTGTGGGTTTGGGTGTGTGGATGTGAGTGTGTGTGGGTGTGTGGGTGTGGGTGGGTGTGGGGGTGGTGTGGGTGTGGGTGGCTGGATGTGTGTGGGTGTGAGTGTGGGTGTGTGGATGGATGTGGGGGTGGTGTGGGTGTGTGTGGGTGTGAGTGTGGGTGTGGGCGGCTGTGTAGATGTGGGTGTGA
>CAJNOP010000234.1:263192-282734 GCA_905250075.1 Rotaria sp. Silwood1
GGGTGTGAGTGTGGGTGTGGGCGGCTGTGTAGATGTGGGTGTGAGTGGCTGGCTGTGTGTGGGTGTGGGTGGGTGCGAGTGTGGGTGGGTGTGGCTGTGGGTGTTGGTGGATGTGGCTGTGGGTGTAGCTGTGGGTGTGGACGGATACAATAGTTATATAAACATGGCACCCACACTCACAGTAATACACTATTTGATTATTTCGGTAGATCATATATTTCAATTGCTAGATACTATAGGAAACATTAAGAAAAATCTAACGACGAAAAATAGTGAACTATATGCTTAACAGTTTATGTATAATATCTTACCTATCAGGTCTATGCTAAAATCTGCTTGAATTGTCCAGCTGCAGAGAAAGTGTACAATAATTCCATGTGAACTAAATAACGTAAGTCAATAATAATTATGTAGCGTATACTAATTTGAATTGATGCTATCTATGACCTCCGTCTTATTTGGGTTAAGATTGTCGAAGTATTAATTTAACTTAACTGGACTAAAATGAAGTGTCCAGCAATAAATCCTATGTGAAAGGAAAAGTAAGATGATTAAAAACAAATTTATCATTTTAATAGCTTATATTTAGATCGCGGAATTTGCTAATAAGTAAATGTGATTCGTAGAGTATGCTCAACTGTTTGGTTTTGAAGCATGATGTTGAGTAGGTGTGGGTGTGAGTGCGGGTTGCGAGAAGATTCACACTCACAGCCACACACCCTATTTTCGGCCAATTATGTCGAGAATAGAGACGTTAACATATCGGAAACTTTTATCGATTCCTTATCGTTTTCATATTCAGTTTTGACGTTATTTCTTACATCATTGATTTTCAAATTGTCAATCACATCATTGAGCGTGATATCGTACCTTTTCTCATCGAGTTTTTAGAGACTTGAATGGTGCATCTAACTGAATAAAAAATAGTACTTAGAGATCCGTTATTTCCATGCCCAAAACATTGACCTGTTTTTATAGATCACATGTCTCTACTGAAAAACAAGATATGATAGAACCATTCTGAGCATACAGTTAGAAAAAGCTTATGATGTAGACTCTGTACAAGTATTTTCAAGTTTGTGCACACATGGTTTATTAGGTTTTTTTTATTTTCTTTCGTTTCTTTTGTTTTTTTTTGAATAGATCAAAAACGTATATGCACGCAGACACCCATTTCAAGGATGACAATGAAATGAGATGTTGAGTCAATATATAAAAGAGCTAGATAAATTTTAATGATCTTTATCATCAATCATGGGATTATTGCTTTTCTTTCGATTATTTGAATTTTCACTCAAGAATTTTATAGCAAATCATAGTTGTATTTAAGACTCTTATGTAAAACTCGATTCTCAGTGATTGATAATATATATGAATGCATAGTTTATTGGTTTTATTCGATGAACTAGAATTTTTAAAAAGCAAGAAAACAAAGAATAAACAAAAGGAAAATTAATGCAATCTTTATACAAAATTCAGAATGGTTTGCCATGATAGTTAAAGTAGGAAGAGTAGTCTCGTTTCACTGGTGTTTTTGTTTGACAAGATGTCAATAATATATTAATGATATCCAGTATTGCTTTATTCTTCTTTGCCTTACGAAAAAAACAATATAGTATGTGCTAGATTTTATGAAAGTTTTCCTGATGAAAACTGAGACAGGAAACGTCCAAGGACAGTTTGTTTCTTTCTGCCCTACATTCTGCAGAATATTATCATTCAATCATTCTGCTTTGAAAGATACAGAAAATGTCATTAAAAAGTTCATCATAACAGAATGCATCTTGCAGAAGCACATTTTCATTGCATTTTTCACAAGAATAAAAACTTGTCTGCACATAAAGTACGATGTCAAATATCATAGACGTACTATTTATACAAAAATCGTTTACTATAGAATCATACTAATGAACGTTGTCACAAGTAAAATTGATAAGATATAAACAGTTGCAAATTAAGAGTTTATAACATTTTTCAGCCTCATTAAGTTTTATTTAAAATGGTTTTTTTTAAAAACGTTCTTATTCTTGGTAAAATATCATGTGCAAGATCTATATTATTTCAAGAATATGATATTGGTTTGAAGTAGACTGTTGTTTAGTCAGTTAATTTTAGTAATCAAATAAAATAAACAAAAGAGTAATTAGACATCAGTTCAATAAGCTTTCAAAGTTTTGACTTTTTTTTGCATTTTTAAATAAATGATCACCTGAAAAATATTCTAGAAATAAAATTGAAACCAAAAAGATAAATCTAATGAAAAAAAATTGTGTTCCCTAAACAATATAAATGTGGGCGTGGTTGTTAAGAGAAGACCTACACCCACATCCACACCCACACTCTAACACATGTCTCAACAAACTTTGCCATTAAATTTTTTTCCTACGACATATTCTCATCGCTCTCACTTAAACATGTAGTGTTTTGGCCCGATTTGTTCGTTCTATTGTTTCTCATAGTCAAACTGATCGTTTCATCACAAATGTTTTCTGAAGACGTTCTCTCTAAAATATTAAAAAAATCGCACATATTTGAAAAATAAAATATTCAAGAATTGGTCTGTGTTTATTTCGGAGAAAATAATTCGATGTTAAACTGCAGTTTTACATATGTCTGGTACATTGAAAATACTGGGATCATTAATTTGTGGCATGAAATCGCTCATTATCAATGTATTGACGCCATCTAAAATCACAGAAAATCTCAATTGATTTATCAATTTTTGAACAAATGAGTTACGTGGATTGTGAAAATAATAATGTCCAGTCAATGGTACACAACGACCATCACGACTAACCGTTACATAATTGATGTAATCTTCCATTCGTATAAACCAAGTATCACCAATCATTTTTTTATCTCCATCTTCAAAAGTAAATGAGTGTACATATACTGCTGTATCTGTTATGTCGACGACAAGTAAGAAGAGTTTTTTAAATATTTAAAACTTAAATTTCTATACCCGGTATACAAAGAATGGGTTTGACTCGATTGATTGATTTGTAACATGTGTTTGAATCCAAATTGATTGAGTAAATCACTCCATCAATTTGATTCTCAATTGTCCACATATTCATTTTGGTATGATCGGGTTCCGTAAATGTGACACCTCTCATTCCGACTAAGCCACGATTCACATCATACGAGAAATTATTATAAGACTATTTTGTCAATTGATTATTATTATAGTGGGAGTATTTATGAATAAAAACAAAACTTACGTATGAAGTCATTGATTTTCCATCCGGTAAGAGCATTCCACTTGATATGCGTATTTGTGTACTGAATAATTTTGGTATACAACAGCGTGCAGGTTCGTCTGATAGTGAAAGCGTTGGATTTCCATGCACACCAGCCATGAGTACAGTAGCCAAAATTGCAAATGCGAAGAACATATTTTTCTTGTGCCGATGTGCGCTGTGATTTATAGAGCAAAAAAGCCAATACAAGTCTGCGAACCAAAATACATAACTCAATTACAGATCAGCGGGACCAACGCTGAAAAACAACAAAACTTTATCTTCCCATCTATAGGCTCGAGCTCAATCAGTAATTCAGCTCTTGCAGCCCTGAGACTATCTTATTGCGATGGTACTTTATCTCCCACATTTGAGCGGAGATACTTTTATTTAATGCAAAGATAAATGATTTCTCATCATCCCGAAAGTTTCTCTTTATGAAAACAAATCAGTTGACTTGAACTCGATAGATTGCGGTTGTAAGATTGCATCAATCAAATCGTTCTCATTTTTTGTTTTCTTATATCTGATTAAAATTGCCACGAAATAAACGGCGACTAAAGTATGAATTAAATGAAATTGGTGTAAAAGCTTCCTGAAAAATCGACATTATTCCATGTTTTAAACCAAACTATTCTCTCGTATTTAGCCCTTGCTTACCTGTCTTGTCAAAGTTGATTTTTTTTTGTGCATTGAAAAAACATTTGAGAAATAGATTCGAACTTTGCAATAATCCTCAACAAATACCATATAGTACGTTTTGAATGAAAAGATTATGGTGAGATAATGATATCACTGTTGGTACAGTAAACCAATAGATTGCACTGAGTTGATTTCGATCGACGTCAAATACTGTCGTCATACTCAGATCAGATGTTGACAATGAGATAAATGATATTGGTTATTGATCATTGTGTCGATTATTGGTTGAGAATTAATCTCAGTGATTGTAAATGAGTAGCTTGATCAGAGCTAGAAAACATTTGGGTTTGGGGTGGAGTTTTGTTGTCATCAGCGAGACAAAGTATACATTGAAAAATCTTTTACTTATAAAATTAAACTATTCGACATTGTTCAATTTGCCCATCAACATATGTGGCTTTTAGTAGCATTCATGATCACATGAAAAATGTGATATATGGCCTAGGTGAATCTCTTTTACAAAAAGATTGTAGTTTCCACCTTATTGGCATTTCGTAATACGAATTATGAAAATAATGAAACCATACTAAACAAAATGATGCATCCGGGTATTAGCTTGAAAGCCGAAAATTGTTTTCTTCAAGAAAAATGGATTTTTTTAACAGAATTCAGTTAGTCTTTTCGTGAACCAAAATTGGAAATGTATGTTAAACAATAGAGCGAGAAACTTAGATCCCGTGTAGACAGACATGTTATTTTCGATTTTTCGATTGTTGAATTATTTTTTGAAACTTTGATACGTGTCAAAGCCATGGTCAACGGTATGTTTGTATATCTATCTGTTAACCGGATATACGAACAGGATGCCTGATCAAATCGTTGCTTTTTATCATTATTTGACTCGATTTGAACAATAGCGACAATACGAAATCTACAGTGACGATCGTGATAGAATTCTTCAAGCATTGATCCTTCGACATGATAGAGTCGTCCTTATGTGTTGACCCTAGACATCAATAACAATGTCGTTTGAAGAAGTTGACTGTGCAATTTGCTACAGTGTATCAAGGGCTACAATACTCGCTATTTGGATTGAAATTCTAAGCGTAGCGATAGTTAGTCGATGAACGTTGCAAAAGTTTTGTAGAGTTCTCTACTCGATCACTCCGAAAATGGTATTTTATCGTTTTTTGTTAAATGGTAGTTCTCATTATCGAGCCATTTTACAATGGTAGAAAATAAGTGATGGAATTTTTTTGTTGAATTCCTCAGATCTATTGTAGTTTTTGAACAAATAACTTGATATTGTTTGACTGATTACTAACGACATCATTTAGACCAACGAGCATTATCGATTCTTCTGGTTTGTCGATAGCATTGTCCATTCGTTTAGTATCTTCCACATGATTGATTGTTCGTCTTTATTTATTCTTTTTATTTATTTCTGTTTTTTTTCTTATTGAATCAGTATAATAATTGTGTCTCTCCGTTGTACTTTGTTTCATAAAACTCGAATCATTGTAAAAGAAGTATTGCGCGATTCGCAACAATGAGCACGAGCTCAGGAGCGACTCTCGGAATGGTCGGATCCTACAATTCGAGTAGTAGTTCTCAAATGGCTGCTATTGAATCATCGCTTCCTTTTATTCGAGAAGCCATCAATGTACTCGACATTTCACCTGCATCAGGTCCTCTTATTATGGCTGATTTTGGCTCAGCCCATGGACTGAATTCAATGTTTGCTATGAAGAAGATCATCGAATATCTACAAGAATTTAACAAGGTTGATGTTAAAACACAACTACTTATTGTACACAATGATTTGCCTACCAATGACTGGAAAACTGTCTTTGAACTCTTGAACAGAAACAATTCGTACTATAGTGTAGCTAGCGGTCGATCTTTCTATGAATCGTGCCTTCCGTCAGATTCTTTATCAATTGGTTATTCATCAAATTCTATTCATTGGCTTTCTCGCAAACCGTGCAATATTTCGAATCATTGCATAGCTAGTTTTGCTCAAGGTGATGAACTTAAAGCATATCAAGAACAAGCTCGTCTGGATTACACTCAATTCATAAAGCAACGTGCTCGCGAACTTAAAGTTGGTGGTGTATTTATTTTAACAAATTTCAGTGTGAATGAGCAAGGTTTAAATGGAATAGAAAATAGCATGAATGTCCTTTACCAATGTGCTCAGTCACTTTCACTTCTAACACCTCAAGAACTGTTGGATTATTCGATTCCAATGTACAATCGTTCGTTGAACGAATGTGTTGATCTTCAATTATTTCATCAATGTTCATTGACATTGATCAAATCAAGTCTCGTTGAAGTAAAAACACCATTGTATAAGCAATATACCAATGGCGAAATATCTCTAGATGAATTTGCACGAACTCGTACTCGAGCCACACGAAGTTATACCGAATCACCGTTAAGACAAGCTTTGGAAGATAACGGTCGACTCAAAGAAGAAGTTGACAATATATTAACTCAGTTTTGGACACTCTACGAGCAAGAAGTGAAGAAGAAACCAGATGATTACAAAGTGATTATGTATAACACTTATCTTGTTTTGAAGAAAATAAAAACAGAAAAATAGAACAGAATAAATAATCGATAATATCTTTATTATTTAGGTTACTGATGTTGTTCAGTAAAGAATAGAACCTGCTCGAGTATACGCAACAATTAAATAATTAATTACCTGAGATTAGGTGTGAGTCTACCATTATGGAATACTCACATCACTTCCAAGTTAATTGTGCTTTTGAGATTTCACTTAATATTCAATGTTCAATGTCTTCGACAACGCATTACTTATAGTCAATATGAATTCTGATAAAATCTTGAACGAAAATGGCAGTTTTCCTGAGGTTGTGAGTGCGAGTCTTCTGTTCATCAAGTAAACTCACAACTACTCGGACGCGTCCACATTCACATTGTGTTGATTCAAATGAAAATAATATTCTCTTTAAATTTGATGTTAGCAAAGAAGTTAATTATAAAGAGAAATCCTTGTTAAAAAATACTTATATTTAATCTTTCGTAAAACATACCTCTTCGATATAATAAGCGTATGAATCATGCCAAATAATGTTGGACAAAACTAAGTAAACACTGGAATATTATTTTAATAGTTAAGGGTGTGGAGTGTGTGAGTGTGGTTATAGATAGAGCACACCCACACTCACACCCTTCCTACATATTATTGAAAGCAATCAAAATCTGTTATGTTTTCAATATCAAAACTCTCAAGAAAACGGTTTGTTTTTTGAAAAATTTCATCTTATCTAAAGAAAGCTTAAAGATAACTATAAGTTTTCTTCGAAAAAGATTTATAAATCTGTCTCACGACTAATAATATGTAATTAAGAACTACATTGAATTATAGTTTACTTTTTACTTCATATTTTCTTAGAAGGAGATTTTTCTCAATCAATGATGATGGATGTGGGTATGAGCATTCTCTTCATTCATACAAACACTGAACAAAGACACTCACACTCACATCTACACCCACACCCTCTTTACAAGATATCGATTTTTCGATAATCGAAATTCGTAACTTTGCACCACACCTTACCGTTGCATCAAATTCAAATATCATCATACACTAAAAGACAATCATTATTTAAATCCGGAAAGTTTGCATAATCGTTTGGATACGTTCAATTGACTTAAGGTTAGAAGAAATAATTCAAATAATTTTCGATCTGTTTTAACAGATAATTCATAGTAATAATAATAACCATTAACGCTCCATATTGATTAAATAAAATAAAAGAAGCACGTTAAATTTTATTCATTCATTGGTTAAAATTCGCCTTTGATACTGTTCAAGACCTTTTTTTCTCCTTCTTTCTTATCTATCTAACATATTATCAAAGCATAAAAGAAAAGGTCTTGCGATCTTTGTCTATTATGACAAATGTTGAATAAAGATCATTGTATAATGTGAACTATCTATGCAAACATAAGCAGATTATAAAATTAACATGGACAGAGATACATCACGCGAGCGAAGCATTGGTAAGTCTTCAATAGATTTTAAAACAGAACAGAAATATATCTGATGGCAATTTTGTTACTATTGTTTATCTTAATATAGTAACAAATATATCTTGAAGCATAAATATTTATGATGACTATTGACATTTTCATGAAAAAAGCAAAGATTTTATTAATAGATTAAAAAAAAGTATATCAATGAATTTTCTTTTCAAATCACTTATTACAAGTATAATGAGAAGAAATTTTTCATGGATTCTATTGTTCTTTTCATCTCTAGCTGATATTGATTCAATGCATCATTATGATCCTGTTCAATCTCCTATTACTAAACATCGCCGTATATCTGTTATATCAATTATTCAACCAGACCCATTGAAAATTGTATTGCCAACAGATGAAGTAACATTGAAAAGACATATTGGTTTATTTTCAGGAGTCTGTTTTATTGTTGGTATGATAATTGGTAAATGATTACATGTTATATTGTTTGTTTACTATGAATTATTTCTGATTATTAGGTTCTGGTATATTTGTTTCTCCTAAAGGTGTTTTGCGAGAAACGCAATCAGTCGGTCTCTGTTTGATCATTTGGGTTGCATGCGGTTTGGTTTCTTTAATTGGTATGTTTTTACAATATTTTGTTATATGTAAGAGACAATTTAATTTTTTTCTCTTGTTTCAGGAGCATTTTGCTATGCAGAGATCGGGGCAGTAATACCGAGAAATGGGGCAGAAGTCGCTTATATAAAAGAAGGTATGCTAAAGTGTAATTTTAAAGTTTCAATTTTTCTCCGTAAATTGATCTTATCTATATGAATACATATGTTGATAGTTGGCTAAAATACAGAGTTTTGTAGAGAAATATTAAAGCTATAATTTGAAAAAAAAATAGTTCAAAAATTGTATCGACATCATGAAAAGTTATGGCTATTTTATTAATCATAAGTAAGCATTTCATATCTTCGATTTTTCTGCAAAAAAACAAAAATATTATTGTAATGTATGAGTGATTAAAATCGAACGGAATATTAGTTTCTACTTATTTTTATATAATTCGATAAAGGTCGACAAACATATGAATATTAAAAGAAAAGAATGCTCATCTTGTTTTCAATACGAAAATTGCAGAAAGTCAGGCACACTAATAAAAAATCTTATATATCTTACATAAAAATAATATTTGATATGGGTATGAGAAACCAGAACCGAAACTAACATTTTTGCATTGGGAGTGATGTCTGTTATAGTCGTGTAAAACTTGTGTCAAATCTTATATTCTCACGAATCCTATGTTCTAATAGTTTATGCAAAAACTACTTATTTAATAACAATCATGTAAATAATTGCTGTTACAATTTTGATAGTAAAATGAATCATTTTTTGGTAAATAACACAGTTGTCGAACATATAAAAGTGCAAAAAAGACCAAGTATTTGGAGATCGTGGCAAATCTCAAATTCTTACTAACTTTTAAGAAATTCTTCGTTGCTAATTTTTAACAAAAATAATCTATGATAAATAACAAAAAAAGCAGATATCAGAGATAAAAAGCGAAAAATTTTATTTCGCTCATACTCGCATTTTTCCAACTACAGTGACAAAGACGATTAGTTTCACTTCAATGATATACTCTTACGATTACCGTCAACGTTAGCACTATCCTTAATCTAGAAAATAATGCCACATTTTTCGCTAGTATATTTATTGCTAGGCGCGAAATCAGAACTAAACATTTTTTTTGATTGGGACTGGGATCAAAACAACTGGTTCCACTCAACATTACATAATATGCTTAACTTCCAATAACTTTAGTTGATCGATTCTCCCTAATGCGGAATACATGGAATCTTTATTCGTCTCTCTTATTTCCTTCAAGTTCGATATTGGAACCAGATCAGACTTTTTTGATATTCATATTCCCGTAGAGTTTGTCGGACTCTATCGAATCATATGAAAATGTTTAGAAAACAATATATTTTTTTTTGCAAAAAAATGTATGATGTAAAGTGTTTAGTCATGAACAATAATACATAAAGCAACCATAACTTTTCATGATGTCGATACAATTCGAACTATTCTCTTTGCAGCTTATAGATTTAATCTTTCTCTATAAAACTATATATTTCAGTCATTTATCTATACATTTATTCATATAGATAACGTCTATCTACAGAGAAGACTCGAGACTTGTGGATCATACTTTAAACAGAAAAAAATTAAGATTGTTGTAGAATTGTCGAGATTTCATATGTATTCCTTTCTTTAATTTTCTTTCCAAGGCACATTAAAAAAATGATATCCTAATATTGTCATATGTCTTATTATTTTTTACGAATTATTTCCTATGAAGATATTTATTAATAGGTATTGGATCAATTCATGAACGAACAGGTGATATATTAGCGTATCTTTTCAGTTGGGCAAGTATATTTATTTTGAGACCATCATCTAATGCAGTTCTTACTCTTACATTTTCTCAATACTTCTGGTCTGGCATACTGCAAGGTAAATTGACTTCTATAGACAATTGTTCATCGTGTACATTTATATGTACATTTAGAATGTGAACCTCCAGCAGAATTAATCAAAATGACAGCAATTTTTGCTATTTGTATATGCATTTTTTGTTTACTTAGTGATTTTTAAACTATTTTTTTGTTTTATAGTAATGTTGATCAATATTAATTCTATTAGTGTGTCTTTAGCTAATCGTCTTAATATCATATTTGTTATTAGTAAAGTATCGACTATTTTAATAGTAATAATAGCTGGTCTTATACGTATGGGAAAAGGTTTATTCTTGTTCTATGTAAGAAATTAAATCAAGTCATTAAACAATTTATTTATAGGATATACACAAAACTTGCAAAATAGTTTTGATGGTAGGATGCAGTTGATTAAGATAATCAAGTGAATAACATATTATCTTGTCGTATAATATAGGTACGACAAAAAATCCATTAGGTATTGCACTTGCATTCTATTCTGGTCTTTGGGCATATGATGGATGGAGTTCTCTTAATTCAGTGACAGAAGAACTCAAAAATCCTAAAAGGTATGGTTTTGCATAGATACAATCTTTTTTCTAGACAACTGAACATATTCATGTTGTTAAATCAAGTTGCGTTTTATTTATTTAAAAAGTTTAATATTGATAATATTTTTGCATTTTATAGAAATCTGTGGTTATCTATTGTACTGGCTTTACCTGCTGTTATAGTTCTTTATGTTCTTACTAATATTTCTTATTTTACTGTAATGAACAAAGCAGCATTACTTACTTCTCAAGCCGTTGCTGTAGTAGGTCGAAAAACAAAAAATCTAATCTTGTTATTAAATAATTTCTTATTGGATAGACATGGGGTGAAGCTGTATTAGGCCCAGTTGTGCGTGCTCTACCTATTCTCATTTCTGTTAGTGCATTAGGTACTGCTAATGCAAGTCTCTTTGGATCTGCTCGATGTTGTATGGTTAGTGCTCAGTACGGATATTTGCCAGAAGTATTTGCATGCATTCATATGAGAAGATTGACTCCAATGCCTGGTGTTGTTCTTCAGGTTATGTTGTTGTTTTTTCACATTTCAATTACTAATAATAATATTATTATTTTTCTTTTTTGAAGGGTGTCATTGCAATGATGTTTTGTCTTCCAAGTAATATTGAAAATTTGATCAATTTGATTGGCTTTGCTGCATGGATTTTTTATGGATTAACATTTGTTGCTACACTTTGCTGTAAATTTACCAAGAAGAATGCAGAACGAGTAATCAGTGTCAGTGTCTACAATTATTTATGACAAGAAAAGATGAAATGAATATGTTTATATATGTAGGTTCCTATTCCATTAATTATCATTATTGTTCTTATCTCGATTTATTTGGTTGTTGCACCTGTAATTACATCACCAAGCATTGAATTTCTTTTTGCAACAGCTTTGATTCTATTTGGTTTAGTTTTCTATTATCCATTTGTCTATCGTAAAATAGAACTCAAGATAATAAGTAAGAAAAACGAACGTTATTTAATAAATTTATTTATTTTGTGTCCTTTTTGTTCGATTTTCAGAAATAATCAATACATTTTTAATGTCACTCTTTCAGTTAAAAAAAGCACAAGTGCACATTTAATGGTAGAATCACTAGACTTTTTTTTTGTAGTTTTGTTTTCTATATAAATCTATACTCGCATTGATGATGTTGACATTCAATATGGACAAAATAATGTAATGAGTGGCGTACAATTATATTTACATAAAATGAATATCATATTAATAGTGTTTTACGCTGATGTATTCGATGAAATTGTTGAAGCATCGAAGAAAATTTCCTCAGTAATTTCATTCACTATAGTAAAAACTTTATTTGGAATTATCAAAGGAAAAGAAACTGGTTTTTTTTGACTTCTTGTCTAGTGAATCATCTGAGTACAAGGTATTCGCGTACTGAATCAGTTGTCAGCAGGATACCCTGTTGAGAATTGTCTCAGTACATGGGTACGTATCAGGTATCTGCCAATTTTGTATAACATTCTATGAAAATTTTTGAACAAGTTAGTAGATTGAACATTTAGAAGCATTTTGAAGTTGAGCGCTAAAGCTCCACTAGGTAACCAAAAGGTTTTTGTGACATATTGACAACAGAGTACCTTCGCAAATGTCCTGAGCTGAGTGTGTGTGTACGTGTAGGTGTAGGTATGGATGTGGGTGAATGTAACTGAGAGTTAAGAGAAGAAGTACACTCACGCCTATACGCACACAAGACATAGAAGGCCGAAATTTTGCATGTAGTCCTAACTATGTCTAAGCATTATATTAGAATAGCGGAAACCAAATTGCATCTTTTAGGATAAACAGGTGAAAAAACTTTTGTAGTGTCCTACTGTAACGATGACGGTTAGGCTTGCCTAATGTTTTGTCCTTAGGATGCACTTTACTCTTACTCTAAATTTCGTCCTTATCATCTGATATTGTATTTCACATCATTATATTGCGATGTTTGCTTAGTTTTGATGCCTGCATATATAAAGTGTAGAAACATTTGTATGCAGGTGCGATTTATGATATGAAGAACCCGAATAAAGTGTAATTCCATTTTCACTAACTCTTCTTCTATCTAAAAATCATCACAACTATGTAAAAGCCGACATTAATAGGGATAAAAAGAGAAATCAACTTTATTATTGACGTAAGCTTTTTAACATTTACGCTTATGATATGAATAAAGCAAATATATTAAAAGAGCGAATAAAAATAAAATTATAGATGTAAATGACACGACAATTAAACTTCTTGCTTCCTCTTCTATACTATACTGAGCTACCTCAGTGAAGAAAAATTGTTGTTTCTTCATATTGAATGAGTTTTTTAGTATGTAGTCCGTAATTCTCTTTCGAAGAAGCCATTCTGAAAAGAAAATGTCAAATAAAGCCGATCACAATCAATCTGAAGGGTGTGGGTGTCGGGTGTGGGTGTAGAATGTGGGATGTGAGTGTGGAGGAATACAATAGTTATATAAACATCGCACCCACACTCACAGTAATACACTATTTGATTATTTCGGTAGAGCATATATTCAATTGCTAAATACTATAACAAACACTAAGAAAAATCTAACGACGGAAAATAGTGAACTATATGCTTAACAGTTTATGTATAATATCTTACCTATCAGGTCTATGCTAAAGTCTGTTTGAATTATCCAGCTGCAGAGAAAGTGTAGAATAATTCCATGTGAACTAAATAACGTAAGTCAATAATAATTATGTAGCGTATACTAATTTGAATTGATGCTATCTATGACCTCCGTCTTATTTGGGTTAAGATTGTCGAAGTATTAATTTAACTTAACTGGACTAAAATGAAGTGTCCAGCAATAAATCCTATGTGAAAGGAAAAGTAAGATGATTAAAAACAAATTTATCATTTCAATAGCTTGGGTGTGGGTGTGGGTGTAGGTTGCGAGAAGATTCACACTCACAGCCACACACCCTATTTTCGGCCAGTTATGTCGAGAATAGAGACGTTAACATATCGAAAACTTTTATCGATTCCTTATCGTTTCCACATTCAGTTTTGACGTTATTTCTCACATCATTGATTTTCAAATTGTCAATCACATCATTGAGCGTGATACTGTACCTTTTCCCATCGAGTTTTTAGAGACTTGAATGGTGCATCTAACTGAATAAAAAATAGTACTTAGACATCCGTTATTTCCATGCCCAAAACTTTGATCTGTTTTTATAAATCACATGTCTCTACTGAAAAACGAGACATGATAGAACCTTTCTGAACATACAGTTAGAAAAAGCTTATGATGTAGACTCTGTACAAGTATTTTTAAGTTTGTCCACACATGGCTTATTAGGTTTTTTTATTTTCTTTCGTTTCTTTTGTTTTTTTTCGAATAGATCAAAAACGTATATGCACGCAGAGACCCATTTCAAGGATGACAATAAAATGAGATGTTGAGTCATTATATAAAAGAGCTAGATAAATTTTAATGATCTTTATCATCAATGATGGGATTATTGCTTTTCTTTCGTTTATTTGAATTTTCACTCAAGAATTTTATAGCAAATCATAGTTGTATTTAAGACATTATGTAAAACTCGATTCTCAATGATTGATAATATATATGAATGCATAGTTTATTGGTTTTATTCGATAAAATAAAATTTTTAAAAAGCAAGAAGACAAATGATAAACCAAAGGAAGATTAATGGAATCTTTATACAAAATTCAGAATGGTTTGTCATGATATTTAAAGTAGGAAGAGTAGTCTCGTTTCACTGGTCTTTTTCTTTGACAAGATTTCAATAGTATATTAATGATATCCAGCATTGTTTTGTTCTTCTTTGCCTTACGAGAAAAAAAATCAATTATGTGTTAGATTTTATGAAAATTTTCCTGATGAAAACTGAGACAGGGAACGTCCAAGGACAGTTTGTTTCTTTCTGCCCTACATTCTGCAGAATATTATCATTCAATCATTCTGCTTTGAAAGATACAGAAAAAGTCATTAAAAAGTCCATCATGGCAGAATGCATCATGCAGAAGGATATTTTCATTGCATTTTTGACGAGAATAAAAACTTGTCTGCATATGAAGTACGATGTCAAATATCATAGACGTACTATTTATACAAAAATCGTGTACTATAGAGTCATACTAATGAACGTTGTCACAAGTAAAATTGATAAGATATAAACAGTTGCAAATTAAGAGTTTATAATATTTTTCAGCCTCATTAAGTTTTATTTAAAATGTTTATTTTTTTAAAAATGTTCTTATTTTTGGTAAAATATCATGTGCAAGATCTATATTATTTCAAGAATATGATATATGTTTGAAGTAGACTGTTGTTCAGTCAGTTAATTTTAGTAATCAAATAAAATAAACAAAAGAGTAATTAGACATCAGTTCAATAAGCTTTCACAGTTTTGACTTTTTTTTGCATTTTTAAATAAATGATCACCTGAAAAATATTCTATAGAAATAAAATAGAAACCAAAAGGATAAATCTAATGAAAAAAAATTGTGTTCCCTAAACAATATAAATGTGGGCGTGGTTGCTAAGAGAAGATCTACGCCCACGCCTACACCCACACCCACACCGACACCCACACCCACACCCACACCCCACACCCACACCCACACATCCACACCCACACACCCACACCAAAACCCACACATCCACACATCCACACATCCACACCCACACACCCACACCCACACACCCACACCCACACACCCACACCCCACACCCACACCCACACCCACACCCACACCCACACTCACACCCACACCCACACCCACACACCCACACCCACACCCACACACCCACACCAACACCCACACCCACACCAACACCCACACCAACACCCACACATCCACACCCACACACCCACACCCACACCCACACACCCCACACCCACGCACCCAAACCCACGCCCATACTCACACACCCACACCCACACACCCACACCCACACCCACATCCACACCCACACACCCACACCAACACCCACACATCCACAAATCCACACCCACACCCCACACCCACACCCTCGTCACATTTGTTTCACATCCCTTGTGACGTCATACTTTCCAACATGACGTGTAACCAAAATATTTACTTTTATTGCATTCTAGAGTTGAGTAACACGATTACTCGAAGAAACGAAGAGTTTTTGAAAGCAAGTATTACTAATATTTTTGGTAAGGTCAAATCATATTTTCATAATAAATACGTATATATATCCTAGTCTAATTAATTCGCAGAACGACTTAACGGGGAGCCCCTCCTCAGATAAAGTAAATTTTTATCAAATTTACCGGTTTTGTGATTTATAGGTCGTTAGGTAGAGCAAAGTGTCTACTATCGAATGCATTATAGTTGACTGATTTTATGATGAAATGTAAGGATATTGCATAAGTTTTTCGAAACCTCCATATTGAAAAAACTAAGGTTTTTAAAAACTTATTTTCCATTTTTTCTTAAAACCCGTTTTTGTGTACTCAAAAAGTGAGTACACTACTAAAATCGGTCAGTGTGTCCGGCCGGCCGTCCGTCCGTCCGTCCGTTTATTCGATAACTTTTGAAAGGAGAGTCAGATCGCGATGAAATTTTCTACACAGTTCAGTCTTAACAATATCTCGATCGAGTTCGAAGATGAGAAGGATTGGCCGAGCCATTCCTGAGTTATTGCAAAAATACTCATTTTTCCCTATACATTCCCTATGGAAAGATTGAGCCATCCCCGCTTTCGTAAACAACTTTTCCTATTCTGGTCAACTAAAACCCCAACTATTATATACCATTCGATAGAGAATTTCAAGAGCTACAAAATGGTATATAAAACATAAAGAAACAAGAAGGCTGACTCACCTATCACAAAGATAATTAAAGAGAACTAGGTTATATTTTTGCCCACGATCTAATTGATCCACAATTCGAGCTCTATCTTCCGATCACAGTGATGATGCTTCGAGGTTTTCTGAGGTGGAGAACTCGAATCTGTATTCCACTCCCGTCGAAATACTGTTGGTTGAGCAGTGACCAATAGAGATCAAGTTATAGGAAAAACGACTTTCTTAGAGTAAATCAAAGGAAAGAGTTCAAACTTGAGCTGTATTCGGTCCCAAGTTCTATTGGTTTGGCAACGCGCAATAGAAATCAACATTTGAAATGGTAGGTTCCCCAGTATAATTTCATGTTCAGACATTCTAGGATGACTGATCCGTATGATTCACTTTTTGAAGTACACATAACTCTCGGATTTAAATTCGAAATTTCCGCATTTATTTCAAGTATACCGTTTATGCGGGCAAATCTTACTCAATAATGACTCAAGATAGATGTGATAATTTTTTTTTTATTGCATAGAGGACAGATAGGGCTAGATTCTCACATACCTTGGTTTTTGAATTTCTCTATTGGCGAAATTAAAAAAACTTACATATTTCATTTTTATCAGTCATTTTTTAGTCATAAATTCGAGAATTTTTCGGAAAAGATTTTTTTAAAAAAGAAACAAAAGGAATTTCAAAAATCGGGCTCTATGAGCATCTAGCTCTAAGGATACTCTAGAACTTAAAAACCATCCCGGCATGTTAGCTTGTATCTTGATTGTGAAAACCTTGCCCACATACAGGGTACTTTTGACAACTAAATTGACTATAACTCACAAATATCTTGCAGATTTTAGGAGATATTTTAATCATAATCTACTCTAGCCAAGACTAACATTCTCCGAAATTATAGTTGAATTTCATGGGAAAAATAAAAAAGTTTGTTTATGAGGGGGCGGGGCGCCCCCTGAAAACGATTTATTGTAATTGTAAGTCAAATCAGATATTCGAATTTGGAAGAGTGAAGACGAGTACATGATCACTTAACCAAGACCGTTGGGATTATAACTTCAGGATTTTTAAATATTCAAATAGACCATTCGATGGATACATCATGGGATCCTTGTCAACGACCTTTTAGTGGCAAAGCCTCAACAGCGACGAAATCATACTCTACTAATTTGTCTTTAATGAAAGGTGTACCTTACTTGTCACTATCGGTCTATTTTAAACAAGCTGACCTTTTTCGTCAAGTAGCACAAACATGCAGAGCATTATTGCAAAAGCAAGGCGTACATTCCATTATAAGTATGACTGCTGCTGGATTCACTTATACGGGTATAGGAGATACAGCATGTTGTAATACTTGTAAACTAGAAATATCTAATTGGACATTAGACATGAAGCCATTTGCTATTCATGCGCAACGCAGCCCAACATGTGCATTTGTTCGTTCTATCGTGCCCAATGCAATAATCCCTGCGCCATCAACGATAAATTTTATTGCAACAACTTCAGCTTTAATGGATGATGACCAACAATCTAAAAGACAGAAAATCGAAGCAACACAAGTCATTTGTCAGCTATATCGACTGATCGATATTGACATGATCAAACAAATACGAAAACGAACATTTACCCATTGGCCACATCGAACATCACCTTCAAGTGCACAAATGATTGAAGCTGGATTCTTCAATTGTAATGTTGGTGATCGTGTCATTTGTTTATATTGTAATATTATTTGTCAACAATGGACACCTCACACAGATGATCCCTGTGAAATACACAAAACACTTTCTCCTACATGTCCATATGTCATTGCACTGCTAAAGCGCCAGGAAATATCATCAATTCGTATCGTTAATGAACAGTTCACGAGAGATAACTCTATAGGAACCACAAATAACGGTATGTTTCGGAGTCATGAAATTGTTTATACTGCAGCATGTCATACAAATTATACTGAAATTCCTAAACGTCATGCTTCTTTTTCTACATGGCCAATAGAAAATTTGCCATCTGTTGATGATCTAGTGAGAGCAGGCTTCTTTTATACTGGTAGCAAAACTATTGTGACATGCTTCTATTGCAATGGGTCATTGCAAAACTGGGGAGCTAACGATAATCCAATGATTGAACATGCTCGATGGTTTCCACATTGTGCATATGCTAAACAGCTGTGCGGTGCAGACCTGTATCGAAAAATCCAAGAATCAAAAAGAACTCAACAAGGTTTACTGTGTGTTTTTTTTGTTCCAATCAATCAAGATTTACTCATTGTATTATTGTATTTAGAAAGAGCTAATGTGAACGAACTCAGTAGACGATTTGGAAGCGGTGACGTTCCAATGAGTAGATGGCAGCTTAATATACAAGATGAGAATACTCTATCACGGTACGTAGCGGCACGACTTGATTTACCTATTTCACAAAGTTTACTTGACCGCAGTTATAAATTGTCCATCATTAAACGCTGTTGGGAAGATCAACTTAGATTGAAACGTAAGTGAAGTTCTTATCTGTTGTTTCATTAAAAAAATAATAGACGAATCTCTTGTCAATTAATATGTCAGACGATGATTTTGCCGAGGCCTGTGATTTATTTGTTGCATGTTTAATCTTGCAGAAGCAGATCGAACGCATTGATGGAAAAAAAGAGAATATTACTATTCCAAGTATAGCAATGAAAAAGATTCGTGAAAGAGTACAAATAGGTATTTAGAAACAGAATTTGTCGGCGACACTTTGTTCATTCTTATATTATATTATAGAAACCGTTGCACTTGAACAA
>CAJNOP010000235.1:0-53633 GCA_905250075.1 Rotaria sp. Silwood1
CAAAATGATTATCGGAGTCTGTTCAAAGAACTTTAGTATATTCAGATCTTTCATCGATCTATCTGTTCATATGCTCGTTCTTCGTTTTTACTAGGAAGAGTTCTGACCAAAGACAGAAGCAAAAAATTACATAATCTCATTGATCATCTTTTTAATATGTTATTTGTTAATAATAGAATAAATTTTCTTCTATTTAAAATGATTTTCATTTGAAGAGCCGTTATTTTAGGGACAACGAATTCGAAATATTGATGAAAAACGTTGTTAATTAGCATTTTACAAGAAAATAATTACACTTCATGTAAAATTTTCATTTTCAATTGAAATTAATCTTTTCGTTGGTTTTAATTTTAGTCAACCGAGTATAGTTCATGTACACTTGAACAGGAAAAAAAATCAAACTATTTTAAATATTCAAAAAGATACTTCAACTCTTGATTATATTGATATTTCATCAGAATTAACAAGATTTGTTTATAAAAAAAAGCACTTCATTCAGTAGTTTATTCCATCAGTGATCAACTTGCTTCACCATTAGAAACGCCCACACCACGTACAATTTCTATTGATCGATTACTGAACATCAAACAACAACTATAGCAATAACAAAGTAAGTTTACTTTTAAAAATTCCATTTCTTAATAGTTTAAATGAAATTTTTTTTATAGCAATTAAAAATGGCATTAGAACGTCAAGAAATTAACTTAGAAGATAATGTATAAAAACAACCTCCAAGACAACCATTTCAACCGTCACCATCTCACTCACAACAATAGCTTCAATCATATCATCAACAGTTGAGAGAAAATGTAAAGCATAAAGAAGAACATTATGAAGAACAGGAACAAACTCAATATGGAATTTTTCAAAGCCTAAGAGAGTAATTAATTGATTATTGTCCATTTCAGAGTTAAATAACCGTGGACATTTTTTGAATAACTTTTGGTAAGAACGAGATAGAGATCTGCGATTTTCACCGTTGGAAAGAGCAGATGAAGACGCATCGAATTATATATAGAAAAATTTTTCTAGCTACTTTCCTAAATGTTTAGTCAAACGTTTTCAAAGAATTGCTTTTTTCTTCTACGTGAAAAAAGTGGCTTTTCTATCAAAATGCTACAAAAATTTACATTTTTCGATTATTTTCTTGAAAAAAATGAGGTGGTAAATTGTGTTCCGATGGTTTGGATATCACACTAATAGTAGTAAGGAACAGAGTCTTGATATACTTTTGTAGTCCTTTCTTTGGTGACTCTAGCGCACTCCTGAAAATCAATAAATTAAAATCGGGACCATGATAAGCATGCTGTTTTTCTTGAAGTTTTATGTAAAACCTATAGGAAAGTAGCTAGAAAAATTTTTCTATATATAATTCGATGCGTCTTCATCTGCTCTATCCAACGGTGGAAACTGCCGATATCTATCTCGTTCCTATCAAAATTTATTCAAAAAATGCCGACGGCCGTTTAACTCTGAAATGGACAATAGTTTACTTTGATGCTCATTAATTAAAGGGATACATTATTTTGTAATTCATGCCGATGGAAAACGAGTCAAATATCAAATAGATCTATCTTAAAAATTAGGGAGTTGCATAGAAACGAGTTTATAAAGCTTATACGATCTTTTTCACTGCTGCACCTCGAGTTTTTGGGCACGGTTCACATCTCTCTGTTACATAGTTATTTTTCAAAAGAAAAAGGTTTAAACAGTTTTAATTTTCATGACACGATTACTAAGCAAAAATAAATGTGATATTCGGAATTAGCGTTAAAACTTTATGAAATGGAACATATTTTAGAAGAATTTTTTCCTAGGAAAAACTAACTCTTAATCTAAACCAATCGTTGGGGAGCGCAGATGACTTTTCAATAGAAAATAATATATCTAAAATATATTCCACTCGATGTAGTTTTGTGATGCTACTTCCGAATATCACATTTACTCTGCTTTACAATCGTGTCATGGCAATGAGAACAGCGAAAAATGTTTCTTTTTTCTGTTGAACATTTTGTCGAACGTTACAAGTTACACAACATATATTTTTTTATTAAAGAAATGGCAGTAGAGATACTATCAAAAGTCGATCATTATGAATTCATAAATTTCGACTTATTCCACTCATGTTGGACTTTGTAGTCTCAGTAAATAAATGATATACAGCATTGGCAATAGTTCATTTTAATCCTCTCTTTATACTATTTTTTGGTATATTGTATGCAAAGATTCTCTAACTTGTTGAAGTATAATTCTGATAGACATTTATGGGACAATTTATTATTACTATTTTTTGGATAGTAAGTAGGTCGTGCTAAAGAGTTGATCTAGGCTATCTTTACTATAGAACATTCAAATGTGCATGAAAAATCAAAACAAGGGAAATTTTAACCGTGCCTCATAAACTGACGCGATCCTCGACCCTCGCATAAATCGTCTCTTAATAGACTATACTGAAGAAAAATGCAATAAGTGATAAAAAAAAAACAATATGTCAAGTTATACAATAGATAAAAATGAAAGAGCTACGTAGAAACAATCAGTGACTGATTGACTGAATCACTGAAACGAGCGGCATAGATAACTAAAAGAACACGGATATGAAAATATGAAACTACTGAGAACTAATGAAAAAAAAATGAAAAATACATTTGAACATGTTTATGAATGGCTGAATCATTGCGATCAACTTTTTTAGATTTGGAAATATCCTTCTCAAGATGACAATGCGATAGTGAGCAAAGTTATTCAAAATCAGAGTATTTGATGCACTATATAGTGGTAAAGAGAAGGCTCATGAAAGCTTTAAAGAAATTGTCAACATAGGTCAGACAAAAAATACTGACGAAAACGTGATTGTTTTATTTCAATTTCTTGATAATAAGTTTATATTTTTTACTACTTGTCTAATTCAACAATGTTACAAAATTAGTTCTTGACTCATTGAAAAAAGTTTACTATGCATGCGATTGGTCGCAAATATTAGTTAATCAGGACTACGCTGATCCAGTTTTTGCTAGATAGAGGAGCTGCAATAGAAAAAATACATGGGTATGCATGCTTCAGTCGCTTTCTCTGTTTACGAAACCCTTCAGAAATACAGTCACGTTTTTGTTTTAGTGTAGATTTGTTTTTGATTACTTTTTAATCATATACTCCTTTACATCAATTACATATTTTGCCTTTAAACGTGTTGAGTTGCTTAAAAAGCGAGAAATAATGATTGATTATTGAACATAATTATGTCCATTCAGATAAAAATGTGTCCAGAGTGGATTTCTCCACAGTAATACATGTTTTAATCTTTGAACGCGGTAAAACTCGTGAAATTCATGTTGCAAACGGGTAAAAACATCTAATTTGATAGAAGTTTTACGCTTTTTAACGTGTTTCAGAATCTCGAAGGCGCGAGAGAAATCGTCAGAGCGGTGCTTAAACAGTAACCAAGCATTAAAATACTGTTTTAATGAAGTTTCAATGCGTTATGTTAAAAGTTTTGTCTAACTGAGCAACAACCACACTATCACTAGATCTCAGGTTTCCTGAAGGAGATGTGTTTATGAAAGGACAAATCAAAATCGAAAAAGAAGGACAAGTGTCTTAGTAAAAATGAACAAAAATTTATTATAAGTAATAATCTGCACGAATCGAAGTTTTTGAAAAGTATAGGCCTATAACAGGAATCACGATCTTTCCAGGCCATACTCTTTTGAACTGAAACGATCGTTATATATGGTTGTACGTTTGTTTGTATTTGCATTTTGTAACTTGCACCGTGCGAATGTACCGAAGATTCTGGGCCATTTGAGTGAATCAATTTTTTCTTACGACGTGCGTCACCGATAAAAATACTTATCCATATGAGAATGAAGAAAACGCTTGTACCAAAAGCAGTGCAGAATTGAAATAAGTAAAAGTTTCCTGTAGGTTTTTTCCATTGAACTAATTTAACTTTGATTTTGTGATAAAAACACGGATAATATGCACCGATCTAAACAGCAAAACAAAAGGAGCCATATTTTAATGATGAAAGAAGATCACGAGCTACTATCCTGCGTTGCTCATGTTGTTTCCCACTTTTATCAATTTTAAAGTCGTTGGTTATGTACGATCCATTTCAAATATAATATGACACCTTAAAGTTTTCACTGTAACATGAAGCATAAGTACATATGTATTCAATGCAAATGCGACAATCATATACTTTGTAAGTATATCTATCCAATAGGCAGGTTGTATTTGTGTAAGGGATTCTTTCTAGTCGTTCGTGCGCATACAATCCAGAAGTTATTGAACCCCATATGATGAATGGGTTTGTGATAAGAACGATGGTTGTGCAAAATATAAGGTCAAGAGTTGTATTTTCACAATATAAGCATCCACAAGCCATTTCACAGTAAAAGATCAAAACATTATTTTCTTATATATGAATGGTTATATGCATACTCTGTAATAAAAATAACAGACGATTATATAATGCTCTGATCAGGTTATTTTTTTCTCTTTTTTTCAGAAATGATGTCACTTTTGTCACATCACAATGGACAACTATGACTATAGGAGAGAACGCAAGAGAAACAAGGCACACGGTCTGTGCATGTATTATGATCATTCAAAAGCCAATGTACAAACGAAACTAAAAGTCAAAGTACTATTAAACTAGTACTTTGGAATATTTAGAATATGAATGAGTAATTCTAAGAATGATTCAATACATAGAATATCTCAATTACCCATACTTATTTAGACATTTAGGACCACGTTCACATTTTTCTAATGAATTAAATACAACCAGTTTATCAAGTTATCGATATATAATTACTAGGACTAATAAAGGCAGACGGAAAACTCTGTCATTATATTTATTTCTCTATGACAAATATTAGAAAAAGCAAAGACAATATTGAATACTAAATTGAACTTGCTTTTTGAAAAGTCTTTTTGTTTAGTTCAGGCGGTATGATACTGAGTGTAAAGTGACTACTGCGTTATATTGATGTTGCATTTATTTTTATAACTTTAATTAAATGTGTTTTTCAAAATAAAAATCAAAACGATTTTTAGGATTTAGAAAATAATTATTGAAGTCGTAAAAGTCAAGAAATAATACTGAAAAGAGTCATATAAACATTTTTATTCCAAAAATTTGAAAACTACACATATTATGCTAGAAATATATTAATTTAAATTCGAATTTCTTCGTAGAAATTAATCAATTACGGAGAATCTTCTCTTATGAAAGGGTCTTTTAATATGGGAAGCATTTCTATTGCGCGAAAAAGTTTATTAAATTTATTTAAATCACGTATTTGCTTTGTCAATACTTCGTCACGGGTACACTAAATGGCATTGAATTGCTAGAAAACATCTATATAAAAATTTAATTATTCATTACCAACTCGTCGATTATAATCGAATGAACAACAACCAACAGGCTTATATCATATAATTCATATCTTTTTTCAAAGTTTCGTAAATTATTTTATATATAATTTAGCAATGTCTCATGATCCCTCTATAGTGTAAATCCTAGGTGTCACTCTTATGATTATGATTTGCTAGGTGATATCTACTCCATAGTACATTACTCATAGTAGAATAAAACAAGAAGAAAGACAATCTTTCATCTTAAAAAGAATAACAGTACATGGCAGCATCTATTTGTCAATATTTTCAAACAATTTGTTATTGATTCAACCAAAAAATGTATTAAACAAAGTTATATTACTGCTCTTATGATATGATAAATCTCTCAAAAAATAAAGGAATAATTTTTTTTATAAATAGGATCGTGATTTAAAATCAACTGTATTACGTATACGTGATCTTATTTCAGCAAATAATTATATACAATTTCCCGCTCAATTATCAAATCAAAATCTTGCATTAACAGATCATGTATTTGATGTATTATTTCGACTAATGTATGATAAATGTTTTTCTATTCATATTGATATTTTTACATACATATACATCAACAAATACAAATATACATTGGACAATATTGTGTTTTGATTTAGAATTAATATTATCATATGATTAAATCATGTCAATTATGTGAAAATATGATGGTTAAAAATTGTTTTTCATCACAATTTTTCTATGAGCCTAGATGAAGTAATCATAAAATAAAACAAAATGATTCAAAACAATCTTGTATTCGTTTGTTACCATGTGAATTATCATACCATGCTCTGTTGGTAAAGATGAATCATGGCTTGATAAATATGATTTTATTATGATACCTAATTTATCATCATCTTCATCATTAATCGATGAAAACTCAAATAAAATATTGAATACAATAAGAAATTTTTATTTGCAAACATCAAGAGAATTGAATAAAAATGATGAACTAATCAGTCAATCATTAACAAATTCAACACTTTTAATAAAGGAAATCTGATTACTTGTTTTTTGGAAAATTTTTAAAGTGAAAATTTAAAATATCATTTGAATTAATCGTATATAAGTTATTTTGAGTGTTTCTTTTATTTTTAGATGAACATAAAAAATGAAGTATTCGAAACTTATATTTGCTAACTAATTCCACTAATAATTTTTGTATTGATCAGTTATTTTTCATAATCAACGATAAATATGTTTTATTGATAATAGATTGATTTTACTTGAGAATAGTACAACATACATTTTGTCACTCAGTATTCATAGTCTGAATATTAATACATTCTTGTTTTCCACTCTATCATTAGATTGGAATCGAAAAAAAAATCGTTCTTCTTGCCTCCATAATATGATTATTGATTATAGTATCTATGTGAAATACAGTCATCTTTCAAATGCTAATTGTCGAAGATAATTAATGAACAAAGAACTAGAACTCATCTTTGTCGATAGAAAAAAAGCTATCTTTATTTGAATCAATTAGAACTATGATCAAAATGAATTCTTTACTTATAGATTGATTTTTGTCAAATATGGCAAAATATCTATTCAAATTCGAGTATTTACCAAATGAATTAATTATGAAGATGTTTAAGTATTTTGATGCTCATGATCTATATAATGCTTTTTATAATCTTAATCATCGTTTCAATACATTACTACAAACTGTCAAGTATCTTTCACTTAATATTTCTTCAAAAGAACATATTGAACAAAATTATCTTCAAGTTATGGCTCCCTACATTTATACATTGACAATTACTCAATCGATGAATGTCAATCTCATTCATTTTATAGAATTACGTCGGCTGAGTTTGGTGAACCCAACTGCTGAACTCATTTCACAGTTTGATACTTCTATTGTACCTTATTTAGAATATCTATCAGTAAACTGCGAAGCGCTAACATATTACATGCCTGATTTTATTAGAAAAATTTTTTCTAATCATTTTCGTAATTTGAGATCTTGTCATCTAGTCGGTGTGGAACCAATATATACAAGTGAAGGATGGACACAATCACCATCAATTCGTATTTTAAAAGTTGGGTTTATTGATTTATTTATTTATCAAGCCATTCTATTGGCATGCCCAAATTTATATTTTCTTGATTTGGAAACATCTTTCTCAACCAATACATTTTCACATAGTCAGTCATACATGAATCTTAAAAGATTGAATATAAAATTCCCATTTAAAATGTGGCCAAGAAATGAGCATGTTATTGGTGTTTTTTTCGCATGTTTACCCAATCTTGAACAACTTACTATTCATCGAGTGGATGAACTATCGTTAAGTATACCACCTCTTGTTAACTATGACTGGCTTGCATCTAAAATCTCTTTGTATCTACCATCACTTCGTCAATTCACGTTTAATCTTCATTTCTGTCGTAAAGATAGACGTTTTGAATTAGCTCCAGACAATGTTCTTAATCAATTGCAGGAAAACTTCAAAAACGTACATAATAATCTATATCAATCACGACTTGTTATTGATTCATTCGATCCATAATTCAATGTAATACACTAGGCTATTTTCATAAAAAAAAAGTTTTCTAATCTTTTTTAATGACTAAGTTGATGATAACAGGGTGGATGTTTGTATGGATGAATAGATTACCCACACCAGCATTCACACCCCACACCTACACCCACGGTACTTCTCTCCTCAAGGGGTTAAATATTGTACCGTATCCGAAAAGGTGATATTAAACAAGCAGAACGGAGAGAATTTTTCCGATGCAGATCCATTAATACGATCTTGAGAGTCAACGCATGAGGTTGTATGTATCACGGTATGAATACAGCTGCGTGAGGGTGTGGGTTTCGGCCTTCCGTTCAGTTACAACGAGAGGCACACCGAAACCCATACACCTACATCCATGTCTATGTTGATAGCATTCGATCGGATCGATCAAAACAAATATTTTTTTATGAGTACATTTTTTTTATTCTGAATTTTCAAGAAAAAATAAGATGTTAACAATATCAATTGACACGAAGCGACGATTAACATAGTCTAGAGTTACACCTGCCATGATTTCAACATCCAACATCCGTATGCAGTCAAAAAATAAAACAAAACTTGTTTCCAAGCCATGAACGAATAGCTCACTGTCTTTCGAAATATGCCAAGATCATTCGTTGCTTTGTAGTTATTGTATTTATCATAGTAGCCACATGAACAATCTTTAAGTAATGTGATTCTTGTTACCGATGGATCATGCGCCAATTTTAATGCATAATTGTTCGTTTGGTTACCAAACTCTGTTCGAATAAGATATTTTATATGTCTCTTATTAAGTTCGATGATTAGTTTGGATAGAAGTGGAACGTTTCGCGTGCATATCCAACTGCTTAATTTGAAGTACTTTAAAAGTAGAGTTACAGCTAATATGTGGATTTGATCCACAAGAGTAGGTTGATGAAGATCTAACGCTTGAGACCAATCCGTCCCCAATATTCGTTGCGCTAGTTCAATGTTAAACTTATATGACATTGGCTCGGGAAGAAATAAATAAGCAGCCATTAATGTGTGGTGGGCTAAATGTTTGGAGGTTATTCCTGAAAAACAATGATGGTAAAAAATTGATTCGTATATAGTTCGACTTGTTGCAAACGAGTGAACATAGTCTAAATATTTATCTTCAATTCCAATGATCCATCCTATGTACCGCCACAAATGTAAATATGACTCTTTTTCTTTTGTTGATAAACAAATACCCATTCGATTTTCGATACAACGTAATGTAACAAAAGTAAAACCCAATAGCGTGGCAAGTAAATCTTCTTGATTGATTGGTATATCATGCGCCGAATATTTTTTAAGCTTAAAGCGAATGAACCCATGCAAAAACCTAACTCGTACAACGTCTGAAAATGTTTGATCGAAATTATCCACATCGCCCAAACAAGCGCTGGCTATCATTTGAACAGTTTCAACCAATCGACGATAAGTTGTCCGCAGATTCGACGAAGAGAGATATTGAGTTTTATTCAGCACATAATTGAATTGTTGAAAGCTGTAACCGACCAATAGTGTATGATACAGTAGTGCTACAAGAGTTTGTGGTGTATGCTTCAACAAGACTAGTTGACCTTCTTGAATTTGTTCCCTATTAAACCATGAGGGTCGTTTTTGAATCAATCGAACTAAATCAGGTTGATGTATCTAAATAAAATTATACATATCCATACCATTGTCAAGTTCTTTGCCATATGAATTATAAAATTCATCAATGAGGAGATCACCTTCTTTTCGCCATTGATTTAGTTCAGATGGTGGGATGTGCTGTTCAGTCCATGTAAAATTTTCATCGTAAAGACTAAATAATGTACCAATCGATGGATCGGGACGAGTGGATGGCTTCATGGAGAAAGCCATATTGTTCAAAGGACACGACATTTTTTTATTATACTGTTCTAAAAGAATGTTACTTTCTTTTTATTTTACTAAAGAGCAATGTACATCGACATTCTAACTCATGCGGCCTAAAGAATATTTCCTTTTGTATTTCGAGTTTCCGGGTTATCTCTCATCGTTAAAATCTATATTTGACCTCAAAAGATTTTCCGTTAAATTATCTCTAATAACCGAAACGAATATTTTAACTTGAAACATTCGAATACAAAGTATTTAATAGTTGATAACAGGAACCAACATGGCATGTTTTCTGAAAATCGATTTGTTACTACTTTTCAAATTTTCCACTCCTTCAATGCTCGAAAACGATAAACGAAATGAGCTAGTCTGTAGCCCTTAAAAGATTACCTAAAATTGCCGCTGGAAAAATACTACCTTCTTAAATCGATCTGTTTGAATGACGTTCATTTTTCAGTACTTGAAAATTCTCTCTCGTACAGATATTAGGTTGATTCGCAACTATGAAAGTATCGAGTCGTAAAAGACTTTGCTTAAATATATGACACAGTACTTTCAAAGGACGCATCGCAAATTCCAACGTTAAACTTCAAAATTGACCCTTAAAATTGTCTTCAACAATAGAAGGATTTAAATGATCAATAGACTACGCTTTAAATGACTCGATCGGCACATTATCAGTTTATGGTTGAGTCTATTATACAAATAAATCGTGCTAATTATGACGCTACAGAGGATACACAAGTATCTGTTGAATCAATCCTTGAAGTGAACGCAAACTTCACAACTATTGACCGGAGAGTTGTTAAATGCGCCAGAGGATGTGGCAGGTACATCGTTGTGTCTTGTTCCCTCTTGTACCCATACTCTCACTCTCATCTACATTCACATACAGTCAGTGTCGCCATTAAAGACGAGTTAATTTTCACTTGTTTTGTTTGACGTGGTTCATGATCATTTTACATTCGATTAAAAATGTTTTTATGTACAGATAATCCTTAGATCTTGCTCTTGCGAATGTTGTGTTTGCAGCCTCTGTCCGTTATACAGTGAAGGAGGAATTAGCACCCTATTATAAGGTACTGTGTTCGTCGTTATTAGGGGCATTTTCGCTAATAACGACGATCAACTAATTTTTGTTCCTAATAACGAAGAACAATATTGTATCACGTTTTGAAAAGAACTCGTTTTTCGACAAAAGATGGCTTAAAAAAACGTATTTTAATGCATAACAAACAAATCCACCCAAACGCATAAAACTAAACGTCTTCGAACAATGTTTTTAAGTTTCGCTTTAATTTGAAAAAACACGTTCAAAATAAAAAGGATACATTTAAACGCGTTGGAAATAAAGATCGATGCGTTGAAACGCGCTGAACTTGCAAAAAGATGCCAAGAAACGCAAAAATAGCCTTTTTTCCTAAAAATCTACGTTGAAACGCATTTTTATACCAAATTTTTTTCCGTGGGTATGAAGTTCATTTTTTACTTACTTATTGACTAAGAGATTTAATTCTATTTAACGAGTAAAAAATAATAATCATAATCATTCATAGTTAAATCCTATTTATATCTACACACAACACAGAGAAAAATAGGTAAAGAACACCAAGTATAAAGAAAGAAAGAAAGAGAATGATTTTAATGACGTTTTCATATTGTGCATAAAATGACAGAGAGAAAGGGATCAAGGGAAAAAACCATCCTCCCAAATATGTAGAAGAGTTGATATATTTAGTACAAAAGAATGATGTAAGCAATTATAGTAGTTGAGAGAATATGATGATACAAGAAGAAAGAGAAAAAAAATACAAGTTGGTGCATTTATGACAAGATGAAGAACTGAACAAAGTGAAGAGTGAAAGATTTTTAAGAATGTTTTTTAACACTATTTGTGATTAACCAACTATGAATATCATGAGCAATGCAAAACGTATGCATAATAGAGGTGTTACTTTATATTTATGCTCATAAAATAAAGATAAATATTTTATTTAAATTTATAAAATAAAGATTAATAAATGATAAAAATCTTTATTCTTTAAAAACTAAAGATAAATTAAACCTTTTTTTTATAAAACAAACATAAATAAATCATTTATTTTTTGGAAAATAAAGATAAAGGGAAGATTCTTTTTTTTATGAGTGAAAAAGAACAAATATCTGATATAATAACGGAACATGTTAATTTAGAAAAGTTTATACAATGAAATTGTTGATTCATCTAAGAAGCGCTATTAAAAAAATATATTAAGCGTCAAAAAATAGAGGTCTTTAATCATCTGTGTGCGGTTTAATTAAATGAATAATTGAAAAAAACTGTTCTACAACATGTTCGATTCATTTTCAAACTGAGTGTTACATTTAACATCCGTTTGTGGTGCCATTAAAGGCTTCTTTAAATATAGATCATGTATTGTTCTTTCATGGCGAGGAACAGCCCTCTGTGGCGTATGTTACTTTGTTCTTAAACTGAATAGGTTTTTTAGAACAGATACGTACTTCATACAAAACCTTTTTTGACAGTGAATAGTGATGCAGTCGTGACTTTCTTTTGGAAAAAAATTTGAAACTGTCAATTTTTCTTTCAAGTAACATTGGTTCATATTTTTTCCACGTTAATTTCATTCTATAAAAAAGCAAAAACGCTTCCACTGTTGTTCTATATCGAAAAAGAATCTTGTTAAAAATACGTTCCTCGAACATGAACACCTTTTCTATACTGGACAGTAAACAATTTTTGCTTTCTGTCTTCCAATTGCAATATCTCTAACGTAAATATATATAAGATGTTTCTTTGAACTCTTTTTTTCCACTTTCACTTATCTTTTATACACTTTGCGTGAGCACATTTCATATTGATTCAACTTTTCAACTTATGACGAAAAGAGCTATATCTCGACACTCAATTACTTTATAAATGAAAACTATAGTAATCATCAACTTAAAATCTAAATTAACTGCAATCTATATTAATTTAATAGGCAAAAGAGAAAAACATTAGAGCATTTTCAACAAGGGGGTAAGTGCAGACGCCTAGCACCCAGCACCTGCTCAGCACCTACAGCACCTATCAGCACCTAACAGCACCTACCAGCACCTACCAGTACCTACCAGCACCTACCAGTACCTACCAGTACCTACCGGCACCTACCAGCACCTACCAGCACCTACAGCACCTACAGCACCTGCCAGCACCTACAGCACCTGTTCAGCACCTATACTGCATTTCACTATGAGCACCTACGGCACCTTCAGCACCTGCAAACATTGTTTCATTATCTTAAGTATTTAAGACAATAGAATAGTTGTTGAAGATGCTGAAAGTGCCGTAGGTACCGTAGATGCTCACTGTGGAATGCGGTATACGTGCTGAGCAGATGCTGGGTGCTGGGTGCTAGGTGCTGGGTGCTGGGTGCTGGGTGCCTGCACTTTCCCCCTTGATTTTCAAAGTACAGTAAAGTTTCTATTTTGATTGAAAACTTTTTCAATTTCAATTATTTAGCTGGAATCAAATGAATAAGAGAATAAATACGCAAACCTTTATCTAAGAATAATATGAAAGCTGATATTGGAAAATGTTTTCTTTATTTCACAGAAAAAAAACATCAACTCGCTATAATGAACAAATTCGCATAGTGAAAAATATTTAATCGTTCTGATGGTGTTCACAAAAGCAAGATTTTACTATGTTTTCATTTTTTTTTCATGATTTAATTTTGCGAGTGATCGACAATTTTTTTTTTTAATAAGTACATAAAATGTATGTTGCTGTCACAAAATCTAACTTAACTCTTTATTCTTGTTAATCAATAAAAATCTAGTTTTTTTTTCTGGTTACTTTACTTTAAGACGACTTGTAACATGATATGTAGACCAAATTCATAGGAAAAAAATCTTTAGCATATATAATTCTCTTGAATAATGTTCACGGTTTCAATAACATCAAATATCAGAATGTCGTTGGGTGTGGGTGTGGGTTCAAAGAAGGCATCCACACGCACAAGCACACCCACACTCACTCTCGATTAAATTAAAACTAACGTTTATGATTCCGATCATAAATTAGAAAATTTACAATAACATGATCTATCATTCAATCTTATCAGAAAAAATTCCGTGGATGTTCAAAGACTGTAAGGTGATCAATTAAATTTTCATAATAATCGAGGAAGAAATATTTATTTCTTTTTTTTCTTCATATGTATGCATTCTCTACAGATAGCAAGCATCTTGCATTATCTGTGGCTGTAGTCGTGTTATATGAATGTTCTTTCTCCACTCAACAACTATGCCCAGAGTTTTCTTCGATTTCCTTGTCGTGTGTACATAGAAACAATCGACATATTTGGCTGTTAACGGTCGTCATTTTCGTTCCCCATGCCTACTATTGGCGCCTTGCGTACTCTATTAACCTAGATGTTTTCCGTCTCTAGCCTACCTATTTATTGTAAAATAAATTCATTCGAACAAGAGAGCACCGACATTCACATAAGAAAAGATAGTTGCCTACATTTACATTAGATAACAACAATAGAGCAAATTAGTAACAAATGTTATGCGACTGAACAAATTCATATATGTATTAGATATACACGTACAGAGCACACAAAAAAACAAATGAACCATACAGTATGGTTCGTAGAGAAAAAGACAGTATATTACGTATATACACATACTGTAAATCCTGAACAATATCCATTTAGCATTAATTGACAGCAAATTTGTTTGATTTTTTGTTATTGAACACATATAGACTCAGATTCTATGCGACTCAATCAGAACTTTGTTGCGCTGATATCACAATACCGATACATTAATTTCAACTACCAAATTCATGACTAAACTGAATGATATTATTAATAAAAATACATTCATCATTTGTTGGTTCTTGAGGTAGATTTCGAATAAAAGGTATATTGAGAATCTCCGTATAAGAACGAGGTCGTTGTTCAGCTTTTTTGTTCAATCTAGCACAATTTTAAGACTAATATAATGAGAAGAACAATTTAGGTAAAACTACTCACAATTGTAAAATAAATCTTCTGATATTGTCGGAGATGATCGCTATTGGGACTTCGGGATTCCACGCTGCAATTTTCCGATATTGAGCAGAGTCATCCGAAGCAAGACATGGATGTTTGCCTAGGACAATTTCGAGCAAACTCATGCCCAACGCCCACATATCACCTTGAATGGTGCTCGGCTTGGATGGCATCTGCACAAGTTCAGGTGGAAAATAGGCAATAGTGCCCATAACACCGCTCTGCATCGAATCTGTTTCATTTATTTTGCAGCAAGTCCCAAAATCACTCAGTTTAAAAACAGCACCGTTACTGACGAGTATATTATCTGGTTTGATATCTCGATGAAAATATTTTTCCTCTGCCAAAAATCCAAGTGCCGAAGCAATCTACATAAGATAGAGTGAGTGAGTGACTCTAAATTAATAAAAATATATTCTTACATTGTGAACTAGACGACATAGGAAACGATTAAAATTGATACTAAAATGGTCTCCGAGTAGATGTAGCGTTTCATAGAATTTCTTGGCTGTTGTATCCATTAACTCCATACAAATGCATAGTTCACTATGCTCCTTCAAAAAGAACAATTTAATACAAGAGAGATGAAACTTCACTTACTGCATCAATGATTGCACCGTAGTAGTCAATGACATATGGACAAATACCAGAGCCCAATTCTTGCATCATTTTCAATTCAGTACGTCTTATGGAGGCTCGTTCTTCTTTTGTTGAAAGTGAGATGCGCTAAAAATAAAAAATCATTTGCTAAGCAGCATGCATCTAGTTTTCAAAACAAGGATAAATGTAATGAAAATTTCCCTACCTCAAAAAAAGCACAGACTTTTCAAATTGCAATAGGTTTTTCTTTTTTTTTTCGAAACTGCTAATTATCACAAATTTGATGTTTCTTGTTGAGTCATAGACTTAGTTATCTGTGAAAGCTACGTACTTTGACGGCCATACGAATGTCTGAATGTCCTCGTATATTGACACTATCCACCCGACCAAAGTTCCCCTGACCAAGATATTTAATGACATTAAAATCTTTCACATTGACGTTGATCCTTCGGTTGTTATAGATGAGCTCGGCTGATCTTTTGGGTGCTTCTAAACTGCAAGCACAATTGAAAGTAAAGAATCACAGTCAGCCAAGATGCCTTACGTGTATTCGATCGGCTTCTTTTGCTTGTCCAGTTTAGGAAGAAAAATTTTATACTTGGTTTCTAAAATTGAATACCATATACAACAATTTCAATCCATTTCAAATAATGAGTGCGATCATTGATACTCTTGAAATTTTCTTGGATATTTTATGATTTGATGTGATTGTACAAGATATAGTTATAAAAATATACTCTATGCTGAAATTTTAATGTTCTGCGCTTATTTTTGAACTCTTAAACACGATATTGTGCTGCTCTATTGTCTTAGAAACAATATGCTGAATAAGATTAGTTACTCTTCATCCATTATCAAATCAAATCTATCTCTAAAGCTAACACATCGAATTTGACCTATTTTGAAAAGAACTTTTGATTGTAATTGTTTTTTTCTCAAGAACAATAAATAGAAATTGGATTGCCAACCTTTTATATCAGATATGTAGTAGAAAAAATCTCTATACTAGCATCATAATTCTTAAAACAAAGATAAAAAATTCTTACTTTGCTTTCGAGCCCTGATTTTGACTGATATTTTGTCAAATTGTTTCTTGATGTCAGTGGTAATAGGTTGGGTAGCACCAAATTTTTTGGAAACATCTTCAGCTAATGAACATAAAATAGGGTAGATATATATATGTATTCTAATGATCATGCAAGGTTATTTCTTCTAAACTTACTAGACTGAGACAATCGTGGAATCTGATGATCGATGAACACTGATGATGTATTTGATGGTGTAGGTTGTATGTAAAAATTCACAACATTATCATCCAATGGGTTTGCAATTTGTATCTCATCACCTAAAATTAATAATGTGAAGAAGCACGTTTTTTTACATTCGGTTCTTTATACAGAGTCTTTTATTTAAGACTTACATAGAAAAGCCGCTTGCAAATACAGTTGTTCTTCTTCAGCAAATGTTGTGTTTTGGTTTTCTTCCCTAACATTCTGATCTTCAATGCATTTTCCATTATCCTCATCGACGGAGGATTGTCTACCTTGAAGGTAATTTATATTATTCATCGTGTGCATGTGATTTATTTATCTAAAAATGGCAGCATACAAAAACAAAGGTAAATCACTATTTATTATCATCAAGTATTTTTTCCTGATATGTTCATAAAAAAAGATTTTAATTGTTCGTTAAGTTCATATTTACGTGAAGAAGAGCTCGATGACTCTGAAGGCTGATTGGAAATTTTTTGTTGAAACTTGTTGAATTTGGTAGGAAGAGAGGATTTTGAGCTCTTAATAGCTTTTATGGACACTACAGATGTATTGTTAAATGAAATGAAATACATGATTATTTATGTTTATGATACGTGCAGGGTTATGACTAGCTATCTTCACTGGTGGTTGTTAGTATCACTTAAAACATAAACATTGATTGAAATTTTTGGAAATTTCCACTTTTCTCAAAAAAATATGATCCCATATTTTATAAATTAAAGCATAATTTTCACTTATTACACTAAAAGAAGTGTTTCTTGAAAATTTAACAAGGTTCATTAGTAAAGTTGTTTTTATTCACATCGTAAATTGCACTTTTTTCACGTAAAGAGACAAAGTCGATGAATACTTTACCTTTGAAATGGCAAAACACTGTCTAACAATACAATGTTGACAGAAAAAAAAACGACTCTTATGTTTTACATACTTAGTTATATACCTGATCAAAGCAGTAGCGAAGTTACACTTGTTATTTCCTTACGACCTTTGGTAATAGCCATGCAAGGTAGGAAAAAAATATAGTTGCTCCATTACATAGAAGCCTGTTGATAGTCAAATGAAAAGAAAAATGTTAATCATTACATCTTGTTCGAAACGGAGAAGATAATGAGTAGTCGAAACACGTTGGTTCTTTCCGATTCTTTAGTTCTTGTGCAGAAAGATGAAATTTCTTGCTTATTTGCGATTTGTTTAACTCTCTATCCGTGATAGAGTCTCAAGGAACATAGTGCCGACTACAAGTAACTTATGAAGAATGAAAATAAAATAAAATAAAGCACAAACATAAAGCATATAAAAGTATGAACAAAGAGAACATGAGTCGTGAGCGATGATTTGTCGAGTCGAACCACTTTAGTATGCAAGCAGCATGCATAAATCAACGATGAACGAATAGCCTGAGACGTACAGAACAGAGCAGTGTTATATAAACTTGATACCACTTTTTTAAGAAACGAACAAGTTGCTATTGCGCCTATCCCATAGATAGATTTTTTTTTCTAATGAATCATCTATTAAAATCCCACAGTGAAAAAAAAGACATCAAGAACGAGCAAGCAACGGGATTCACCGTTCCGTGGTTATCAACAGCATGAAAAGAGCACGTGCATATATCGATTATTTCATTTTTTCTCTTTTTCCTCTCCTCACCTTTTCTGACGTGTATTTTGGCTGTGGGTGTACTTGAAGTTTTGAGCAGGCGTGTTAGTCTTCTCTTCATCCTAACATTCACACTATTTAACTTCCACGATGTATTGAAAATCACATATAATTTTAAAGAACAAATTTTTATCAGCCTAAGTAAGATATTCTTTCTAGTCAAAGTCTAAAGTATTTTTCAAACGATATTATCACACCACAGTTAATCTATTTTAATTATGGAAGATTGAATTCCAATATTCTTTTTCAACATATAAGCTTTACCGTTAGTGAGACTAGATTTGGACTTAAAAAATCAACGATGAAAAAATAATGCGGATCTATTGTTAACTTCCATACCCCATATATTAAATAATGATTTGATCTTTATAACTAGTAATTCACTTGATATATACATCCCTGTATTCCCTGTTTATTTCCCCAGTGGCAACTATATACAGATGACTGAACTAGGAAAAAACCCAAGGACAATTGAAAGAAAACTTGATGAGAGGTAAAATACCTATATTGTATTAGGAGAAGAGAAGAGAATGAATGAAGAGACAACAAACAAATATATTGTATGTGTCGTCTACCTATGGTAGAAGAACAGAAGAGCGAGAGAAAAAGGTATTTTCGATATAAGTGAGTCACACAATAACAGAGTTGAGAGAAATTTTTACAGTGATGATTTTTGTTACTTCGCATTACAATTCTGAAAACCAAAGTCAAATTGAATTTTGCATATTGATATAAAATTAAAATATAGACAACAGTTGAATTCTGAAACAGTGATAAAGAGTATCAACGACCTTTAAATAAGGAAATACATACTGTAATAATCCATTAGAGACACATTCAAAGGATATTGGATGATGTTGATTTTGTCTTTTTTTTTTTATTTATATTTAATACAAACAGCAAAGAGCACATGATTATGTTGTATATCTTTTTTTCTGAAAATATTAATTCCTAATGAAAATATTGTCTTTTTTCTTTGACAGCTTTATAAACAAAAAACTATGATTGATTCACATCATAATCATTCACAGAGTTAAACGTAAATAATAGATAACGCTCAAGTTTCTGGGTGGTTTATGCAAGTCTTGGAATTTACCATAAGTATTACTTATTGCAATACAAAATAAAAAAATTTACAGAACACCAAATCTCCAGAAAAAAAAATCGTCATTAGAAAAAACAACTTTCAAAAAATGATTAAGTTTACAATAGATATAAAGAATAAGTCGATTGAAAGTATTGAATAGTTCGATAGGAAAACAAATAGAGTATTATGCTATATAAGAAATGCAAAGTTCAATACCCTGTTAAATAGTATTTATTCAAAAAACTAATAGTCAACTATGTCATGATCCGCTTTTTTTTATGGCTATTTTGTTCACTCTACGAATGTCAAGTATATTTTTCTTATTGTTGATTCCATTTCTTGTGGAAAACATGCGACAAGATTTAATAACATGATTATTTTGTAAATGATTCTTGCATCAATAATACATCTATGATAGTTAATATCATATCTCATGTACAGAAAATTTTTTATCATGTCAAAAATGCAACGAGAAGATCAACCTGCAGGCGGAAACCACGAAGATCCTTTTCCCTGCCAAGATAGAGTTTTTGATGACTTCTCCTGTGTTTAGCTAAACAGGACCATTAAATGATAGTTTTCTCCAAAATACAATATAGGAAGAAAAAAAAACATTCTGTGACGCTCTCTGGTTGTAATTTTTGTATTGCGTTTGTCACTATCAATATTGAGAGTATTTCTTAATTTTGTGCTGTAAACAATGAATTATTTTAACCACGGTTGACATATTATAAGTACAAGAGAATGAAGCTTTCAGATGAATACATGACAATAAGCCATACGCACATACCATCCTGCTGATTTGATTAGGAGACTATTGTTTTTTAAGGTTTTCTCCTTATTTCTTAAGTTTGAACTTCAACTTCTTGAAAGGTCGTAAGCTAATATATAAAAATACAAAGAAAAAGAGAAACGATTTATTCTGATTTTGAGTAATTATTGGTTTTTATAAAAATACTTCCAGTCTGATGAAATTTTTGTCGAGTAACAACTGAAACAGAATGATGCATGACTCAGTTAGTGTGGAATTCAAAATAAATATAAACATTGACTATTATTGTATACAATTTTATAATTATTGTCTAAGTAAATCAAATCTCTTTAAACAACGTCCTTTTTCTCTAAAAAAATATAGTTCATATTGGATTCTCAAGTAATTTTTCTGAATATATAGGCATATTTCTAGAAACGACCGTAAAATCAATGATCATCTGAAGGTGAAGTTTTATCTTTTTTTCATTTTATACGATTTCTAAGAAAACCTTTTCTCTATCAAGCTAATGTTAAAAAAATAGTCTTCCCTCCAAATGAAAAAGAAAACTCGTGATTCTTTTTAGGGTATATCTTCTAACTACGTTGCAGATTTTCAAAATATGAAGGATCACTTGCAGTCATTCATGTTTAACCATTTTTCACTGGAGTATTACCGAAATTTGATAAAATATCAAAATCAGCATGACACTAATGTCGAATAGAATTTGAGTTAATCATTATCCTAGAAACTCAATGGGACATTTCTTTATTCAAGGCTTTGCGCAGGATGTTCCATGGAGCAAGATGGGACAAAACTTTTTCAAAATAATCCAATAAGACAAGACGGGTTATAACTGTTGTCTGAGAGATTCTATGAAAGACTTTCTACGATTTTTTCGAAAAGAAAATAAATTGCTAAAACAAACTGCGTACATCACAAATTATAGTTTTAACAAAAAAGTGAACCCATTCTCTCATAGAATCTCGTCTAAAAAAGTTTTAATCTGTATTGTCCTCCACAGTTTTCTGAAAACGTTTCCTGTCATCCCCTGTGTCATATGGAGCATTGTTCTCTATTGCTTATACCTATAATTGAACATCTTAGGATTCGAATATTTTCAACGAGGCACGCTTTTAGCATTTCATGCTGTGCATTTTATAGTGGAACATTGACAACGTTAATAATGTCCAAATATGTTCGATCTTCTTAACTTACAGTACAAGGCATTGATCATCAATATAAATTCCAAACTTGTCAAACTATCTCTAGAGTCGAAATCAATGAGAATGTTTCATCAGCCGATTGAATAACTCTTCAAACTCATTGAAATCGGGAGAAAAGCATTTCCAAAGCTGTTCGACTAAAAACTGACTCAACACATTCAAAGTTACCTCTTATCTCATATGCAATCATGATGAAGAAAACAAAATACAAGATTTTGCAATGAGACTCACCTGAAAAAGTAAAAGCAAAGCAAAGCAAATAAATGTTAGTGTTTCGTCTTCTAATGTAATTTTATAGCTTTCGGTCTTTTCTCTTGTTAGCAAATACTAAAAATAACACACCATCAATTTATTTGCGTTATATTTTGTGTATCCTCTGACATGAAAATTGTCCTGTTCGCAACGGTATGTCACCAACTAACTCAAACGCTTTCTACAGTTTGGAAAAAAAACCACATTGATGTAAGTTTCACAATTTGGAAAAACTTTCAATCGTTACTTTGGATAACAGGAATTCGAAGAAAAAAATCATAAAAAACAAAAAAAATATTATTGATGTTTCATCTTGTTTTGGACAGAACACTCAAAAAATTTTAGTGATACTTAAGTTTGAAGGCAATAATTGTTTAATGATTATTTTATTAAATATATTGAGTACTCAATCCATACGTAAACGAAATTCAACATAATGAAGACCATTGCAATATATCAGTCTTTTTGTCTTCGAGTAAACTCAGAGTTATTTTAAAATTGAACGTTGATGAATACTTTACTCACACTAAAAGACTAATTCAAATAATGACTATTATCATCAGACTCAGTATAATTATGTAGAACATGGATATGTGTAAGAGTGAGCATATGAGTGACTCAAGATTTGTGATTATGGATAAACGAGTGTGGATGTGGATATGACTGTAAGTCTTCTTGTTACCCACATCCGCATCCTCGTCTACTCATCAAAAAAATCATGACTTGTCGACACATTTCAATCCGAAAACAATAGAACTATGCATTCAATATCATTGATGGTCTTTCCCAATGGCTTACCGAGAAATAGGTTGCCTGGTCCAAAAGGTTGATAATGAACATTATTTTTCTATTATAATTTCATACATTATTTTATTTATTCATACTATTCGTTCTTGGAATAGTTTTTGTATATGTTAATTTGTTTAGAATGATGACTTAATTTATTCACTCATTTTTTACTGGATTTATTTTTCCCATAATACCCAGAAATCACCCTAAGAATAAAAAGCTATTAGAAACACAATAGAAAAATCAATCCGCAAGAATATTCCTAGTCAACTGACGATACAATCTCTGTTCCGAATCGTTCTTCTCTTCGAGCATGGTATTCATCTGTGTGAGATAATCATATTCGCTGATCTTGTCTTTTCTGGCCTCCAATTGTTCCATCTGATCCATAAAAATGTGTGTATGTTCTCCAATGATATCCGTGTAGCGATTTTCTAAATAATTCACCCAAGATTCCTTATCAGAAATAAAATTAATCAAAAAATCTTGTCCAAGCTCTCCTTTTTCGTGTTGAATTTGTGCAACAGCTTTTCTTACATCATCATGGGTTGCTTGCGACATTTCAGGGTAACGCATAAATTGCAATTTCTCTCCGCCCAATGGCATATCCAAAGTGTTTGCTGGAGAAGTGTAGAAAAACAAGGCTGTTTCAAGTACATCAACCTGTGCATCTTCCGTGCTCGGTGCTTGCTGTTGTGAGTGTAGTAAAGCTAGTTCTTGTAAACGATAAAAATTAAAGATTCGCTCAATTTCCCGACGAACCTCCTCATCAGATAATTCTAAGGCAATCATTCTTTTCTCAACCTGTTTGATTTCCATTTCGAATAAGGAAAATAAAATGCCGTTATGACACGTCGAAATAACATGCTGTGCTTTATCATAACAAATTGTGCGTAAATTTGAATTGTTCATCATTCCATCCAGCAATATACCAATACGCTCTTTAAAGGCTTCGCGATATTTTGCAGCTTCCGGCAGTCTGAGAATTTCTTCATAACGTGCCAACCATATCTCCAAAAATCCGGACCCAGCTTCATACTGAAAAGCCTCTTCCCATCGTGCAGCGAATACTGGGGAAAAGACATCAAACGACGCTAGTGGCACTTGGTCGTCCAATTCAAGAAATTCGATGTTATGAATATTTTCAGGAAATTTTAGAATACGATTATGAGACAACATCACGGTCTGAATTTTCGGCAAACGTGCCAATTCTTCCGAAACCTTTCTAAGCTGATTACAGGCTGCATTGAATAATTCTAAATTTTTGAACTCTTTGATACTATCGGGTACCTCTTTCAATACATTATTTGAAACATTCAATAGTCTTAAGGTGGTCAAATTAGTTAAAGTCTGTGGTATTTCCGAAAAGTAATTGTTGGCGATCGACAAAAATTGTATATGTTGCATTCTTCCAATCACATCAGGAAGCGTGCTTAGAGAAAGAGAGGATAAATCCAGCCTATCTGAACGTTGCTTATGACAATCCTTGATTCTTTCCTTTGCCTCCACATCTTTTACACCATCTTCAGGATCTTGCCATGTTTCTAAAGAGTTCCTCAATTCTGGCCAAGTCACAGGCTTTGGAGGTGCTAGTTTTAAAGATTGTGTTTGTACGGAAAGCATATTGACGGTACCTGCTCGTGCACCACGTTCCAAGTCAGCTGAAGAATTTTGAAGTGGCCTTGCGTCCAAGCGAGTTTGCTGCGGACTGCCACGATTTTGGCGTTGATTTAGTACTAACGAAGTTCCACGAATCATAAGAAAATCTTTTAATTCTATAAAACACAGAAAATAATTCAGAAAAAGTATATGTCGAAACTGCTCGCAACTATCTTTCTATCGGCTGAAATCTTGATTTACTCATTTTTCATTCAGATTCAAACGAAAAAAAAATAGTACAGCCCATACAAGTACAAGCAGTATTCTCCGCACACGCAGTAACCGATGACTACAGTAAAATCTGCAAAGTCAATCTATTTCAGGCATCTATATCCGTCGATACCGTCCTGAATACGCAACACTTTGTCTTCAATCAAACGGATACTCAAACAAAACCAGTGACAAGCATATACGAGTGTATATGGTACATCGATATCCTATCATAATAATCTCGATTCGATTCAGTTCATCTGGGTGTGAGTGCGGGTCGATCAGAAATTTCCGACTGAACTCGGTCAGCAAACGTTGCCATGGAGGGTGTGAGTGTGGATGCAGGTGTGAATAAAGAGAAAATATCTACATCCACACCCTGTCGAACGCACGAAGTCTACGAATCTCCTTCGAAAGTATCCTCGGTTTCACGTTGAAGAAACGAAACCTTCTGATTTCTTACAAAACTATCCATGGTTTCGTGTAAAACAAACAAAACCGGAAACTCTCCTTCGGAGCTGTTCGTCGTGTCATGTTCTGCATACGTAATCTAAAAGAAAATGGATATTGGACTGTGGTTAATTTGATGCAAGCATAACAAAACTTTCAAACCTCTGACCGGTTGATAGAATTCAGAAGAAGTTCCATCAGAAAATTACGAAACTTAGTAAAATCTGCGTAACCTAAAAACGTTTAGACCTATAAACATAGATTAGTTTTTTTTCACTGAACCTAAAATCGTTCCGTAGAGAAATACAAAACTTGTAAGGTTCAGTAGAAAACTTCTTCTTTGAGTGTTCATATCATTACTTACGAATGAACCACCCCATGTAGCACCCTCCATTTACACTCCTTTCGAACCCACCAGTCGTTCTCAGCGAGACTAGCAGAAACCAAAAAATAGTATGTCTCATAGGCAGAATGTTGAAGACAAATTTCGCTCACGGAAAGACGGACATGATCGAATTTCAGTAATGTTCAACTATTAAAATTCTTAACATTATCGAAATATTGAGATTTCTAACTTTCTGAAGTCTAGAAATGCTTGGCATTATAGGCACAACTAAAATTATTGGAATTGAGGGTGAAAATGAGGATGAGAATGGGCCTGAAAGTGGATTGATAAGGATGAAAATGTGAAGGTGAAGGATAATGGTGACTTGGGTAAGAATAACAACGTCAACCACTCACACCTGTATCCCATCCTTGCACTCATCTACACACTATGGCTCTGTTGTCATGATTTACTCACTCTTACTCACATCTTCGATCCCCAGAATTTCAATAGTTCATAATTATTGAAATTCAGTCATTGTTGTTATTGATGCTATGAACGCTACTCCAAGATTTATCGATGATACACTAAGGAAAGAGTGTACTACTATAAGATTATATATATATAGTAAGTTTTAACTTAACCTATGCATATTACACCACGCAACGAGTAGTAGTTTTTAAAAATATCATAAAAAAGTTTGACGTCCATTGTATAATTCATAGTTTTTCTATAGGCTTATGTCTCGTGCGAAATTCGATCGATCGATGAAAACTACATATCACAAACTGCTTGTGTTCTCGAGTCATTAGCAGTATACTGACCTATATATAATTGTGATGCCGACAACAGTTCTCTGTATTGAATCGAATAACGAACTATAATGTCTTTTAGTAATAACCGATAACTAGTAAATACACTCCTTTACATATGAGATAACTAAAGTGGGTCATGCGAGTGTAAGTCAGTCTTCTATGAAACCGATGGTGCAACTATTTGTCGACCATTGTGTGCTTCATATAATTATTGTGGTTGTGTTGTTTTTCATCATCATCGAACAAAAGAAAAACATTTATGACATACCAAAAACAATTAACGTTGCTTTTATACCAACAAACCCACTTAGGAAAAGTGCATGTCATTGTTGCTTATCATTGACACTTATATATGTTGGTTATTATCGAGAAAAAAAAGATATAAAATACAGATCATAAAATAAGGGTGAGTCACATTTTACTTTACCTGTTTTTTTATGAATACATGATAAGGAATGCTTTGTGCAAATTCAATTAGTCATCTTAGTACTTTAAACTCGTCTTCTAGACTACATTGTATATTGTGAGATTCGGATGAATCACACTTTTGTTATCAGACTCAGACGTCATCTACGCACTTCATCTATAATCGTCTTCCGAAAAATTCTAAAATGTCACTCAAGTACAAAAAATTCGAAATTCAAAATTTCATCGAATGAAGGTTCTCTCTATTTCTGAAGATACCTCCAAACTCGAGTTTTTGATGTAATACATTTTATTTCCGTCGTCCTCTATAATTTTCACAATCGTTGTGCGAGGTGGATGTGAATGTTGGATGTGAGTCGAGATGTTCTTCTTAACAATAATCAATGCCAATTGAAGTCAATTGAGAGAAAATAAACAGTAAGAACATCATCCTTGTGTATTATTATGTCAAATTAATTTGCGCTATCGAATAAATCATTAGTTACACATCTCGTAAAATCGAGGATGTGGGTGTTGGTATAAGTGTAGATGTAAGATGAGGACGAACACCTCGACCCACGTTCCACATCCACACCCTCTAAATAGTGCTAAGTTGTATGATTCATTAACAGAAACGGGGACGACTACGAGTAGTTTGAATATTGCACGATATTGGCACACAGCATCTGTATTAACAAATGGAACTGTATTGGTTCCTAGTGGATCTACGAATGTTACTCTGAATAGTTCAGAATTATATTAATTATCTCAAACAAATAAAAAATCAATAATTTTATGGTTAGACGTACGTGAATTGCATTGAAACACTAGTTTGATATACAGAACTACTGAATATAAATGACTTTGTTTGATGTCTTCACTTGATTTTCATAAACATGATAATTCATTTTAAAATATCAAATTATTTTTATTTTTTTATTCAATATATAAAGCCGATCGTGACGAAAAAGTCTCAGTTCATATAATTATTTTCATAATCTTATACAGTTTCATGAAATTTCGAATGCATCTTCTATTTAAAATTTCTACTTTCCTCGTATCTGTAATTAATAGCCCATCAGCACTTAGTCCGATATTGGTGAATTAAATATTTTACTTCATTTGCGTGAATTTCCAATGGTTTTCTTATGCGGTCAAAGAAGCATTGAAATTTCGTGTCTCTAATATGACCTATAGCGACAAGGGTGTGGGTGTTCGTGCCGGTAAAAAACTCCGCATCTACCTGCACGCGAGGACCACAACCGCACCCCATAACCACTAGCCATATCCACACTTACACCCACAAATCTATTCATTTGTCTGGATTTAATCAACACGAAATACATTCGTCGGTGTTGAAACTTTATTTTTATATTTTCATTAATCTATGTGGGTGTGAATTAAGTGAGGGTATTGGCCGTTACGTTACTGAGTAACTTAGGAGGAACATTAAGCAATAGAAACAACAAACTTTTACTTTCTATAAGGTGTTTTTTTTGTATTTTTAAATAAATACACGAACAAATGTTATTTTTTATTTCGTGCATACTAGTCAGCCTGGATGTTGACTAGGTGTCAGACGTTCTACATTATTATAATAGTTGCACTGAATTGTATCACTCAATTAGTTCATAACAAGAATACCGTCTCGTTCAGGCTTTTTCTTCTATGTAAACTTCCAGATATTTCTGTTAATCAATCATTGAAATAAAAAATTCTACTCAGACAGAAGATTCATTAAACGAAATACTATGTCTGATCTTTGATTATATGAATACATTGAGGTATGTTCAGATTTCCAAAAAAGGAAATTACCTATATTTCTGAAATTTCCATCAGCTCGATTACTATATAGCAGTGCAAATCAAAAGTTTTTAGACATATTGGAAATTTCTGTAATTTCAGAAATTTCTGTAAGTACGTCATTGCAGAAATTTCAGAAATTTCGGAAATTACATCATTTTAGGAAGTAACGTGCAATTCCGAACACAAATACTTGAAATCTCCGAAACTTCCAAAATTTTCTTTTTCGGAAGTCTGAACACTGCTGAATACATTCGGCTTATTGTTTACATTTATTTCTCTTAATTCCCTTATATCATGAATTTAAAGACTAATTTACCTTGCTTTTTTTTATTGATTTGCTCTTTTGTTGTTGTCAAGTGAAATTTCTTTCTGATTACTTGACTTTTTATTCTGATCAACTTACTTTGGCGAATATCCACGATGAAACCCTATACCAAACAAATGTCATCGGACAGCAGTTTCATCGATTATCAGGTGCGGGCGTGATGTTAGTCTTTCTCAGATTCACACTCTCACCCGCCACACCCACACTCAATTCCGAATTTATCTGATGATGGCTCTTAAGCAAGGCCTAGCTGATCATCATAAGTAGCTGGATCTGTAAAAAGAATTCATCTGTAAACGTATCAATATCCTCGTCTCATGCAAAATAATAAATTTATGGTATGAATGTATCGATGATTTAGTAGCTTGTGTAATTATTAATCATAAAAAACAATTAAACTTTGTTTTTTGCAAAGATGAATCTATTCGTAGTTGCTTTCACTATTTTTGGTTCTTCTAGTTTTAAACTAAATAATGATCAATCATTCATTCTATTTATATCTTCTGTAGATTTCATATTCTGTCTCAAATGTTCATCGTCTTGTTATTTTTAGTGAAATTAGTTTATCGAATATGAATAAAAGTAGTTTAGTCAATATACAAGACAATTTCAACAATTAGTGTCAAAGAACTTTTGACTATAATGATAATTGGACTTGCTACGTGTTTTTGACGATCTACACAGTTCATTATGTTCATGTTCATATCGATTATATAAATTTTAGGTAACTAACTGACCATTGTAATAAATTGGTAACTGTTATTTTTATTGTAAATGCACGTGTTAAGTTGTTAAGAGGATTATCTTTTATAAGATATGGAATTAATTGTACATTTACTTATTCTTGTTTTTGGATTAATCACGTTCACTCGACTTGCTAATATTTCCACAATATATAGATTGCTGAAAAGTAACAATTGATAGTAACCAGTTTAACTTGTCTTTTTCATCAAGAGATAGGTTGGTGTGAATGTGAGGTGTGGGTGTGAGTGTTGGCCTTGTTTTCAACGAAATGCACCCTCGTCCAAACCCACACTTACAATATATCACACTTATCTTTTATCAAAAAAAAACTTAAAATATGAATATAACAGAAAAAGAATTAAAATTCGCTGTAAAATATTTTAAAATATTATTATGATAGAGAATCATTATGGTTGTATGTAGGTGTAAGGCGTGAAGGTGGATGTGGGCGTGACTATAGGCGAAATCATGAAAAGATCCAAACACCCACACTCACGGGCAAAATTTGAATTTTGAAAACATATAAAATTATTATCATCACTGTATAGATTCACATTGTTCCATGCACATATTTATATTTCTATCAGAAAGTATTTCTATTTACAAGTAGCTTATACCATGTTGTTCATGAGAAGGTCTCTTTAAACTTATCAATGTAGAAGGCAATATTCGCAACAGCATAACATGCTGACTATACGATGAGAGCTTTGAGGTGATCTTACGCTCAGTTGAATTTTAATTTTACTATTGAAATGATTTTTAGCTCACTATTATCCTCATAACTGAGATTGAATGCCTTCTCTTATGATACTTTGACGGCTTGCCCAAAAGTTCATATCATAATTTCACTGTGGGTCATTCAAACACGACTGATCGAATGAAAACTTCACATCTTGCATCTCAAAGCTAACCGTTGTACACATATCGAGTTATACACAGTCGAATTAAGAATGTACGGACCTTGGATTAGTAGGATTCGATTTTTCTCGATTAATAATCGAATCATTGTAGCACAATATCCAGATTGCCTTCAGATTAGTACGTTTTTCTTGCGAAAAAAATTAAGAAACTATCAACTCGATAACACTTTATTTTTAAATATATACAAATTACATAATAATACAGATCACTCAAAACAAGTAAAGCTGAAATCAATTATGACATTTTTTGATGTTTGTCACGACATTTGCATACGCCAGCTTCGCACAATTTGGCTCCAACGGAACCGCAAATAGCACCTGCACCAGCTCCGACAACAGCACCACCAGCAGTGCTAAGAGCAGCACCACCCACAGCAAGTATAAGACCAGTAGCACCAAGCGGACCAAAAATGGCTACAAGAAAAACAGAAACACCAGCAAAGGCACCTATACTCAGCACCCCGGCCGCAGCGCCCTTGCGAGCGCCAGCACGAGCACCATGATCGCGACATTTGCCGCATTTATGACACTGACGGCCATCACATTCTAGCGTTTTAGTAGGCAATGACATGAACGTTAATAATATTGACTGTGATCTTCAAATGAAGAAAGTGTATCTTTACTGTGAAATCATTTTTAAAAATGACAAAATCAACAACTTTCTAATGAAATTTGAACATAATTTAACAACTAGTTACGATCAACGAAGATTATCAATTGGTGAACACTCTACATAGAGAACCACTCCAAATACTCTGTCAATAGATGATCAGAGGTTTTTAACTTCGCTGATACATTTTCGAATGTAAAAACCTTCACACTGATGTAATAGTATACATAAACAATTTTTGTGATTTAAGAAATTTTCTATAGTAAACCAAACAACTTGATATATAGGAACTTACTTGTCATGGATCTAGAGGCAGACTGAACCCGCTGCTGTCCTTTTATCTATATGGTATCATGTTAGGAAGTGTATCGTTTACTCAATATAGGAAGCATGCATTTGAATATAAAACGCCAATGGTATTTGCAATTGATAGACGTCGAAAAGTCTAAAATATGACTTGTGTTTAAAAAATGATGTCATTTTTCGTCGACCGAAGCGCTTGCAGCACGTTTTTCCTCGTTAATATTACTCACTATGTCTCATGCTGTGAAATACATTAGTGTAGGTTTTTTCTTTTCTTCGTCAGATGCAGTGCTTCCGTTTGCATGACGCAAACGTGCTCGATTACACCCATATTGCTTCATAAACACAGCTGCAGTACGAACATATACTGAATCATCATGACGATCGCAGACGCAAACCCACGCGTAGTAGGACGATTATGACATCATTGTATACAATGACATTACAGTAGGAAGAGAATTTTGAGATGATCAAAAATTTCATCATCGGTCGAAAAAACTACACAGCCTGAAAAAGAGGTCAATGAAAAAGTGTTTGAAAAGAGAATCAGGTGATCATTCACAATGTACGAACGAATATTTGAGATACAAAGAGTTTTTGTCATTAGGAAACTTGCGTTTTCTTCCACTTTTTAATTACGCCGTAACTTCAGCCATACTGAGCGCAAAATAGCAGCATGGAAAAACTGCGTGTCATAAGTTTCTAAAGTGTTAAATAGGCTGCTTCTTGACGCGCGTTAAATAGGAAAATTTAGAACGATGATAGGCCTCATTTTGTTTTTGAAGAAGACGAACAGCTATATACGTATACGATTTCTTAATTACGTCGGAAAATCATTGAAACTGTTTGCCAAAATAATGTAGACACGTTGTCAATAAAAAACATTGTAATTCACATCATTCGAGTAGCTTACATCGCTTATACATCTGGTCCACCTAATATTCGACCACTTAGATATGGTTTGGTAACAGCTTACGTTATCTTTGGACGACTTCCTTTCCTATCTCGAGTTATCATGAATATTTTATGTCTCAATCTCCTTTCTTTTTGAAGATGCTGACGTAATACTTCGATGACTCCGACAGGAAACTGTGGTTCTAGCATTTTTTAAATGCATGAATATGATATATATGGCATGACACGCATATCAACACTTTGTTTTCGTACGCTCTAACGTTCCTGCAAGATATCTTTCGAAGATTATCATCTGGAAATATTTTGGCTTAATATCGCAAATCATGCGACTTGTTTTGGTGTCATAAAGTAAATATGTTATCTCATAGATTGTTTTAATTATCAATCTATTGATTGTGTTTTTCTCTTTTCGTCCATATAAATTCAACTTTTTGTCTGAGCACTTTTACGGGACAATTTCTTCGTTCCAAAATCTTCGTCCATCGAAAAATAATAAATGTGAATAACGATGAATCCAGTTCAAGTACGGCTTAACTTTTAGAGCTACATTTTTGATGTGAATATATCAGAGACAATGACTGTATCGTTTGGACAAAACCATATATTAACAAAAGACTTGATTAATGAAGTTATACGTAAAATAAAATTCTCTGCAAGTTGTCTAAAATACCGTATATCAAGTGTTTTATGCTAAGAAGGTTGGTCTTAAAAAATACGAACTTTTTGACAGCAATATGATTTTGCGCTCTTAAGTAGATTTTATTTCATAAAACAAGTTTTCAGCGCAATGTATGTAAGATTCATGTATGAAATATGATGAAGCTACTTCAGTCAATGGAATATCTGTTGATTATCTCTTTGACCGAAGAAGTCATTACATGAAAGTTTGTAATAAAGCAATCATCAGCGATCAAAAATCCACAATTTACATAAACCAAGGTAGTGAGGTATGGGAACAATAAAGAAAGAAAACATAGTGGTGTTAAACCGAAACATTTCAGCTGACATTTGCTGATTTCTTTTTTGTTTTGAGCTTTAAAGTATCAGCATTTGTATCAGGGAAGTATCTGTAATGGGCAACTGTCTGTAAGGGAAGGGTGGGAGGGGTGACCGCTCACTTCGTCGCACGACACTTCGTCGCGTTCACTTCGTCGCGATCATTTCGTCGCACGATCACTTCGTCGCATAACACTTCGTCGTACGACATTTTGTCGCAGAACATTTTTTTTCGTTCTGTTTGTCGCAGAACAATTTCTTTCGTTCTGCTCGTTGCAGAACAATTTTCTTTCGTTCTGTTCATTGCATTCCTCTTAATTATTTTTTTTCAAAACATCAAATTGATCTATTTAACTCATCTTCATTTTATGTATCATGCATAACAGAACCATCAACAAAGTGAAACGAAAAAGCAAGAAAAAAGAAAAACCAAAGAAAAAAGAAAACTAATCTAAAGGGAAAAACAATCTAAAGAACTAATTTGGAGAGCGTTGGATATGTACCAAGGTCAAAGTCAACTCGTCGTATTCCAAGAATTCCAATAGAATTCAATACTAAGGACTCCGATAAGAACTGATGCTATCCGATAGTCAGATCCATCGCGTCCTGGCAATGTTATCGTTGATCTAGTCAATGTTAAAATTCATTAACATAATGACAAATATAATTATTTTTTGCTGACTTTAACTGTCTCAGAATTACATTTGGTTAAGACCTTTCATTGATCTATTTTCCGAATTCAAGTCATACGTTTTAGAGCAATCAATTGTCTGTCCTCGTTTTACCCATATTTTAGAGTTTTTCATTTACTTTATTTTATTTTGACTAGTTATCAAAAAAAAACAGGACTAATTAACAGAAATACAAGAAGCAGAACGAAAGAAAAAATTATTCTGCAACGAACAGAACGAAAGAAATTGTTCTGCGACAAACAGAACGAAAAAAAAATGTTCTGCGACAAAATGTCGTACGACGAAGTGTAATGCGACGAAGTGATCGTGCGACGAAATGATCGCGACGAAGTGAACGCGACGAAGTGTCGTGCGACGAAATGTACTAGCGCCGGTGGGAGGATCAAACTGTTTCGCTCTATAATTTAATACTCGTTTACAATCGTGTCTTATAAAATAATTGCGAACCCAAATGATATTTAAAAAACGACGTTTTAGCTTCGAGTTTTGAAAATATAAATGGCATACGGCCGAATAAGCTCACTGATGTCATTGATACTGTTGTCTTTCCCATACTTCATGCTAACCCAATATGTTCCATCACTCGTTTGTTCTTTATTGATCACTTTGAGATATGTTGGATCGACTCGTTTTTCAAGTAGCACAATATATTTTTCACCATCATGTTCGAACTCTGTGGCATAATTTTTGGCCACACAAAGTTCAGGTGTTGTAAAAATCTCCTCTCTGAATTTGGATTGGTGGTGTTGAATAAGTTTATAGCCTTTTTCAGCAATGTTCATTGATTTGTGTTTGCCCATTCCATGGTAAGACACCAGCCATTCTTCGGCATCAACATCTGTCATACCAAGCCAACAATCGTTCCTTCCATATCTTTCTTTAACATTCAAGACGATTCGTTTGCCACCACGAAGTTCTTCAGAGCAAATGGTATGATCAGAGTCAGAGTTCGATACGAGCACTGATGAATGAAGCATTAAAGGACCACTTAAAACAAAGGTGACATTCAGTGGGCCATTGAAATCACCAAGACAATCGCATAGGACCTCATCGTCAAGTAGTTCTCGGTCATCTTTAAGAATGGCTTGGTAATAAATATCAATACCTGTACAATCTTGAATCATCTTTTTTAAATCACGAATATGATCTTCGATAACTATGTCAAGCTCCAAAATTTTTCCAGAAGAAAAAATGATGCGAACAATGAGTGTGGCAGGTAGGTCGATCATATGAGGGCAATAGACGATCTTTGTCCGCAAGCTTCTGATGTGAGACACAGTGGAAGAGTTGCACACGATCGGGTGAAACGCCGAGTTTTTGTGCTAGGCCGTATATAAATGTTTGAACAAGCTTTGACGGCAAAATTTGACTGTCGTAAACCTCATCCGGTGAGGAGGTTTTTCTCCAAAACAGATGCTGACTTTTGCTTGAAAGTGAGATAGTACTACCGATAACTAATTGCATATCATCGCTAAGTATTTGCTCATCTGGCGTGTCTATGGAGCATTGCAATGTCGTCCGTTCATTATCGATCTCTAATGTACTTCTTTGTGTATGGGCTTCCTGTTGAAGACGTATCTCTTGGGCTTGAATGGCATAGCCAAATTTCTGCAATATTACTTTGTTCAAATTGGAGATTATCCAAGGTTTGTCGAGCAAAAGTGGCCAACGAGTTTTAGTTGGTAGTTCGACACAGAGCACAGCAGTGCTGTCCGATGAATCGACTACATAGACATCAATAGATAGAGCAATATACTCTGTCACATATGGAATTATTTGCTGATTGTTTGTTTGAAAGTCATCGTGCACAAACAAAACTTGACGTTCTTCAGGTATGTTTAATTGATTTTTAATGAAATTCTTAATGTTGGCAACTGATCTATAACCGATAGTTTGAAAAAGCTTTCCGCTCGGCTTTAAAACCGTTATATATTTCGGTTTGATAACAATGACGGAGTCGTTTTTAATCATTTCACTGTAATCTGATACAAGTTTGTCCATTTGTAATCCGTGACCATCGCATAATAATTGGAATGTAAATGCCTTTATACCCAGAGTTCGTTGGATTTTATTTTGAAGCTGTCTAATAGACCAAAGCGAAAAGATAATCATGTCAACAGGACTATTACTAATCAACTTCAATTTGACGTGAATCGGTGGGATTAATGTTAGAATATTGTCGTATTTCCCGGTCATGTCGATTAAAAACAAATCATCATCTTCCGCTAAGCACTGCTCGTCGACAGAAATTCCCATCACTTGTTCAATCTTCTTTTTCAGTTGATAAACAGATAGATTATGAGCACAATCAATGATTGTTTCACCATTCGATTGTGTTCGAATGATCACACTTTGACTCGTTGATGTCTCTTCAGATAAAGGTATAATTTCGAGGTACAGAGTGCTTCCGTCATGAATATTGTAATGTGAAAGTACGCGTCGATCGTGTGTTATCTTGCCCTCAAAAGACAGCCGTTGTTGATCAGATGAAATTTGTTCTGTATTCTGAATTTTTTCTTTGATATCTTTGATAGTGTGATATCGTGAGATGTACAACTCAATAGTTTTTCCAGTAACATTTTTGATAAAGATTTGTGTATTTAGAATGGGTATAGGATCGAGATTTAGTGTAGATCCATTCTTTATATTACAGTCTGCTAAAGTGTGTCCACTTTTAGCTTCTTTTCCGTCAAAAAACAGAAATTGGGTGTTGGGTGGTATTCCCTGGAGCTCTTCGATCATTTCTTTTACATTATCGATAGTTTCATTCGGTTCTACATCAAATGTCATAACGCTTCCATTAAGAGTTTTAACAAAGATCTTCATTCCATCAGGAAGAGAAAGACGCAGCAGTGATCCATTTTGTATTCAATAATCTTTTAGTGTCCGTTTATCATCAAGATACTTGTGACAAAAAACTCAACTGCTGTTGTTCGAATGGAATTCTGATTTGATCTTGAATTTTCATTTTTATTTCCTCAATTGTATTAGACAAATACACTTCGAGAATGATTGTTTTCTGTTTCGACACCTTTACATACAGTTCTATTGTAGAATTTATTGAGATGACACATGAATAAAGTTTCAACACATCAACAGTTATCGGTGGACCTATGAATTTTGTTGATATAACACCGAGCAACGAATAAAAAGCTGCTGCGACTAAATTACTGTTTGCGTCAACTGCCATATCTGAATGGTATTACAAAAATGTAGGAGAAAAAAACTATGGTTAAAGTTTAAAAGACGAACGATACAATTGTTTTCGTTTAGGGGCTATATCAATCTTTTTTTTTATATGACTGAAGCTCTGTTATTTTGAGTCATTATTTAGTACCTTTATGGTATAAACACAGAAAAAACCATGTGCGCACGTCAATATTTGCTCACACTAGAGTCCTGCGCGGGTTTGATTTTTCGAACCCGCACCCGACCCGAGGTCTTTTAGTCGTACCCGTGCCCGACCCGACCCGACAAGACTCAACCCTAGCCCGACCCGACCCGACAAGGTTCAACCCGAGCCCGACCCGACCCGAGGATAGTTGGACCCGAGCCCGACCCGACCCGAGGATAGTTGAACCCGAGCCCGACCCGACCCGAGAGATTTAAATTCATTTATTTTATAAAGATACATCAGTTTATTGCAATATTAAGCATAAAAAATGATAGAAGCTTTATAGCAATAAAAAACACATAGATAATCCTGATTGCAAAAAAAACCATCACAACTTAGTATGATCACATTTCCATTCAAATACATACATTTCAAACAGTTAAGATCGATAATGATCATAACAATAAGTATCGTACAAATATCAATAATACATCTTCAATTTATACAAAACAACTGAAAAATTTCGTAAAAAAATAAGAGAGTCAAGTGATTCTGGTGATATTTGTTGACGTCGAACTTCAAGAATCCGACCTGTTTTACTGAATATTCTTTCAGATACAGCAGAACCTGCAGGTACTGCTAAGAGAGAACATGCCAATAATGATAACCTAAGGAGAATCAAATTTAAATTAATTTATTGAATTTTTCTTGTGCATTTAAGGAGAATGATATAGTAATCAAGAAACTCACTTTTTGTATATGATAGAGTGTTTTTGCCACCGTTGTAAAAGTGATTCTCCTTTTGGGTATGATATTTTCGCTTTAATATAATCATCTACTTTATCCATCGGCCTCTTATCATCATCGTCTGATGATGAGTCTACAAATGCATTAAAAGACTTGAGAACATCGTGTACAGTGTCTATTTTAATACGTTTTTGATGTGTTGAGGAATTGTTGTTGGTACCTGTCTCTGTTGTTTCTTCATCGACTTGTTGATCTATACCTAGAGCTTTTAAAAGTATTCGTATATTTTTAATAACAGCATTACATTCTGATTTCATTAGACTCTGAGAATCATTGATCAATAGAATTGAGTTTTATTATTCTATGAGTTTAAGACGAACGAAAATAGAGGGCAAAAGCATACATACGCAAAAAAATCTGAGCCGATAAAAACCCGACATTTTTTAATTTCAAACCCACACCCGACCCGACCCGACGGCTGACAGACCCGTACCCGACCCGACCCGATAAGATTGAACCCGAGCCCGCCCGCACCCGACAAGATTGAACCCGAACCCGCCCGCACCCGCGGGTCGGGCTCGGGTGCGGGTCGGGTCGGGTCGGGTTGCAGTACTCTAGCTCACACCGAGTGACGCAATACACAAACGCTATTGGATAGCACGAAAACGAATATACTTTCATATCATGACTAATAAATATCACACAGAAATACAGACTTTCTTATTTAAAAATAATACAATTACGAAAGGAACTGTCTCTTGTATCTTCAATTGGGTTATGACTGATGAATAGACGAACTCATTTCGAAAAATTGAAAAAGGTTGAATAATAAACAATCACACCAACATGCACTTTGAAACTGACATTTACACCCCACATCCACGCCTGGTTACTTGATGAAATATAATCATGGGGAGATGAATATAGGGCTCATGTTAGAAAAAGTAAGTTACCTGTCTGAAATGATCAGAAATAGAAATCTGTTTTACTTAAGTTTTTCTTTAGTATACGTAGACATTCTGAACTATAACATTTTATTGATGAAATTCAAAAACGAAATATGCTGATCAACTACGTTTAGTAGCACTTGGATCACGTTAGGTTTAGAATTTTCTGAACAAAATTTTTGATAATATTTTGATTATTTAGAATCTATATAATAATGAATCTGTGCTTAAACTAAAATCATTGATATCAATTAATAAACAATGTCTTGATTTACAAAAATGAAAAAAAGAAAATAAAGATTTTTTAAACGCATATTTATACTGAAAATTACTTTAATAATGATTTAGAGAAAGAACAATAGGAAAAAAGTCAAGGTGATGATTGGTATTTCTTAATAAACAGATCTATGAATAATACAAAGACCAGTTTGAACATGTATCCCTTGATATCCTGAAACTGAATTGATCGCAAGACAAACAAGAGCTGTTTCTTTCGTTGCAGTGAAGCATCATTGGATGTATTAAAAGTTCGATGGCTCAATCAAATATCAATAAGAATACAAATCCTTTTAGGATTTTTATTAGAACACTATGTAGTATATATGGTCAAAAAGAAATCAATGAAATCCGAAAGAGAAACGGAAGAGGTTCCCTCGTGAGCAGTTTGCTAGAGGGCGCATCACTATTTCGAGATATTAAGTGAAATTCTATTTATTACTATCAATTTTAATACTAGATAGAAAGTTTTTTTTGATAATTGTTTTTCTTAATATTGTCAATATCGTTATATACAATTTCTATGTTCTAAGAGTCAAGACTTTGTTCAGAAATATTAATAAATTTTTTCAAGACTCCGATGAATTTGAAAAAAGTTCCAAGAGAAACCATTTGACTATCTTTACTGAACATTTTGTAAAGATTATTTGGCGAACGTTCATAGACTCGATAAAGTTCAATTAGACCTTGGCCATCAATATTTTTCAATATTGGCATTAAGTTCTTCAAATTATTGTCAACGAGAAATTCGACAACATTTCTTGCATCCCATTTATTGATTCGTGCAATGTGACGATATTTTGGTAGAGGTACTGAAGGGATTGGTGTATATACACTTTGCATTGGTTGAGTCTTCAGTGTTGACTGAAATATTAATGGTGTTGGTTGTTCGTATATTCTTTTGGGCGATTCTCTACTTGAGCAACTGGAAATAGTTGACGGCCGCAACAAATGAAGACCATTGCGTTGCAATTCAACAAGAAGCATTTTATAGGCCATCTCAAATTCATTATGCGCTTTATTAGCAAAGTTAATATAGATTTTATTACCAACAATAAAGCCAAGCCATCCATCTGCTTTATATTTTGATTCAACGATGAGAGGAATAATTGTTTTCTTGCGATTAAATGCATATTCAGCCTCTGCTTGACAATTAGTACTTTTCTTATAATCACTTGACATACAAATAAGAATGAAACTTGATTTCTCAATAGCTTCAGCCATTCTTTCAATTATCGAACCATACATTTCATTTTCATCGATCCAAACTCGATAACCATCATCCAAAAAGTACTTGTAAATCTGATGGCAAAGTATTTTATTCTTCCAGGAATAAGAAATCATCACATGAAATGTATCTGTTACAGAATTTTGTGAACTATAATTCTTTAAGTTCTTTTGAATAAACCCTAACTGACAATATGGTGACGTGTTCGGAAACTTCTTGTCTTGTTGTTCAATAGCCTCAATGAAATTGTTTTCACCAGCAAGTTTCCAACTGATTCCATGTGCTGCTTGTCGAACTTCTTCGTTGCTTGAAAGATGAAGTCGTTTGATATGCTCAATAAAGTTCTTATACTGTTCTTTCTATAATTCTTCTTTGCCCTTTGCAGTGAATACAATGGCATAAATAATCTCAAGTGGAATTTCATTGTTCGGCCATTTCTTTGCATACTTAATCAAATATGGAAGACAGTTCTGTTCTACGAGTTGCTCTCGGATAATGTTATTATCAATCATACCTAGATAGAAAACATAGAAAAAAGTTATTATCACAATCCTTCTGAGATTAATATGTGAAACAAGATGTAGATTTTGTTGATAATTATAGGTAATATATTTATGCTATCTATTTTGAAATATATCTTTTCACAATCCTTTCACTTAATCCTCCTAGTACAAGTAATAGAATAAACTGAAAAAAACTAACATTTCAATCCATAGAGCAATTCTTCTGCTGATGCATTGTATTCATTATTGTCAATACTTTCATTTTCAACTGCTTCAATAAACTTCTTCATGAAGAGACCAACAACCTAATAAACAACAGACAGCATCGTGACTATAATTTCTTCATAAAAAATAAAAATAAAAATTTGTACCTTATTTATATCAACTATTCTCGAAAATTGTTCTTCCGATACAATCAATGCAATAAGTTCAAATAGTTGAAGTTGATCATTTTCATCTTCTTGATCGTTGCTCAGCTTTAGTAGACTGTCAAGAAGTTTTGTAAAGGATTCTTTATTTTCATGTATACCATTAAATAACTGTGGAGCTGAACGACCAATTTCCAGTAGAATCTTAAGACTTGAATCAACAAGTTTTTTCCAAATGAAATTACTTTCATTGGAATTTGACTTCAAATTGATCCAACCACATTCAAGAATTTTCATGGCAATATCTTTGAAAGATTGTTTTTCATTGAATTCAAGTGAACGAATAGCAAAAGCCATCAGTCGCAAGGGAGAAACCAAACAAGGCGAATAATTATCTATCAAATCGCTGATATCTCCATATGGACAACCAAAGACTTTAGCATATTGCGTATGCATTTGATCAAATATGGAGTGAGCATACTTTCCATTTTCTTCATCGCAATTGAGTACATAATCAGGACATGTGACAAGTAGAAAATGTTCTGTGTTATTCAATGGAAGACCACATATACCAGAAAGAGCATCTTCGGCAAATCTTGATTTGGCACAATGTAAGACTGGTTCAAGAAGAGCTCTACATCTAAATTAAATAGTGTAATGAACAAAGAAAAAAAAAACAAATATTCAATTTTAGCTCACTTTATCTTTCCATAAGCTTGTATTAGGCAATCAAATGAGGCTAGATTAAAGTCTTCTTCTTGGTTCGATTTCTTAATATAGTAACCATATGATACAATATTATTCAAACATATTTTGATTGTATCAAGCAAAGCTGTATTATTCTCAAGTTGATTATTCTTGGAGTCTGACATTTGCAATATTAAACTGCTTGCATGATGTAATGTTGCTGAATCATTTTCATTCAATATTGTTTGATTATTATTGCTCCATTGTTCTAGAATCTGATCGACATGAGGAAAAAATTTTAAAGCAAAAAAACCATGGGTAAGATGATTCGATATTAAATGGAAAGAAAATTGACTCAACTTCGAAATAATTTCATCTACAGACAATTGGTCGTAGAGACCAGAATTGAGTAAAACATCAATTTGTTTGTCACTCAAAGAGACGACCATGCTTGTATACATATTAATGACTATTTATGAGTATTTTTTACTATTTATCATTGTTGCTTCTTGATACGCTTCATTAGTCTATTTTTGTTCTGAATCTATGCATGATTTATATTATACTTTGATAGTTGTTTACAATTGATACACAAATCACAAGCAAGTAATGATGCATCATTAGAATAAATCAAGAGAGGCTTTACTACTTTATGAGTCATTTTCCATATCAAAATTGATTAAACTTACATGGAATCATGCATATAATGGAATTACAATTTTCGAGAATGATAAAGCAATATGAATCCCTTTGCCTTTGGATACAAACAGGGATGAATTACATTGAGAGAAAGAATATAATCACCATGATTTAAACACATTTTTTTTCATCACTACACAGTAGGCAATGATGCTACTGTTTTTTTTATGTTGTCTACAAAAAAAAACCCCCTACAACATAACGAGCTGAGTTAAGTAGCAATTAGCGATTTGAATGGTAAAACCGTGACACTGAATTTCTCGTTAATATATTCGAATGAAAAAACATTTATTTAGATCCTACTCTTTTTTTTCTAGGGTTCATTAATGTTCACTCTGTCGCAGTTTCACACCACAATTGACTGACATATTCAAGAAGTTCTAGAGCGAAGTTCATGACAAATTAGATATTGTCTTTGTTTCGTATGATGAAGATTAAGATTCATTTGATGAATATTTCAAAGGAATATCATGAAAAACAATAAGTTTTACGAAAAGAAATCTTCTGAAAACTACGATATAATTTTCTGCAAAATCATGTGACAGTGCAGTTAGCCAAATACTTTGTTGCCAAAACACCTATGAAAATCTCAGAACAAGTACTTGCCTACTTTCTAGACAAAACAACTCCAAAAATATACAGCACAGTTTATTTTTCCAAGTCAATGTTGGAATTACATCAGTAAAAAAAATCAAAGATTTTACTCTGTCATTGTAACAACTTTACTCTGCATATGTTAAGTGATGAATAAAAATATACACTACTTTTTAGATTCATAAATAAGTTTCAAGAAAAAACAAACATCACAGAAACATGCTCATTAACAAGTAGCGCGAACAGAAAAGATTGACAAAACACACGATTTTCAAATCGTCACTCTATACAATCAGTGTAACGTCCTTCTTTCAGCAGGTTCTCTTATCTTTTTTTTGAAACAAACACGATAAGAGAGAACTTTTTGTCACCAATTTTCTACTGAATGAATTTTTCTTTTCCTAGAATGTAGTTTGCACAGTATCAACTCTATCACAGAAAGGGCTAGAACCAAGTTTGTGTCACTGTACACAAAAATATAGAGGTATGTGTCAAATAATATGAATATCAGACGCAGAAGCGTAGAGAAAATAACATTAAAATCAGCGATATATTTGGATAGAGCGTCGAATACTGTACAAGATAGACTAAGTACGTTCATATCATCTTGTTCTCTTTAGGCATATCACAATAAAATGACATTTTTCTTGTAATATAAATCTCATAACTTTGCGACAATATCAGATAAAGAGCTACAATTTTGTGTGCCGGTGAGGCGTTCAATAGGGAATACTAGACGAAAAAAAAAATATATCAATATCAATCAAGAGAAACAAAGGTTGTTAGCCAAAAAAGTTAAGATCTCAATCGCACCAAAAATTTACAATTCAATCAGATCATCGTTAGAACCGATGGTATATTGGTACATACAATAATGATAGAACAATCTTTTCTGATGTTTTTTTTTACTTTCTATGTTCAACAGCACACAAATAGTCTTCAATATCAGTAGAAAAAGAGCATTGAATTTCTCGCAAAAAATACTTTTATGCCTAATTTATAAAAAAAAAATATGGAAAAAATTTTAAAACTTGCGTACCTACTGGTTAGGAATTTTCTACCTAACCTGCTGTTTGCTGTTATCAATTACAACGATGATATCTATATTGTGGTAGAATATTCACTGGATTGTAGCATTAGATGAACATCTTAAAATTGAACGTGTAAGTGGGATCAACATTATCAAAACTCTCTTTTTTAGATCGTGCTCGTCCTCAATTATTAGGCGAGAAATTGAATATCAAAATCATTTCAAACTTGGTCGTTCTCTCACTATCATGTGAAGTTCTCACCATTGCCGTTATCCAGGAAATGCGTTGACTATCTGATCAAGCTTTATGCCTGTAGTCTGAAGACAAAGTTTGCTATTGGACACGTTCACCACATGATGGCAAATTCGTGTGGGAAAATATAACTTGCACTTAATGTCATATATTTCCTTTACTCGGCATACGCCAAGGTTGTATACATGATGAATGTGATTTGAATTTGTGTAAAGCATGCATTTCAAAGATTAGTCACGAACATCCTCTCTTTGAATATCTCTTTTCATATAAGCAGTATTCATTGAAGCAACTATTTGCATCTGTACCATATTTATTGCGTCCGAATAATAGAGAACAAATCGACAAAAAGATACTTTGAAAAAATGGTGTCAAAAGTGTGGGTCTCTACTTTTCTAACGATTTATGTCGAACTTGTCTCAATTTTACACCATCATTGATTCAGTCATACAAAAAAGCACAGAGTAGTGATCATCCATTTCAATTGGTTTTCATGTCAAATGAAAACTAATGCAAAATGAGTCCACTTATTGATCAACGCTATCAATGTGTCACTTGTGAAAACTATGACCTCTGTTCCGCTCACAAAAGAAAAGAACTTGAACGTCCACTCGAACTATGTCCACAACCAAATAAAGGTGAATAATAATAATATTGATCAAATGTATTTTTGTTCAAACACCTTTACAGAACGCAATAACAGTACATGGAATATTATTTTCATAGTTAGTGTAATTTATCGGTTTCATTTGAGTCTTATGATGAATGTTTTCTCCATCATTTCTTTCCAGCCTTTTTTTCACTAAAAGCCATTCAACTCTTCACAATCGAAAACTTGAAATGTTTGTTCAACATGAAATAAATGACATATGCATGTTAGATTGAAAGAGACGATAAGAAGTAAATGAGTCATTGTTCACAAGAACATACACGAGTTCTTCAGCAATTCTCTACTTTGGTCTCATTCATAAATATGAATCTTTCAGGAAAAAAAAAGTAAAATATTTATTAGGTACAGCCATTATTCTTTCGAACTGGTTATGCAACGAATATAGCGCAGATTATGCTAGAAAATGATATCTGAACCACAAATCAGACATTAGAATAACGTGTTAAAGCTGTTAAATATAGATAAACAGTTTAATTCAAGCACTGCTCTTTTTTTTTCTTAACACTCAATGAGTTTTCTGATCTTCGATAATTAGTATGGATATGAGTGTGGGGTGAAATCTGGTATCCATATTAAAAGCAGCTTTAAAAAAAACATATTCGCTAATGACTAATAGAATTAGTCAAATCTTGTTATCGACAATGGAATAATATTATATAGGTTCATATTCAGTTTTTGAAGAGAACTTCGACGAACGATTATCATGAGCTATCTCCATAACCTTAGATTGCAAGAATATCTTTTGAGGAATTTTGCATATACAAGTACGGAACAAATTAGTAAAGACGTTCTTCAAAATTTTTCTAAAACATTCACATTATCAATTATCTCTTATATGAAACGTCTTGTATGTTCACCATGAGTGATCACTTTGACGCAAATATCCTGTGACCACATCTAGATTGGTCAACAGCAGAAAAAAGCGAAAAAAAAAGGAAACAAAAGTTCGATTGAAACATTCGAATCAACAATATCTGACACATGTCGGGCAGTCTGTCAGCTAATTTTGAACTACAACGATGAAGCTGACTAAACTAATATGACATGTTATCAAAGGTAATGTGGACTACTTTGAAGCTATATCTGTATTGATAATGACTAGTTTCTTGCTGAGTAAGCACTATCGATACTATTTAAGTGTTTCGACTAAAATGTAGAGCCAACTCGTCTAGGTTAGCCTTTATACGAACGAATATCTAGAATAACAATCAGTACGATGTTTATTTTTAATTAACAATTAACCGCTATGAAGAAGATAAATTAAAATAGATGTTTTAAAATTGTGTGGAGTCTTGTATGTAGATGAAAAGAAAACCTACAATTACATTCACACAATCTGTGACATCTATTTGAGGTTTTTTTCTGTGCTACAGAATTGGTAAGTGAAAACAAGGTAAATCGTCAATCGTGTTAATAGAATGAATCATATATTATGAAATTATACCGGTAGACACGAGAATTGAAAGCTAGTAACATTTGATTCATGTTTTAGCATGCACTCAACATTCGAACAGTGATCAGATGAAATTTTGATGATTATTTTCAGTTGTTCAGATGATATCTATTCTATATTTCAAACATTTCTTGGTTTGAACTAACGTATAAATAACATTCTTTTCGACAAACAATTGCATCTACTAATTGATTTTCTATATATAAATATTGATCCTGAAATAATGTATTCTTACTATAATTCATTAGAATTTCAACAAATAACATAAATACTCATGTCGCTAAATGGTACTACGAATAATAATGAAATTGTTCAATGTCTAAAATCATTGGTTTGTTTCAATATTAAAAAAAAAATTAATCTATTCGATTAGATAAAGAATTTCAATTACATCGAGATCATTTTCAATCAATACGTAAACAATTAACTGATAGTGAAATTCAAACTGTTGGCAATGAATTAAAAATAGCATTTAATAAATTAGAAGATACATCAAGTATCATTCAACAAATACCTACACTTCTTTACATATGAGGTGCACGTGTTGAATATAATCATGATCAAATGCGTTCATTTGATTTGGCTAAAGCTGTTAATTGTCAAAGACTTATGTACTATTAATCTACTTTGTATTATTATCGAAAAAAATTCTGTCATCTTATATCTATATTCAAAGGATTTATTATTTCAAATTCGAATCTTTTAAAAAATTCTGATTATCTCAGTTATGATTTCGATGTAGTTTATCTTTTACTTTTCATTATTTTTTCAAAGACGTTTTATCTATAGGAATAAACTGTATATAACTAATTTGTATTATATTATCAATCGCTTATTGATCTAGTTTTATTATCAAAACGATCTATTTCATGTGATGAATCGTGGTCGGAAAATTATTTGTTTGAAACATTGAATATGATTAAATCGAATAAATAGTCAATAAAACAGCAATACTAGTATAATTTTTCGAGTAACCGAAAGAGAAATATTAAAAATTTTACTAGATCAATCTAATGTACATATGACTATTCCATAGAATGAAAATACAAATAATTCTTTTACACGAGCTCTAAATCATTTAATCAAAAATGATTGCATGGATATTGTTCTAATGATGTATTGACATAATCATTTTTTACGAGATTTTCTTCAAAAACAACAAACTATATTGAAAAAAAATACTACACGGAGAGACTTTCTATTTCAACTATTGATTAATAAAATAATTTCAAATTTTGACAAAAAAAAAAAGATCAGATTATCAAAAACAGTTTGAAATGAACTAGATTGAAGATGGAAATGATTTCTTATCATATTTATGTTTAAAAATTCATGATTGTCGACATTGTTTTATTCACTATCTAATCAAAATTAGTTGTAATATGTAACGAAAAATTCTTTTTGATCAATCTTTTTTCGATGAATTAGAATTGGAATGAAATCAAAAATTACAGACGAAGTTATTCGAATATGATATTATTTCTATTGATAAATTAACTGGAAAAATACAAATTTCATAAAAATAATTAACAAATACTTTCAACATAACAAATTGAGAACAAGTAATCAGTTAATGGATATGGGCATTCTCAGGATTTTTAATACAATTATCATATAGAAGTTATACTAAGCATGCTTGATATTGTAGCAGAATATTTTATATTTTTATTCTCCTGTTCTTTTTTTTTCTCATTGAAGATATTGTTAATTTCAAATTAATCATATTCTGATGAACATATACTTACAGATAACAAATACCCACTTGCTACTCATGAGGGTAGGTAGACGGATGTGACTATAAATGAAAAGAAGATGTACAACCACACATCCAGCATCCAGGTTGACTCACATTTTGTTTAATAAATGTCAATGATAAATATAATTAATGATAATATCTTATTTTAACTTATTCGAAAATTTGATTTGAATGATTAATCTAAATAAGAGGAAAAACACTAAAATCAATGAAATTAAGAAAGATGAAAACAACTTACATTCAATAACATTCACCTGTTGCAACTAGTTCAAAATGATATGACTATAGCCATATTATTTTAATGAACGCCTAATCTATTTGAATGAAGCTTAATTTTTTTTTTCGTTTCGTCAGATTAGATTTGTTTCATTTGTTTTAGGATATAACAGCTTCGTTGTATGACAAAAAATGTTTTCGACTGTTGTTGGATAGTCACAAAAAGCACAAGAGTATACTTTATTAGTGGAAGAGGATGGATGTTAGAAATAGATATAGTTTTCCTCGGAAGAAACACCAAAGACTGAAAACGAAGCGAACTGAATTTGAATCAATATAATTCGATTCGATTCAGTCTCTGATAAACACTTTTGTTTCATTGAAATAGAAAATAATCATCTTAGAGTGTAAGTGGACGTCTTCTGTTTACTCTTATTCATAGTCACATCCATATTCTTCTACATTCTTAGTGTGTTCTTCACTTTTGTAGAAAGGCTAAAATAGTCATTTAGTTCGGCTTCAACTATGGGAATATGATTGTACGAGAACTAAATGTTGAAGGTATCTGATTAGCTGAAGCTCCACCACAAAGGGTATGATTTTAGCGAGAGATAGATAGAGATAACATCTGGTTGGTCGAACTTCCAAGATGAAAAAAGATCTGATTGGATAAGAGCCAACTATCCATACTATCTGATGATATAAACTTTAGGCTGGAAAACACTAACTGGATAACAGTATATAGTCACAGCATGTGATGGGCTAAAATGGGTGTGGGTGTGGGTGTGGGTTAGGGAGAAGAGAGGATCAAAACTCATGCTTACTCCTATTCACATCTTTTCATATTGCACACACATATATGCTTACCCTTTTTCATAAAAAACTTTCTACAAGCAAAGCGAGCTAATGAAATAGTTATAACTCAGGAAGGATAGATCACGATCATGAACTATTTTAGGTTTTATTGCTTTATCAGATTCTATTGTTGAAGAAAATATCAGTTCGATCGGCTGCTTAAACTTTCAAATCATCTATCCTCAGTTTGAATTTCTCTTAGGATTAGGGATGTACCGAGACCGAGATTGAACCGAGACTCTCGGTCCGAGTCGTCTCGGTCTCGGTCAGTCTCGGTCTCGGTTGGTCTCGGTCTCGGTCAGTCTCGGTCTCGGTCGGTCTCGGTCTCGGTTAGTCTCGGTCTCGGTCTCAGTCGTCTCGAGCGAGACTCTCGGTCTCGGTCAGTCTCGGTCGAAAAACTGAAAAAAATAATAATTTCGACCGAGAGTGAATACAATGCTTACCTGCGACAAAGAACGAATTAGAAGTTAATTGTACTCGAGATCAATATTCATCAACACCGAGATCGAGGCTAACTGAGACCGAGACTCTCGCCCGAGAGTCTCGGTCTCGGTTGATCTCGGCCGAGACGACCGAGACCGAGACTAACCGAGACCGAGACTGGCCGAGACCGAGACTGACCGAGACCGAGACTAGCCGAATCCGAGACTGCCCGAGACCGAGACTAGCCGAGACCGAGACTGACCGAGCCCGAGAGACTCGGTCTCGGTACATCCCTACTTAGGATCAAAATGAGTTTTATTTTCGAATAATGCTCTTCACTTAAGAAATCAAATTGCTCTAGCACTGTTCTAATCCATCCTTAATTATGAATCAATACACCGAATGATTTCTGAACTAGAATGTGTGTAAACACGATGAAGTGATTCGTCCAATTTTCTAAGCACCTATAATTTATAGATCACTGAAGTATTCCATATGTTTTTAAACACAATTTGATGTGTTCCCATTTGTCCAACATGATCTATAACGCGTAATTACAATATCTATCTCTAAGTCCTTTCAATAAGAAACGATATGATTAAGAAATAAAATGGCAAATAGAAGCTTAAACTCATGGCAACAGTTTCAATGGCTGTATTTTTTTTTTGAGGACTCAGTATATCTTAGCAGTGACACAGTTGTCAACTTTTGTACCAACAAATTTTTCATGTCAAATGAAAGGCTTTGTTGAAATTCTGTTATTTTCTGGGATGTCTAAAGTGGATCGCTATTAAGAGTGGTACTTTAACTGTACTTGACTCCTAGCAAAGCACCTAAAGTGTCACTTACTCAAACTGCTAAGTTACTATTAAATTCTACGCAATTCTGCTACCAGCAACACAATGGCTTGTGAGTCGCCAAGTTACCAAGGACTATTAGTTTATCAGTGATTTCATTCCTGATAAATTGTGACACACTAAGCAAACAGTAATGAATAAGTTACTCTATTTACTTTGTTCAACAGAAATTCAAATAACTATGCTACCCTTAGTCACTGTTCAGAGTATAGGTGAACATGGTGGAGAACCACTATCGAAGCAAATCGTGTCGAGCTCCATCCTTATAATACTTCCGAGTTGCGTAGGAGTTCTGTTACGCATTAGATGGCAAAAAAAAGCAATAAAAAAAAGAACAGAATGGTTTAATTTCGGCAGAAACGATCTCACCTTTTTGCAACATTTTTTTTCTTCCGACTTGCTCTGTTCTTTTACATACAAAGTGGAAAAAAAACCTTTCAAAATATTAGTGTTCTTTCTTTTCTGCGCTACTCCCGAAACTGCGTCAACCTTCACATACAATCATTTTTGCATTTTATCGACGTAATAAAACGACAAATGGCGGAGAGATAGTAAGTTTTTGCAATGATTTTGAAAATATTCTTTGCTTTACTTCAAAATTTGAAAACTTTTCAAAGACTTATCAGAAACCTTTTTTATTTTCAACTTAGTTCGATCACGTCTATGGGTTTGCTTGAAGTTAACATCTTAATGTACCTATAAAAAAATGTCGCCTTTGTTTGCTTAATTCCGGAGCCCTCCTTTCAAAGAAACTGTTTTTTTTCGTTGAAAAGATCATTTTTCACTTTAAAATATCAAAATATAGTCTCACGAGGGAACATTCCCAAGTGATACGCTTCGTTTTGATTCATTCATATCTCATTCGATAGAGTATGTTGAAATAAGAAAAAGCCTAAAACGATTCGTGCTCTTCCTCTACTGGTGAAGAGTTGTGGCTGTTTTACTGAAATTTTTACTGTGAGCCAGGCATTTTGGAAAAACCCAAAACGAAGAGTTTCGAGCTGAAACTTTACCTATAGATAGTTTTTATTGTCATTAGATAGTCCTGAAAGTTTCAACGAAAATGAACATGCCTTTCTTGAGCTATTCAATTTTCAAAAAAACAGCTGTTTACCATAGGAGGGAACAAAAATCCACTTTAGTTGGACATTGAATATCTCGAGAAAGACACGTTCGTTTTCGTTAAAACTTTTAGGACTATCTAATGACCATAAAATCTATCTATAGGTAAAGTTTCAGCTCCAGACTCTTCATTTTGGGTTTTTCCGAAATGCCTGGCTCACAGTAAAAATTTCAGTAAAACGGCCATAACTCGTCACCAATCGAGCAAGAGCACGAATCGTTTTAAGCTTTTTCTTATTTCAACATACTCTATCGAATGAGGTATCAATGAATCAAAATGGAGCGTATCACTTGGGAATGTTTCCTCGTCAGTGGACTACTGTGGAAATTCATAAACATAATATTCATTCTTTACGGCATTTTGAGGTGTTGATGAGTGACCTCTACAGTTTCATAGATAAGACTCAATAAAGTAACTGACAGATATATTTGGCCTCTTAGATCTTAGAGTTCATAAGGTCCTATGAGCTGAAAATTGATGGGAACACGTTTCAGGATAAGGGCATGGGTGTGAAGAGGAAAACATCTAGATCCACAACCACAACGGATACGTATTAGCTGCTTAATAAAGCTGGATTTTTGACGTAATGAATAGAACATAGGCATTTCTTCAGTTGTAGACAAAATTTTAAGGTGAGACTACCACATTTGATTTTTCTCGGAATATCCAGCCACAGATCGAATATGCAATGAGACGCCTGTAACTGGAGAAAAAAGACCCATACATATGACTTATTCGAAGCTTTTAGTAGTCTTACCTTAGTGAAGAATACAACGGTGGCGGTCAACCGTTCATCGAATGGTATGGCATATCAGTTCATTTTACCCCTATTATTGTTATAGTGGCGCATAGCTAGTAGCGGTAAATTGCGAGCTCAGTTTTTCGGTTAGGAGTGACGTGTATTGTGAAAATAGCGTTCTTTTTGCAAACTTTTACTAAAGATTTTTGGGGTCAAGTGGTTCAAACTAATTAGGGACTCCTTGATATCTTTTAGTTTGATTTCTTTTGGGCCAACCTTTTAGAGACTTTGATCTCATAGCCTCGTACACCTTCGATCAAACTATTTGTAAAAGCACTATTTTCACAAAATAGACTGTGTTTGATCACAAAAATAACGTTTGCAAAGTTTTCTTTCTTGTCACGATCGATCACTGTAGCAGCACGTCAATACAGCGGGTTCCGCGAAGTTGTGCGCTAACGCAGCTAGGCATGCCATGGTGTTACAAAAAATGGAGCTAATGAGAACATTAAAAAAACCTACAGTAATGTCCCATGTATTAGTATCGTTGGCTTCTCTTAGCACAAAGGCGTGTGAATAATGGAAAAAACCGGCCATCGCTGTCGGTTTCGCACGTGTTTAGTGGCTAAATCAACCTGAATGGTGAGGCTTGAAAGTGCATCTCCGCAGTTTTAACAGTTTTTTTTTTCATTTTTCGATATATTGACGCTAGAAAATACTATCGATATGAATAGAACAGTCTTCATTCTAGCCTCCATGTGATTATTTTCTTAAAGGTCAAACCCAGCGTTGCGTACCCAGAAACTCTTCAGTTTTAAAAAGTAGTTGATCAATAGTGGAACGGAGAGTATTGATTGCCAGTGCTAGTTTTAATTTTCAATATATGTCCATATGATTCCTTTGAAAAGTCAAGCTACTATTCATCCTTTTTATAAGAAACGTAGATTCATTATGTTGAAAGACTTTGAAATTTTCAAAAATTCTATTTTATAGTAATAGGCGAAATTCTAATATTGATACACGATCTGGTAATTCAAATAATATTCAATCATTGAAGCCATGTAGAGATGGTGCAGACTGTTCTCTACATCATGATGGAGATATACAGCATAATGAATATTATTCACATCCTTGCCGATGGTTAGATCTATGCCGTAATATAAATGAAAATGAACATTTACGTCATTATACACATTCAATAGATGGTATTAAGGAATGTAGACGTGGAACTG
>CAJNOP010000235.1:53643-86850 GCA_905250075.1 Rotaria sp. Silwood1
ATCAAACAACAATAAGAAATATGCGTGAAGATCCTGTTACTGTTTCACCATGTACGTATAGAATCATGACAAATCGGTCAGGTTTTAGGTGGAGTGGAAGGAAACTTGATACTGTAGACGATCTAGAGTACCTTTTTATCAAATCGATCGATGAGTTAAAAATGCTAATTTAAAATTAATTTTTGGAAGTAGAGTGCGTAAAAATTAAATCTAAAAAAGCTAGGATCAAGTTTATACTGTATATGAGCGAAATATCATCAGGATTTGCGAATGAACCAGCCAACCCATATCAATCATGAGATGATAGACTTGGAAATAATTTCGAGTTGCAATTGCTTATCTGTAAATAGAATTCAATTTTGTATCGAATATCTCAATTCTTCTTTGTGTATTTGTTTTTCTATGTTTTATCTAGTTTCAAATAGGAAACAAGAATGTAAATATGGTTCCAGTTGCCGTGAACAATCCGATCCAAGACATTGCGACCATTTTCACCATCCTACAAGAACATCATTATTTGTTCCATCGGCTACGGCTAGTAGTCACTTATCAAATATGAACTCAGATACTACACGTTCATCGCGTATTCATACAAATCATGGTGATAATGGCATGCAAAAAGCTTATAGTATTGGTGGTGCGATAGCTTTAGAAAGATTGAGCCAACAGGATCAAACAACAATAAAAAATATGCGTGAGGATGCTGTTATTGTCGTACCAGGCACCTATGACCATATTGATCAAGTATTGACGAAACTTAATTTAAAATTTACCACTGTTCAACAGCATGAATTAATGAATTATCCATTGAAAACTTATCAAACAGTATATATTAATTGTGCCTCCAACTTTCCTAGAGAAGCTGCTTATCGTTTACGAGAATTCGTTGAAAAGGGTCTTCATATAATAACAACCGATTGGGCATTAAGAAACGTTTTACAAGTAGCGTTTTCTGATTTCGTTACACATAATGGAAAATCTACACACGATGAAGTTGTTGGTATTGAAGTAGTAGATCCTAATCATGCATTTGTTAACGGTTTCATATTAGCAGCTACACATGCTGAACCACAATGGTGGCTTGAAACTGGATCACATCCGATTGAAATTGTTGATAAAAAACGAGTTAAAGTTCTTATTCGTTCACAGGCTTTATATGACAAATATCAATCTGATGCTGTTATTGTTACATTTGATTGTGGACAAGGTAATGTTACACATATGATTTCACATTTTTATTTACAACGTTCCGACACACCTAATGCTCGTCATAAGATGTCTGCTCAACAATATGCACAAGACATTAAAGCATCAGATAATATTACCAAACTAATTAGTAAAGATGGTCAAAATTTGAACTATGCTCAGATTCAATCATCAGCAACTTCAGCTCAATTTATTTATAATCTAGTTTCGAATCGTCTTAACTCTACAAATCAATCGACTTCATCAACACATAGTCGAAAAAATTTTCAATAATGTGTTTTTAAACATTTAATAATCATCGTAATTCAATTAAAAATTATTGTATTCAAAATATTAGCACTAAACAAAGAATTATTAATAAACTATCAAAAGAAAACTTTCATTCTCAGAATCGAGCGAATATATTTTTTGTGAATTTCATTTATTCATTTAAATAATTGTGTGCTTTTTAAATACGCCTTCATGCATATTTTGATCAAGAAATTAATAAAATCTTTCGAAACTAAAAAGTTTTTTTTTTTTTCATCTATAATAGTTCACTATCTATTACGCAATATTCAGAAGAAATCACAAGACTTTAAAATCATCGATGACTGGTAACAGTTTTATTTTCAAGATAGGCTTCACCGAACTACCTTCCAAGCTATCTGTAACTAGACTTTCTGTTTTCGACCCTTCGCGTACACTTTCGAAGCTTTTGCAGTGTACCTGGAAATTCGAAAATATCTGAATCTCAGATTGTTGTAGACTTGAGATACATGCTATGCAAGATGCATTGTTTTAATCAGACGCTGAGAATTAAGCATTTTCCTGGATTTTGTGTGTGAGTCCTCTCTTCACACGCATAAGCTCACTCCACATCCACATCCTACACAAACAGGGATAATCAAGATTTTCTGCCTGAAATGTTGTCGAAAGATCGATTACACAGTTCTTAGAACATTCTTCAATTGTTAGCGAAAACAAACAAGCTTTAGTTGAAATCATAGACTTAGAAAAATCTCCAGCTTTTTTTGTTTAGGCTTTGAAAGATGAATATTATGTTTCAACTTATTATTTGGACAGGGTGTGATGTGTGCGTGAGAATAACTTTGACATTCACACCCTTAAGGTGTTCTATCTCTTTTCTAGAAACTCTTAGCAACGGGAAAAAGGTGCTAAACGACATTTGCAACAAAATTTAGATTGTTCTAGAAAATTTTTCTACATGCCAGTCGCAAAGGAGCTGCGCTGCTAAGTTTTCAAAAATGTACATCAGCATTTAAGTACATCAGGTCATCATACTGTGGGTAAATTTTGATGTTTGTCTACTGATTCTCATATTTTACTTGTTACAACTTTTGGGGGAGATGCGTCAATAACGAATCATGTAGCTAACAGACAATCAATGATTGAACTCATACCATGATTGATGAGAACGTTTGTCTTTTATATAGGTTTTCTTAACCATGGTACTGTCGATGGTGTCGATGTACACATCGTTTCCTTATCTTTATTAAAGACATATCCTGCCAAAAATATACGTCTATCTCTATTGAATAATTCTATTATGAAACGATTAAAATTAGTGAAAACGTTGATTTTTCAGCTTCAGCAGTTGATGTCAGTATTTGCTTGCGCGTTCCTCCATTCTTCTTTATTGTCCAAATTTTTATACGATGCAAATGCTTTACCTCAGTTGGAGAATGTTCATATTTTTATGATAGATTTCCTATAGAACAGTGTGTGAAAAATGAAGTAAACGAACTCGTTTCTAATACATATTGCAAAAAAACAAGAGATATGTCACATCACGTTTAATGAACAGGGTGTGACTGATTTCGGCAACAATAATAATGAAGTAGATATCTAACTAACATCTTGTTCTTTACAATCCGTCAGAAAGTATCGGTAAAATCTTGTCTTCTGGATGCATATGAACTGTCAGTTTCTTTTTCGATGACGCAAAACGATAGTGTCCAATAAATTTAGATGCTTCAGTTGTTCTTTTTAGTTCAGTCTTGTAATATGTCAGTCTATATTAAACACAATATTTTCTGAATGTTCGAGCAATATATAGTCATTGACTTGGCGTACATTTGATTTTAACTCATTCAAAAAAGAAAAATTCACCAGATTTTCTTTCTCTGATGTTATCGATGGATGCGTCTAATGATGCGATAATGGTTATTTCTAAATATCTCTATATCTGTCTCGGGCTTTTTTTCGGTTCTTTCGGATCAATTGGTAATCTACTAACAATCTCAACATTTGTGTGCCTCAAAAAATATCGTTCTCTTCCAAGCTCTACATTTCTGGCCGGATCAGCATTTGGTGAACAGTTAGTGCTACTTTCATCTGCCTTCCCAGATTCACTTACTAATATGTTAGGCTACGATTTTTATGGTACATCTATAAATATATGTAAATCAACATCATTTTTATATTTTGCTGGTGGTGTAATAGCTCTTACTTGTATGTATTTGGCAGCGATTGATCGCTATTTGCAAACATGCCGATCAACTGCTCGACGAGAATGGATGACATTATATACAGCTCGATTACTAGTTTTTTCGGCTATTTTAATATCTTCTGGCATCAGTGTTCCTTTCGCTATCTACAGAAATGTTACAGCTAATTCTCTAATGTGTGAGTATGTCAATGCTATCTTTAAACGCATGGCATCTCTTATGTATGCAATCGTTGGTGTTCCGATGCCGATTATACTTTTGAGTGTTTTTGGTTGTCTTACCTGGCAGAATTTGAAAACATCAGGTCATCATCAACGTACACGTTTAGCTACAAGTCAATTCAATCACCAAGTAATTCGAATGATATTGATTCAAACAAGTACAGTGGTGTTTTCAGTATTACCAGCATCACTATTGCAAGCATATTTTTTGATCACAGGCAGGGGAAGTCAAGGAGTAACAGCTGTGGATAGATTTCTTCTTTGTATTACACAGCTGTTACTCTATGTACATTCATGTGCTTTGTTCTATGTCTATCTACTTGTATCACCAACTTTTCGACGTCGCGTAAAAATCATGCTACGTTTTAAACGATGTCGTTCGACACGTGTAGTTGCTTTTACAGAACAAAATAATGCAACTAGAATGCCAACAATCATATCATGATCGATCGCTACGATTATAATGCCGAATATGTACGTCCCATTGTTCTTATCACTTGTACTAACCGGACTCACCTTATTCATTTAATTCTGTTCAATTACAAATATTTTTGATTATATAAGTTAAGAAGTTGGTTTAAAATTGTCAATTTCTCGAATTTCAAATTTAAACATGGCGTTCTCGCTCTAATGGAATGATTCTAAGGCTTCGACGATCTCTCATTTTGTGACAAAAATGTCTCCTATTGTGTAACACTATAGAAGAAGCAATCCCATGTCTATTGTAGTTTTCATAACCAAAAATCTGAGCTAGACAAGCTATTTTAGGTACATCCAACAAATACAATTTTTTATAAAAATATGTTGTCTTGGGTCTGACATGCGGAATGAGGATATTTTACTTCAGTTTCGGATACAGTACAATTGAATGCATGTGTGTATGTGTATACACATAAACTATTAATAGTAAGAAAAAATAAAGAAATTTATAATAAAAACGCTAAAAAGCCGTCTGTTGTTTTATTTTTAGTTAGCACTGTATTCATGAAGTTTATTTTTACTATTTCCGATCACAATTTATCATCATTACTTTTTAGTCATGCTATTCATTCGAATCCGTGATTTAATACAAATGATAAGCAAGATACTGGCGGTTCGTTCAAATGAGACACTAATCATAAAATGCTCTTCTCATCACACTCCGTGTTTTCTTCAAGCAGACACAAGAGAACTAGAAAGTTGTCTCGAAAACTAGAACCAAAAATTTCGATGATATTTGCCATTTTTAATTTTCTCTTTTAGAATGAAATGATAAAAAGTAACTGCGACATTCATACATCGGATAGTAATGTTACTAACTTAGCTGCTTCTAAGAAAGTGGTGTATGAAAGGACACTTGTAAAGTATGGACAACTATACTGCTTGGAACTACCATTATAGGAGTCACATCTCATCAATATCATATCCTCAAAATAGCAATAAACATTGCATTGTACACTGTGAAAGCTGCACCGCCATACACACATGTTTTCTTAAGGTATCCTGGTATTTTCTTCAGCATTTTGAGAATGTGAATATCCGGAAAATAGGATGAACCTTACATCAACACCTACACCTACACCCCTATCGTTCACTTATTCGTGAAGATAGAATAGCAAAGAACACGAACATATACGGTTCACTTTCTCGGTTTCAGAAATAAATATAGTAGCATTATATAGAATTAAGATCAACAATCAAACAAATAAAAAAATCAGCTTTGCTGATCGAATTGAAGTTTGTCTTTGACTTTGTTACATGGTTAGATTAATCTGATTGATCGTTCTTGCGAAACTACTCTATAAAAAATTGACTTGATACAAAGTGAACGTGAAAATAGTCGAAGATAGTCTTGTTTAAAAAACTCAAACCAACAAACACTTCAACAATAAGAGAACGAGTAACAGCTGTAGTTGAAAATAATCATCGTCGTGCGATGATCAGTCGATGTATTCTTTTAGTTGATATTAGCTACGGATATGTTAGTCATTATGTATTGGAAAACTGTGAAGAACGTGAATAGTTAAATGAAATCAATCAATAGCACACATCAATATTCATGAGCTCATAGAGAAGAAAACCAAAATCAAACACTTGTTGATCGACGTAGCTCGCAATCAAAACCTTCATAGTAGTAAATAAGCTTTCAATATCAAACTTCCCTAGTATATATGATATTTATTTTCTCTTTTTCTTTTACTAGTTTACTGGCTCATTCAAGATCCTCATTATTTCCCAACATTTATGGTTGTTTTTTTTCTCTCTCTAGATGAATAAACAGAAATAGACAATGATCACTAAATATTTTTTTTATTTTAACAACAATATTATCTGTTGAATCAGTTAGTTTGATTGTTCAGCTAAATACAAGGTGAATGACAAACAAGTTCTAAACGATTTTGTGTAAGTCATTCAAAAATTCCATTATTTTAATTATGTAATTCAGTGGAGTTCTCGGATACTGTAGCTTTATGCGGTTCTTCTCTGATCGGCACGAATGTTGAAGCATTTGCCATGATAAAAACGTTGTCATTTTGTTTTACAAATCCACCAGTAGGAGATTTATTCGATGGGGATCGAGTGCTCATAGCTGACGATGGTCGATACTTGTTTGAGCTTTGATTTTGATAAAGAGAACCTTGGCATGATTGTCCGAGTTCATCTAATTTCTGCTTCCAGTTTTTTGTATATTGACGATCGAGTTTTTTCATATCACGACGTCGCTTATACGGCACACATATGAGCCAGATGATCAGACCGACATGGAAGAAAACATATCCGGACATGAGAACGAAGAAGACGTATCGATCAATTTGAACATAAATATTATCCGGAGGGAGAGAATTTGCTAACGATGACAATTTCAGATAAGTCACTGCGGCAATGATTGCGTGCCAAACACATAGAAGAACAAGTATAAAAATTGATATAATTCCATATTTGTCCAGGGTTGTCAAATAGGAAACTGTTGGCTACAAAGAACAAGAAAGTAATCGATTGTTTTTTTAGTTTGTTTTTATATTGATGTTACTGACTAGAGATCGATTCACTACCCAACGAAAAGTAATCGAAGTAAGAAGAAGTGTCGAAGTGATTTGGAGACGATTTTGAGGTAAACTAAAGCAATTGTACGTAATAGAATTAAGAAAATCCAAAAGAGAAAATGTCTTACTTTGGTGGAATAGCAAAAATGCAAAAAGCGCAGAGAGTAATAAGAAAAATCAGGCAAAATCCATTCCAATAGTAGTAACCAGGTTGACGAGCTAGAATATAGCAAAAGTTTTATGCTTTTGTCAATAGGAAAAGAAAAATAAACCTGCGCGACAAGTAACAGCAAGAACTGGATGGGTTTTGGGTTCGATGCCTGTTTCATGTTCGAACGAATATTCTTCATTTGTTTCGCGCGTTTCTGTAGTCACATGTTCATACAGTGACCATTCTTGTTGATCAAAGAATGCTTCACGATTGATAATCGAAAAGCGATCTTCATCTTGGACAAGCAGAACCGTATTCATATGATGATCACTAGTGATGGAAACTGTAAGATCTTGTACATCGACTGGAAACTTTAGAACAAAGTAAAAAACTCATTGTTGATTATTGTATATGCTTTTGTTCCGACCTACGTGATTCAATTCGAGTTTTTCCCAAAATGCACCTCGTGCTCGACGGTGTTCGCAAATCTCTAATTTGACCAAAGGTGCCGGAATTATTTCATCTAATTTAGGTGCAACTTTTGTCATGGTGAACCATTTTTCTGGTTCGCCTATTTTGAATGAAAAGTTACATGAATATATCATCCATAAGAATCAGTCATACCAATATGTGCAATAGCATTTTCAATCGATAATTCGGGTGTCCAATGGGTAATCGGAGAAAAATCGTTCAAACGAATAGTTGCCAATTCATTTATTAATTGTGTACGTTGCTGAGCAGTTAGATCAAGTGTATCCAAATCAATACGATCTATCCATCGGGCTTCAAAATAGATATCCGCTTGATATTTTTCATTGAGTGTATCGATTTCACCTATGAACAATCAATAAATATTAGGCAAGTAAAAACGGTTTTCTGAATTTGGTTTTACCGATACGAATGAAGATGAGACGAATGCGAACAATATGTCCATTGATATTATCTTCAATCGAATGCAATACGGAACTATTGAGAGCAACTGATGAACTTTTTCTTCGAGGGTAAACTAGATAAGGGTTCGAAGACACTACACTTGCTTTTTGGATATCATCAATGGACATAAGACGTCCTCTAGTATTCAAAAATATGTTCGTTGATGGTGGATGTTGTACTTGTCTCTTCACGTCAGTCGAGTTATTATTTTTATCTGTTTCTTTGACATTCGTTTGATTTATTGCTAAGGACATCGGTTGATCTATATTGTTAGAAACAAGAAAACAAGAAAACGTGTTATATAATGTTTGAAAGAAGTTAAGCAATATATGTGAGTGTCAGCGAACAGATGAGTTTAGAAAAAGAAACCATGATAGATGATTTTATAGCTTACTTGAGTACATATCTTTTCACGTTGTTGTCAAACATAAGACATTGAAATATGAGCCATTACTTCTTTTTGTTCGTCTTTTATGATATTGATACGCCTATAATAGATTAACACTCATAAAATACATCAACGCAAAATGTTCTCTAGTCAACAGATGACAAATAAATGCAGACAAAAATGATTGATGATTTTTTTTCTCATAAAAATTCTCCCATTTTCGAATTTGATATTTTTCTTTCTTGTAAACGAATAAATCAATTCCATCGGTTTTGTAAAGTTTCTCCATTAACTATTTTAATAACCATGGTAAAAGAGAAGAAATCTTCATGATTTGTCAGAAATGAAAAGCATTATTAATCGATATCATCGTTTGAATGCAAAATAACCACGATCTCTTGAATTAGATGCGTTCATATGTAATAAATCAATATTGATGAAGGTAGAATTTCATTCCATTGATAATTGACTATATTAATGCTATTTTTGTCTTTAGATATGAATTTCATAGGCAAACTTCTTTCAATGATGATTGAAGTTATCGGATATCGATTATTCGGATAAAATGAAAATACGACCCGACAATAATTAAAATACCACAAAAGGGATCATCGAGGACTAAATTTCGTCTTTTATTTCATTATGGCTCTTTCTAATTTTCAGCATGTCAAAGTCATTGTGTTGTCTATGAAGAATTAGTCGATTTTATGTAAAAGGCAATATTGAATTGATTTTTTAATGACATGTTTACAAATAAATACCGTTTATCATTTAATACTATCCAAAGATAAAGAATTTCAGATAAATCAGATCGAAGACCTGCTTCGATGATAAAGTTCTCTTGAAAATTAAAGATCAAATGAAGGATATAATCATTGTTGAATGCATAGAATTTATTTGAGAATATGAATGTATCAACCGAGTTATGATTGTTTTACTGAATTTTTGACTCAGCTTCAATCACATTCTGGAAAATGAAAAATCTGAAATTAGACGCAAAACTTTGACCACGTATACGTCGAGTCATCTGTAGAATATCTTGAAAGTGGCAGCTGGAAAGTCAGTTCTTTCAGTGAGATATCGAATTTGAAAAAAATTACTCGTTTCTTACAGACACGATACAAAAGTCGAGTTGACTTAAAAATTTAATTTATCGACAATAAATATTCTTTTCGACTGAAACTTTTAGATTGTCCTATGAATCATTAGACCTATTCATTGGCAAAATTCCATATTCCAAAAATCCATGGAGATTAACTCTTTTAAACTATTTTTCTAGTTTTATTGAGATCTCTTTTTGTGGGCTAAAAACAATTTTGCAAAAGCTATAATTTTTTCTTGTTTGTGCTGAGACTGTTCCTCAGAAGTTCAGATCTTCATCTTAAAATAACCGATGCTCTATGATAAATGCGGCTAGTTATATTTCATAACTTCCTCAACTAGGTTTTGTAAGAGAAATCCGTTTCCAGTCTTCACATATTCTGTGCTGAATTCTCTACAATCTCGTACAAGAATAGATAAAATTAAGACTTTATGAAGAAAAATAACGAGGGTCTAGTAAGATTCACCCAAATCAGCAGCTCTCTAAATGTTTCATCGGAAAATTTCAATATTCTTTTTCTATCATTGGGCAAATATTAAGACTGGTCGGAGATAGTATTTTCTACGATTTTTTCGAGAGCTGAGCATAAAATCTTTTTAGACTAAGCGCCAGTTTCTATTTCAAGACGTTATACCAAATTCATTGAAGAATCCTCGAAACACTGCATCGCAGTTTGGAACACAACTCATCAAAAGTTTGTTAAAAATATTAAAAAAATAAGAAGAAGGTTGTTCTTCTTTCATGTCTAGCACTGTTAACGGAAGCAATCAGGCAATCGTATTTTTTACGTACTTCCTTAGTATGAAGTAAATGAATTTCACAATGACAGCTCGATGACAGCGGAAGGAAATGTCTTATGAGCAAAAAAAAGGCAAATACAAAAGACAAGTACACCACTTTAGAAAAAGAATAAGTAGATGTTTAAAGCAATTTTATCTTTGCAAAAAAAATGTATTGCAATAAACAAGTCACTTACAGAACTGAAACTATTGCCATTATGCTTTATTAGGAGCTTTTCTTTTCAACTAGTTATCATATTATTCTTTTCGTAATTGCTTTTCAATGTCATTAACGATATCGATATTATTTTAATCAAAGAAAGAAGTACTAATTGATTTTTCAGGACAAGCAGAGAACAAGAAAATGATGCTTAAAATAATGACATCCTCATTTTAAAAAAATAGAAACTCGAGAGTGGTACTTTTGTGTTACAAAGAAAATCGATGAAGTTAGCCATATTGTTCAATGAGAGAGACAAGCCTAATTTATTTGATCAAAATACCAAGACTGTTGGCTGTGTCAAAGTAGCAGCATGACTAATTAATAACTGAACAAGAAGTCAGTAAGTTCCTACATAAAAAATAGCTTTAGCAAATTTCTGAGGAAGAATAATAGATGTGAAAAATTTCAAATCGAAAGTACTTTTCGAACGTTCAGAAATAGTTCTTTCTACTTAAGAAGATTATATCATGTCATTTTCATATCTAGAAGTTCCAATATTATTTCGGAGTGTTCTAAACTATGGTAATTGATTAGATTCAGAAAATATTGGCAGCGCATTGCGAGTTTTTCTTTACTCATTAAACTTCGTTGATAGATTTCTCTATTCCTGACCAAGGATTTTGACCATCTGAAATGAATTTTCAATGACCTAACAACAAGTAAAAACTGCGTTACCATTCTTAAAAAAAAATAGAAAAAAGTAGCTGCTTACCACTGTTTTTCAAACTGGTTTCGTCATACCTCATCATGAGATCATTTTTTGTTAATACTTGAATGATGCTGTTTTTATCATCGCAATCCGTCAATTTCTGATCGTTTATAGGATGTCCTTAGATGATCACATACAATTTAATTAGAACATCGTAACATATTGAAAATGTTGAACAAATATTGAGACATCGAATAGAGAAAGAGTCAAAGCTTACGAGACTTAAGTGAGATGAACAATATTAAAAAAAAAATTGTTGAATCTTAGTATGAAAGTCATCATTTTCGACGTTTTCACTTGCTGAACGAGATGGAAGTAGCTGGTTGTCATGTAATGTAAGGAGGCCATAAAAATCGAAAAACGGCACTAATGATTGCGTATTCTTATCTTTTTTACCAAGAGTGAATTGGTATGGATAAGGAGACACCATATATTAATAAAAACAGATAAAGCATAACTACAATCTCAATGAGGTATCTCATCGAAACATTCGAACGAGTAAGATTTAGTATTCTTGCATAAAAAAGTTAGAAATTTACATTTGAAACTTTCATATAATATCTCACTAAGTGCTTAACATATAGCGTTTATCTCGTGAAAAACCAGTGGAAAACGATGGGAGTGAAGAAAGAAGGTTCATAACAAAAACCATTTCCAATGAGAAATAAAAGTTGCTTATAAAAGAACATTGCGTTTCTTCTGTTTCGTTTGTTTCATGTGCATTTTAAATAGTCATTGTAATCATAAGCATGTCAGAGATGTCCATCGCGGCTGAAAATCTGCCGCTGCCGCGCCGCGGCCTTAGAAAAAAAAAGCTGCCGCACCGCTGCCGCGCCGCGACGGTTTATAAAAAAATGTTGCCGCGACGCTGCCGCACCGCGATGACTTATAAAAGAAACGCTGCCGCGCCGCTACCGCGATGAATTATAAAATAAACGTGCCGCCACCGCGCCGCTTCCGCGACGATTTTCAAAAAAGTGTTTCTAATTTCACTGCTGTGACTATATTTGACCAGAGATATGGGTACTAGTCCATCAGATTTATTCAATATTAGGGCGTTTCATTTGTAAATCGTGAAATTCTATTAAATTCATACAGTTTTTCAATGTCCTCCAAAAAAATCCTGCCGCTGCCGCGATGGTTTTTTAAAAAACCTGCCGCTACCGCGCCGCTGCCGCGATCACTTTTAAAAAAATCTGCCGCTACCGCGCCGCTGCCGCGGTGATTTTTTTTAAAAACCTGCCGCTGCCGCGCCGCCACCGCCACCGCGGCAGCGGCAGCGGCAGCGCCGCGATGGACATCTCTGAAGCATGTTTGAATCGTTAGCGATGGTTTAAAAAAAGAAAAACACAGCAAATGATGTCGGATAAGTTGGACCCGTATGCCATTGGGCATGAAGCTGATCACAAATGTTCATGGTTCAATTTTTTCGAGTTTTTGACTTCTCACTTCGATCCTTCACATAGTTGGCCAGGCTGATATCTGACAGTATTTTTCGTGAACAACCGCCAAATGGACGGAGTGTACATGGCTTCCACTAGTAGTGGCAGAAGTTCGATACATCATAGGAGTGTCATTCTTTTTAAATTCAAGCTTCTTTTTCCAAACAAAATAAAAAGCCGTTGTTTTTATTGCAACAAAAAATTAAGAGTTCAAACTCTAATGCGTTGTCAATAATTGAAGCAGAAGGTTTCAAAATTTTGCAAGTTTTATGAGTTTCAACCAATTTTAATCTACTTTTTACTATGCTCTGACAAATTCAGCGAATACATCTATCTCTAAAAGTAAATAGATTGTAACACTTCTAAGTTTATCGCCTTCATACAAATTATCACTAGCTAATGCAACATATCATCATTTTTTTTATCTTGTTGGTAGTTATTTTAGCAATGAAAAAAAAAGAAAATTTCCATTTGAAGTTGTCACTGTTATTGTTTATTTCATCATCAGTGAATTTTTTTCATTGCTTTGTTTATTTTGAGGATATGGTATTTGTTACTTAAGTTTCCACTCACGCTTTTACATGATATTAACTTATATATGATCATATCCAAGTGTATCATTAACGCATTATTCGATGTGTCTGTTGTTTATTAGCAAAAGTCATGTAGATTGTTCTTCTTGACCTTTTAAAATGCTGAGAAGAAAACACGGTAAATCGCAAAAAATCTCTGAAACGTTTTTCTTTTTTCAGACAACGATCTTGTTTTAGTGAAACTCATAAATAATAATATTGTTAGTAAAATACGCAAAAGTCTATGAGCAGATCCTAAGAAGAGAAACTATGTTCTGACTCTACGCTTAGGTATAAGTCGTTGAGTTTTGTATCAACACTATCAAAACCCTATAAACTACACTTGTCTAAAGCTATTTCAGTATCTGAATATTATTTAAATTATTTATGGTTGGAAAAAAACTGTAGATAACATGAATACTTAAGTGTTCGTTAGCATTCGTGAATACATCTTGATTAGGTCTATCTAGTGGTGTAATCCGAATGCAATTTTCTTTCATACTATGTGTTCGTAGGTATTGGCCTTTTTTACTATTATTTAAAAGATAGTAATGATGGCATACCATATGCACATGTATCTGACACATTTTCTCCGCACTTCAGATTTGAAATTGGTTTTGCCTAGAAACTAGTCGGTTCTATATAAAAAAAAGATATGCTGCTCGTCATCAATCAGTGATGATTGTCTCTTAACTATTTTCTTAGTCGAACACTGATCCAAGCGTGAAAAGACTTTGAATTGAGTTGACACATTGCAGTCATGACGAAAATCGCTGTTATCAACTCGTTCATGAAACAAATCAAAGAGTTAAATCTTTTCGAAAATGAAGTTTCACCCACCGACTCTTTTCAACGACGTACAGCTATTATTTCCACTCGCTTTTATCTGGCCCTACTTTCTCTTACCATTACTGTTCTGGTTATTTATACTGCACTTGGTTATCAAACTGTAACAATTACTATTCGAAATCCAAATCATACGGTCTATCTTGATTTATACAATCAATATCCGACAACACTTTCATGTCCCTGTAGCCAAATTGCCATTCCTTATGGGACATTTATTTCAGTGTCTTACCAGTATCATCCAGTTTGTTCTAGTGTTTTTGTGTCGAATACTTGGTTAGATTTGCTTTTCAATCCGAACATGAGTTACTTCTTTCAACTTGATTTTCGTTCATCGGCCAGTGGTCAATTTCAATTAATTAGGTCATTATGCTCACTTGTTGATAGATTTGTCAATGATACGCTTTTTGACTTTCTCTTGGATACATTCTTGACGCCAAAGATTCGCTCTGTAGAAGCACTCAATGCTGAAAGTTTATCAAAAAGTACATTTGTTCAAATATCAACAGCTAATGCCGTGCAACAAGTTCTCAATCTTGTACGCCGTACTACTCAAAGCAATCAATTGCAAACAGCCATGCAAACATCCAAGTTGAACTCTTTATATATTATGTTGGATTCATCAGTACTTGTAAGTATACAAGGCGGTGCTTGGATCGATAAAAATGGAAATTATTGTTTCTGTGGAACCACACCTACGTGTTCGTCGCCATCAGGTTTCTTTAATCTTTTCGCATATGAGAGCACCGGAATCTATGTTCCGCCTAAGCCACCAATAGCCTACGTGCCTGGTTTTGTTGCTGGTTGCTATGCTCTTGAATCTCTTCTCCAATCGACACTTGAATGCTTTTTCGATCAAGAATGTTTGAATACTGTGCTTCGATTCTTTTCTCCTAGTAATCTGACTAATATCAAAGCTCTCAATGAGACTGAGACGCAATTTCCACCCCAGGCAACTATCGAAGTAATTCTTCGGGAATTGTTTATCGAGCGTTGGATTACAAAGAGTTCTTTTCAGAATTATTTTTCTCAATGCGCTCCAATTTCGTGTACATACTCGTTTCTACAGCGTAATTCGTTTCTGTTTGTATTAACTACGTTACTAGGACTTTATGGTGGATTGGTTGTTGTACTTCGTTCCAGTGTCCCGCATCTCATTGGTTGGTGGCGCAATCGATACAATATTCGAAGAGAGCCAAAACCAAGTAAGTTTCGAGATCCTTGACATAGATTAGAATATCTTTCAATCCATTAGCTGTTCCTATCATTGAACAAGTTCACAAAGGATGGCGGTGGTTACGAGTCCAATGTCTCGAATTGAATCTCTTTAGACCATTGAAAACAGATACAGATCCATTCGAAAAGAAAACTGCAATCATATCAAGTCGTGTTTTCCTTTTGCTTCTGACACTTTCCATCTTATTTCTAATCATTTATACTTCCTTGACAGTGCGAACTCAAACAATAACCATTCAAAATCCATCGCAAGCAATATTCGAGCAATTACACGATCAATATTCAAATGTTCTCATTTGCCTCTGCAGTGAAATAGCCATACCTTATGGTTCATTCATGTCATTATTACCTGAGTATCATCCGATCTGTTCAAGTCTATTTGTTTCCTATGCATGGATCGCTTCTTTAGCAGGCATTTCTAACGATGATGTGGTTTATGATATCATGGACTTTCACTGGTCAGGTAACAGCTTTTTCACCACACTCACTACTTTGTGTTCACTGGCGAAAATCACTGTTGTCGACGCTTGGCGTATTTTTAATGAGTCGTTATTAGTCACTAGTCAGGTGGTATCGAGTAACGAATTGTTTGTTCGAACACGTGATACTTTTAACCAGTTTCAATTGAATACATTAGGCGAGTTCAAACGTGCACTTGCGCTTATTCAAGTTCATACAAGTAATACCTTGTCAACAACGCAATTGAACGCTTACTTGGCTACCTATGAGTTTATTAATAGTACTACACGTATTGATTTTGGCTGGGTACCATGGCATTGGGATAACTGTTCATGTTCACTTAGTGACACATGTCATGTACCGATGGGTTTTTATACGTATCCACCTAATTATCCAGTGGAGGATATGATTTTGAAATTTTATATTCCGAATTTATTCGTAGGCTGTTTTGTTGTTGAAAATGTTCTACAATCTTCTCTTCAATGTTTTTTCAATCAATCATGTTTAGATGCAATTCAGCGTGAGATAAAGTCCAATGCATCAATTGATGTACCGATTCTGAACATAAATTCTACTCGGTTCTTGCCAGAAACACCTATTCATGTTCTAGTCAACTCACTTTTACTTGAACAATGGCATCCAATTATTCAATACGATAAATACTATTTACAATGTTCGCCAAAGTCTTGCTCATATAAATTTACAGCACGTAATAATGCACTCTATGTGTTCACCATGCTTGTTGGCTTAATCGGTGGGCTTACAGCCGCTCTAAAACTTGCTGTACCCAAAATTGTTGGATCATTGCGCAACTGCATGCGACCACGAAACGAAACGAACCATAGGACAAGTAAGCTATATGAAGCCTGATAGACAAATCTTGAGGATACAACTGCTCGTTTTTTACCAGAAGAACAAAGATGAATGGCGATGAGTTCATCCTCAAAGCTACTCGAATGAGAACAACTGTGGTTGTTAAGGTTGAGCCATAATCGATATCATCATGTTTGCTCTCTAAGTTCATTTCTAAAATCTTCTGTGCTCCAGAACAATTAACCTTACTAGAATTTTCAAGTATGTTCTCACTCAATTAGATTACAGAGAAAGCTTGAGCGCAACAAACTCAATTACTTAATAGTTATTCATTCGTTTTGCGTTAAAAAGTAGATTTCCAAGGGTGAAATCACCTTATGTACTGGATTTCGTGTAATTAATATGCAGAATTTAGTGAACATTTTAGAAGAGTAATGAAAATAATGTTATGAACTTCATCTATTGAATTGCAACCAAGTCATCAACTTCGTTTGATGAGACTACACAAAATAATCATTAAATGAAAGTTCTTTGTTTTTTTTTTTGACTTTCTGTAGCATATCTTGAATTGATCAGAATTGAGAGAAGATTGGCCCATGTCTATTGCAAGTTGCAAGTGGATCGAAATTTAAGTTTCTGCAGAATTTTTGAAAGTTCTACTGAAGAAAAATAATAGTTTTTCCAATATGAAATGTTTAGCCAACTTCCAATTGATCACCCCTCAAAGAGTGTTTAATATCAGTCCGAATCGATCATATTCAACTAGCATGATCGCACTTACAGTTTAGTTTAGAGAAAAAAAAAAGACTTTTCTAATATAGTTGAACACTGCGACATATGTCGAAGACATCCAAGCATTTGAACTCTATCAATATTTCTTTTCTTAGCTCATTTAAGACGAAAAGATCGTGTACGTGCCATATGGTATAAACTAAAAACTCAAGCAGTCGAATTCAACATGTTCAATAGTGAGGAAACATGTCGCAACGATTATGTTCGTCGAATATCTGTAATGAGCACGCGTGTTTATCTTTTAATACTCACTGGAGCGCTCATCATTTTGACTACTCACAATACGTTAACCATACACACTCAACAATTCGTTGTGAATGAACCATCACAATCAACATTTGAGCAGCTTCAAGCCAATCCGCAATATTCATCAACATTGGAATGTCCTTGTCAAAAAATTGCTATCGCATTCAATTCATTTATCTCCATCTCTGTTCATTTTCATCAATTCTGTTCAAGTGATTTTGTAGTCAAGAGTTCTGAATGGATGAATATTTTATATTATCGTTGGGTTGCTTTCGTCTACCCATATGATGACTTTCGTCTATTTGTGTTGCCACATTTTCGTTTGTTAAACTCTTTTTGTATTCTTGCAAACGAGACGGTTGTCAATGCATTAGGGCAATTTGCATCGAACACATTAATCAGTAGTCGAGCCCAATCTCATCAAAGTATTGAAATTCAAGTCACTGCTGCTATTGATCAATTGCGTCGATCAACATCAGCAACGTTTATACGTATGCTCGATTTTGTTCGACAAATAGCACATGGTAACGGAATTGTATTCTCAACTCTGTCCAATTGGCATTTTCTCTCATTGAATACAAGTGTTAGTTGGACATCATTGTGGGCGGAACCACGATCGTATGGAAACTGTTCATGTGGTGCAAACCCGACATGTACTTCGCCGGCATTCATCGACCACTGGTCTATTCTAGGTTTTCTGGTAGGCTGTGATCCACTCGAAGCTCTTCTTCAATCGACTCTGGCGTGTCTTTACGATATTTCATGCATAAAGAGAATTCAATTCATGTATTATTCTTCGAATCTTATCATGCAGCCACTTAATCGAACACTTTCAGCTCCTAATGTACCTGTTCAATCTCTTCTCAAAGAACTGATGGTAGATCAATGGGAAACAAGTGTGAACTATGAAAGACATTTCGAGGCATGTGCACCCCTCACTTGCACTTATTCACTTAATACTCAAGCTGATCTCTTGTATATTGTGACAACTACCATAGGAGTGTATGGTGGAATTAACGTTGCTCTCAAATTAATTGTACCTTATTTAGTTAAAATGGTACATCATTTACTGATAGATCGTCGACGTCGAATCCAACCAATGATAGATACGATTAGTCACAGTCAGTAAACCAATAAGACATAACTCTTAGCTAGATCATTCTATTCTATCTAAATTTACATTTTATTGTACCAATTTCAGTTTTTTTTCAATAAATATTTATGTCCAAGTATATTGATGGATCTGTAGAAAAACACCTATAAACTTCAGCAGTTTTTTTCTAAGTCATTCTCTCGAATCTTGATATTGATGAAACATCTAAGCATCACTAAGACCATGATGACTTTCTTCGGAATATTCTAGAGTACAATGAGCTACTCAAGAACTAATAGAAAATACTGAATCTATAGAGCTGAGAGTTTTGAGTAAATCTGGCATAGCGAGATAGAACCTAACTTTATATCATTCTGAAAAAAATTCGGTTGCATACAAAAGTCAAAAGAAAATATTTATACACTATCCCACGGGGCAGAGTGTAAGTCTGGTAGTACATGTGAATACAGGGCTGCAAAATGTATCTTTAGGTGTGGAGTATAGGATTCGTCTGGAACTCTAGATATATATGCGTATGGGTTGGGTTTCCATCTCGTTACATTAAATTAACTCAAAATTGTAGTTTAGCAGTACATGGATGTCGGAAATTCATCAGATGAATATTGTGATAATCATGTTTTGAATGCCGGTGTCTGAGTAGCAGATATTATGATATCTCTCAAAATTACAAGTACAAGTTTTGATAAAAAAAGAAACATGGAAAATGATTACTCATAAGTACGATGCAAAGTGTCATGTTAAGGAAAAAGTCACTGTTGAAAATAGAAGAATGAGAAAATAAGATTACACTACATAGTCATGATGATTTAACAAATGTTTGCATTCTCTTTGTAAATTGAATAACAAGATTATGAGAATAGAAAGAAATGAAAATGATGTCGACGATGTATGTTTTGACACTTTTTACTATTAAGTATGACAAATAATTTATTATTTATTAAATTAATCCTTTTCTTTTGATTAGTTTTAGTTTATTGAGTAAGTGAAACTACTTTTCTTTATTTACTCTTAACAATATTTAATCTTTAAAATAAGATCGAATTGATTGCGACGAAAGATGTGATAATAGTTTACCATATGAAATATGTTCGTCAAATCGAGGATATGGTTGTCTTCCTGGCAGTTATAATGATAAAAGTTCTATTTGTGCATTTTTATGTGTTACCTGCTCTAAACTATCATAATGTGCTGCTGATAATAATACATGTTAGGGTGTGGATGTGGGGCGTGGGTTGGTGTGGCTGTGGGCTGTGGCTGTGGGTATGGGTGTGGGTGGGTTTGCCTGTGAATGTTCGGTGTCCGGATGACCAAGATGTCGATGCCTCACACCAACACCCACACTCTCAAGTTTTCAAGTAACAGCACGTAATCTCTGACCAACAATGTGTTCGTATTCCTTCCCATATAACCACTGAATGAGATGAACCAGTTGCTGTTGTCTCACAAACATCTCCGAAATATCGATCCTCCCGACGAACTACAATCAATTGCAGCATACGCCATTACTGGTCATCGAGCTACCTTGCCACATGCAACACAGGTTGTTACTCTCCATGATGTGTTTCTTTTCAACTCAGACACGCGTCGTTACTATTGTTGAACATCTCGTTTTCGGTCACGGACGGTTTCTTACTTTTCTTGAACGACTTGTTTTCGTTCACAGATAAGCTGTTACTGTTATTGAACTCCTTGCTTTCTTTCAAACCAGACTTGTTAGCCTTGTGGAACGTCTTCTTTTGGTACAAACAGCACTTGTTACTCATATTGATTGACTTCCTTTCGTTCAAACATCAGCTATTTCCGTTGTTGATGTTTTTTTTTTCGTTCAAACAGGACTTGTTCCGCTTGCTAATGATCTTGCTTTCGATCAAACACGAGTCCTTACATTTGTTCCTCCACTTATTTCCCTGAAACACAACTTGTTACATTTGTTGCTCGACTTGTTTTCCATGAAACACGAATTGTTATTGTTGCTGATGTTCTTGTTTTCGTTGAAACAGGAGTTCTTACTACTGCTGATGTTCTTCTTTTGGTTCAAATAGGAGTTGTTACTCTTGTTCATTGGCTTGTTTTCGTTCAAACCTGAGTAGTTACTCTTGTTGATACAATTGTTTTCGTTGAAACCGGAGTTATTACCCTTGTTCATCGACTTGCTTTCTTTCAAACGGGAGGTGTTATTGTTGTTGATGTTTCTGTTTTCGTTCAAAGAGGAGTCATTACTCTTGTTGATGTTCTTGTTTTCGTTCACACAGAAGTTGTTACTCTTGTTGAACGATTTGTTTTCGTTCGAACTCAAGGAGTCACTCTTGTTGATTGACTTGTTTGCGTTCAAACCCGAATAGTTGCTCTTGTTGATGCACTTGTTTTCCTTCAAGCCGAAGTTGTTGCTCTTCTTCATCGACTTGTTTTCATTCAAACAGGAGTATTTGGTGTTGTTGATTGACTTGTTTTCGTTCGAACGTGAGCAGTTACTCTTATTGATTGACTTATTTTCGTTCAAAGAGGATGTGTTACCGTTGTTGATGTAGTTGTTTTCGTTGAAAAAGGAGTAGTTACTCTTGTTGATTCACTTCTTTTTGTTCAAACGGGTGTTGTTACTGTTGTTGATATTCTTGTTTTTTGTTCAAACAGGTGTTGTTACACTTGTTGATCGATTTGTTTTCGTTCAAAGAGTTGTTACTCCTGATGATGTTCTCGTGTTCATTGGAACAGGTGTTGTTACTCTTGTTGATCTTCGTGTTTTCACACATGGACGAGTTGTTTCTCTGGTTGAACGAGTTGTTTTTGTTTGAGGGGAAGTTGTTACTTGTGATGAACGTTTGATTTTCAGTCGAAGATGTGTTGTTACTTTTGTTGTACCTGTTATTTACGTGCGAATAGGTGTTGTTGTTCTTGATACTGCTGATGTTTATAATTAAGCGTTGCGTTGGTTAATTAACGGATGTTTTTTCATATTTTTTTTTGTGGGATGTATTAATCGGTGTGCATGTTGCATATTGTTTGATGTGGGACGACTAATTTAGAATTGATCAATTAGAGATTTGTGTGGAGTGAAATTGTTTGTTCATTTCATAACAAGCGTCAATCGGTAACTTTTCGTCGTCGTGGGTGTGGGTGGGTGTGGGTGAGTATGGGTGTGGAGGTGTGGGTGTGGGTGGGTGTGTGGATGTGGGTGAGTATGGGTGTGGAGGTGTGGGTGTGGGTGGGTGTGGGTGTGGGTGGGTGTGGGTGTGGGTGGGTGTGAGTGTGAGTGGGATTTGGATACAGAGAACGTCAACACCCACAGCCACAATCACACACCCACATCTACACCTGGGTTTCCATTGGGTTTTCGAGTATTTGACTCTAAAACTGTGTCAAACTCGACTCTAACCATGTTTATTTGTGTGAGTGTGATTGCTAAGGTAATCGTGCACTTTACTAACTGTATTTCAGATCTTCTAATGGCGTTGCTAGATCGCTTTGGAATGATAATTCAAAATAGACCTCTCCCAGTGTCCTATAATAAATTGAATTTTTCTCTACCAAAAGTCAAGTTTTTTTTTCAAATGTTGACCTCAAATTTGTGATCATCATCGAATTCCACGTGAAATGCTGCTAAATTTATCGATATTTAAGAAAAAAAAAATTTTCGATGATCCTGAGGTCTTCTACCGATGCCCAATGCATCGTGAAAAATGAAAATCGGTTCTGCTCAAAAAGGTACACTGTTTTACTCAGAATTTGATGCGGATTCAAAATATGTAATTCTTATTGAAAAATATGTTGGGCAAAAAAATGATCTTATCGATACTTGTTCTTTATGTTCGAACACGAGAATAATTGAATATGCTTTAACAGATTTGATTGAAATTCATGAATGTTCTCGAAAGCAATAGTCAACAAACCTTGAATTTTATGTTTGTTTAATGCAAATGACTTTTTTCCTCGTATGATAGAAAACGAATAAATTCATTTTACACCAAAAAAAAAAATTATTCGTTACAAAATAAAGTGTCATTTCAAAGAAAAAATTGCATTGCAAGTTTTTTAGAGTTATCCGTACGAAGAAATATGGCTGAATCAAATACTGAACACAATTTGGAAGAAGATTTTGTCGAAAAATGCCGAACTGATGTTGGACATCAGTATCCAATTATTATCCTTGACGATAATAAAGATAAAAAAAAAATATACGAACAAGTGTTTGCTGAATATAGTCGTATTAGCAAACGACCTATATATATATTTGACAAGGCGAATGAATGCTATGAATTTGTTACGACCGAGTTATGTTGTAATAAGCACACCAAGACCTTTGTCTTAGTGCGAGATCAATTAATTAATAATATTATTCATGTCATGATATTGTTTATTCTGATCAAATTCAAGAAATTATTATCCTCAACGATAATCCACCATGTCAAGAAGAAAGAGAATCAATGAAAAACTATTCCAAAGTACGTGAATAAATCAAAGTTGTTTTTTCTTCGATAACTCACCTTTTGACATTTGATATTAGTTGCATTTTTCACCTCAACTTTGATAGGAAAGTTTATTATCGGTAATAGATCAAAAATTTCATATCATCAGTGATGTGAACATGTTTATTATATATGTATAATTAAACAAAGTGGTATGATATCCGCTACCAATCATTAAAGACAGACGTAAGAATATTAATAATAAGAACTTTTCACCATGTTTAACACTAGATAGGAGCAAGTAGGTTCATGCAGTATTAGTAGGATATGTCGAACCTCACGCTCTCAAGACTGATGTGAACATGCCGTTAAGATGGAACGGTGTGGATGGAGATGAGCATGCCGACTTTCTCTGTGTCAACATATTCTACTACTACCAATCCATACATAATGATGCGTACTGTTAGTTTGAGCTTTCTCACAAAAACCTTTCGTCAAACCTTTGAAAATTTGGTCTTATTCACAAGTTTCCGTTCCTAGAAGCGAGAAAGACTATGGATCACTTTTCTCACTTTAAAACAATACAACACGGATTGGACCAAAATGTTCAGATTTAACAAAATGTTATAAAAGCTGAGAAAGTTGAATCAGATAATGGATATCACTATGGATGCACCGATGTGCTTTTACTGAGTACTAGGCATGAGAAAAAGTGATTACTGTTATTTGGATTAATAACAAGAAATTCGTATTCCATATGGTCCAAGCTATACTTCATAATGCATAGAAGCTTGTTATGAAGCATTTTGCTGAACAATTTTCATTTTCATTTGACATTCAGCAATGCCTTTCTTCGGAATCTTATTCTAAAAATTCTCTAGAATTACCAATAGGCAGTTTACCAGGAAAGAATAGATAAAAGATAACATTCATAGCATACGAAATCAGTGCATGGTATTCCATTACCTAACTGAAAATTTTGTGAAGAATGCTTATTAATAATTCTCGCAATATACAGCGAGAAGTTAGACAGGTATTTCCTTTTGACTGTTACAGTTTGCATGCTTACAAAAGTTTTTCGACTGACTGTATTATATTTCGATCACGATCGATGATTTACATTGTGTGAGTTTTGCATATACTACCATTAAGCTGAGTTTTATCGTATCCACCGGAATGTCTGCATTGTTGAGTAGGCATAGATTTTCGTCGTTCTCGTTTGAATTTTTAAACATTTTCGTTTTCGTGATTGGACCACAGTAGACTTCATTTATTTGAATCATAAATGTAGCCGGATATTGCTCGAGAAACGACAAAACGCTAGTTGGTCCGAATGCACTCAACACTTTTGTATTCAGTTTTTGATATCAGTGGATTTGAATATATTATTTCTACAATCAATACTACACATGAGAGAAAATAAAAAATGAGTGTAATATATGATCTGGACTTTCTCATACAGGAATCATTCACATATTTTTTAGTCCGTTCAATTAGGATAATGTGGACGAGTTTTATGTGTACATTGCCCGTAGATGTAAGAATTTGTTCTATTCAGGGCAATATGGAATGATTTCCACTAAATATTATTTCAAAATGTCCACTAGGATCTTTGAAACGAAAGGTACTTTTACCAAGAACCTATTGTAATTGATTTTATATTTGGAGAAATTCAACTCGTTCCTATCCTTTTACTTTTTAACCTCAGTTGTTTTTTAAGATTTTGCACAAATCAAAGATAATTATCTTCACTCTAAGTGCCTAAAAGAGAATTGTCAGCATTTCAGTATTCTTACTTATCCAAAATACCTAATGTTCGTTTGTATCGGTTTGTAGTACATGAACTGATGAGAGAAAGCATAGCGAGAAAAGTCAATCGAAGACGAATCCAATATTTATTAATGCACTTTGGTGAAACTCACTTTTAAGAGCTACTTTTTGTAATCAATAAAGACAAATATTAATATCAACTATTTATGCTATTAATTTTTTCTGATAAACTAAAACTTCGAAATTGTATAAGAAAACTATGAATTTCATTTTTGCGATATCTAACGTTGCATATAATTCTTACGTGTTTTATGCTGAGTCAATGCTGAAGTGTAGCACCCTCAACTGCATGAAACTCATTTTATTGAAAAAATAAAAAGGCAGTTTGCAAGAGAATTTATTTTAAAGTATTTCAATGGTATTTTTATCTACTTGCTCTCATAAAATCAGATAGTGTATACTCAACATTGATGTAATGATTCATCAATATATGCTCACAGACTCTTGATATTCTCTAAATATCCTACTCATATTTTAGGTAAGCTATATGAATGACCAAGAATTGACATCTTCTGACAATTAAACATTAGATCGAGAAATCCTTCAAGAAGAACGATTTAATGAGCTAATTACAACCGCTTCGACATATGCAAATGACTCACAGCAAAATATGAATTTATATGTCGAAATAACTGAACGCTCATCTGAATGCTTTTTCAGTACGAACACATTGCTTCACTATTTCACAGTAAAATGTCTCATGACTAATCAGTCAACGCCATCGGACTATGATAATCTTATTGAACTATTTCGAACAAAATTTTCTGTTCCAGAAACAATGATTGACCAATTCAAAAAAGACCTATGCGCACGATCAGGCAATACAATTTTATACGAAACATGGATTTATATATCAACCATTAAATAAAGCATTGCGTTCACTAAATATCAATCATCTTGTACGATTTCGATTTGTACTTAAAGATATACATATATGATCAGTTAGGCGATCTAATGGTTCTTGAACTCAATGCTCAAACGAGACAAGTTTATTGAGGTCAACGGATGCATTTCTCTGAAATAATGGATTTATTTAACAGTTTCAAACAAAAAGCACCGATTATTGTTCTGATAGTTTCTTTTCAACATCGCTTGATAGGCACACGGCTGTCGGATTTCTTATTGGCGGATGTGATTAAGAATAAAGGATGACTCATGTTCCGTCCTTTTCACGATTAACATTCGAAAATAAGACGCATCATCTGATTGGCCATTTGCTGACATATCTAAATTGAGTAACTTTCATGGCGAAGCAGAAATATTATTTTCACCAGGTCAAATGTTCATGATCGAGAAATTCCAAGCGATACATGAGCATGACACGATTATCTATTCGATTGAAATGAGACTTCACAATGAAACTAAATTCAATCTAAATGATCACTACAATCGAGTAAAATCTCGATGGGAAGAAGAAACCCATGGTTCATTGATGCATCTCGCTAAAGTACTTATGAATTGGAAGCGATACGATGAAGTAAAAGAATTATATGAACAAGTACTAAATCAGAAGTCTGATAAGCAGATGCAAATAGTTTGCTACCAAGGTTTAGCTTAAGTAGCTACATTCATGAATAATAGTGATGAAGCGATGATCCATCAACATAAGGCTACGGATTTAAAATTTGGTAATGATCATTCGTCACCGATGCCAAACGGTATTCTAGCCTCGAGTGAATTTATTCAAAGTTTTTCTACATTTTTCGATAAATGTCAAAATGCTGCAACACTATCATCTTTTTGTCAACCTCTCAACGAAGTTAACAATTATTTAGAAAGCAATGAATGGAATGAAGTTTTGCATCAGACTCCACAAATGACACTCATGATTTCTCAGACATTAATGAACAATCAACAATATCAATTGGCAATCTCGTTTCTCGAACCAACTTGAATTATCATTAGATGGACGGACGATGTCAAATTCGATCCATTGCACAGATCAAAATGCTATGAAGCCTTGAGTTATTGCTATCATCACTTAGGTATGAATGAGAAAGCTCTAGAATATTACACGTCGGGATTAGACGAAAATATTCATTAACCCCCTCAACACCATATTAAAATATTATCTGGCGTCGGTAAAGTACTCGAAAAGATGAATCATTGGGAAGAAGCTTTACAAAAGTATATCAAAGCGGCTGAAATCTATCAGATTGAATTACCAAATGCAGATTCAGAGGATGTTGCTCATGCCGAGAAACGCATTGAACGAGTTATATCACACCTTCTTCCACCCGATAAATAATCTAGCAGAAATGAACTCTTCTAAGATTTTCAGTTTGTCTTTTCATTAGTTAAGTGTGTTCACATCTTTCAATTTTTCTATATAACCAAGCGAGTTTTGTGCACAATAACATACAATCACTGTTTTATATCATTGTATACGATATATAAATGTATTAAACATTTTTCATATTGGAATCGGTAAACTATTGAGAATAAATCTTTATTCTACAATAGAGTCTTGTAAAAAAATCAGACAAGAGACGAAATAGATTGATGATATACTCATTGGAAAATCACAATATTTTTATTGACGTTAGGTTTGTGTCACACAACTAAAAATATGCATGATCAGCGCTGGAACTGGTCTGGCCGGATTGGTTTAGAAAATCAATCGGGCTGGTAAATACTGGAAATATGCCGGTTCAAATTCGAAAAATATTATGCTTATCTCTATCTCATTTTCAAAAAAAGCAATGTATTTTACTCTCGAGTAGAACAAATACTCGACTAATGTACATATTTATATAGAAAGTCTTCTGATAATGCCATTATTTAAAATTTTGTTGTGTCTATAATGAATATTTATCGCAATGTTTGCAATACTATGGTAAACATGAAAATAATCAGTTACGTTTTTTGTCAGAAAGAAAAAAAATCAACAAATATTATTGACTAATTTATTGCTAAAGTTGAACTCAACAATTGTTGTTGCATTAATGATTATTTCATGAAATTGTACCCTATACTTTTACTTGTGTTACTTTTTGTATGCATGGTTACGAAAAGACAATTCGACAATAAAATTTGAACATATACATATCAACATTAAAACTATTTTTAGATTTTTTTGTGTCTTTCAGGTTTCACCTTCTGAAAGGACTAGGCAGTGTTATGCAAATCAATTAGAATAGTCTCAATATCCTATTGAGAAATGGTGATGTCTCATGATTGTAAAGATTATGCATACCTTTTCCAAAGGTTTCATAAAAGGTCTAATCATATTTTCTCAAGTACGAATGTAGTAATTTTGGTATTTCTTCCGAATGTGCACATCCCTAACAAAGAAGAAAGAAGAGAACAGTGATTGTTGTCCACATTCACGCACATATATACGACGTTATGATATAAGGGTGTGCGTATTCTGAAGAAGCACCGCAATTTTCTCAAATATCTTTGTGAAAAAAAAACTAATTTGGTCAATTTCAGTTTTCTGCACTTATAATACGAGCAGCTAAATCATATTGTTTCAGTCATGTTATTTCACTATTAGCAGGGACAGCGCGAGCGGGGTGGGGATAGGGGAGGGTATTCCTCCTGCTTTGGGAATTTCGGCTCAGATTTTCTTTTAATATAGAGAGATTGCTGAAACAGTTGCTCCGATTTGTGGATACGCACCTCCTGCTCTGACCTCTTCGCGCCGCCCCTGAATATTAGATAATTTATTCTATAGTCGGAACTGACTTTATCAATTGCTACTGTATTTTTGGATGTTTGGAGCGATTTTAAAGCAGTGAGTTCAACTAGAAACTAGCCAGTTTTGCCGAAAACTCACCGGCACAGGGGTGACTTTTATCCAGCCGGAAGTCCAGTCAGACCAGATCGGTTGAATTTTTCAACCAGCCGGATTGAATCGTTTTATCCTTTTCTTACCGGTTCCAACCCTGAGCATGATTCAGGTGGATAAATGTAGAAAACCAACATTTTTATCATGCATACTAAGTTCGTATGATTTTGTACTCTTATGAGGAAAGATCTAAGTCTAAGTGAATATGAGCCCTTGTTGTTATTTCGCGAAGAAATCGAATTATGATTTGAGCATTCCTTACTGGATCCGGAATTTTCAACAAAAGTGTCTTTTTGAATTTTGAGCAGAAACTTTGTCCACATAATGTCGTTGACTAGTTTAACTTATGAAACGAAAATTCCAGAACTATTGAAAATCATATTACTAAGGTATAAGTTCTTGTAAGCACATATCTTGATTATATAGCGCACACAAGTTAGTCTAATTGAAAATATTATGTGAAGTGTTGGATTCTTTAAGAACTCCCTCACGTAAGTGATTGACTAAAATTCATGGTTCTTGACTGTTGTTATTAGTAGGAAAGTCTACTATTGGCATAATAGGAGACTGTGTTCAAGTCTACTCATTGTTAATTGTAACAAAATAGATCTGACAAAATTAAAGGGTGTTCACAAAGTTGCCACCCCTTGTCAATAAATCAAGAATATCTATATCAAACTCATATAAAAGTATTGATCAAATTATGTCATTTTTTAGCGAAAGAGAAGAGCTATCATCTGAAGAAAAAGACAGTTTGAAATACATATATGTATTATAAAGTTATGATCGTTTTACTAATCTTGAGGGAAAATTTTTTACGTTGCGTTTTTTGCAAAAAACAAAAATATTCTTGCAATATTTGAATAATCAAAGTCGATTGAGATATGGATTTTTACATATCTTTAGTAGATATTTTTATATGATTAGGTAGAGTTCGACAAGCTCTACCAAAATATAGACATTCAAAAAAAATTTTGATCCTCTTTTGAATACAAAACCTGAAAGCAATGAGATCGACTAATAAAAATCTGGCAAATCATGTATTTCAGAGTATATGTAACTTTGAATAAGTTTGGTAGATCGACTGTTCTGTCTATTATTTTATGTTTTGAGATGCTTTGTCACGTACTGCAGATGAAAATACCCTTTCTAAGCTTCAGGAAAAGACTAACTAATCGATTGAGCAAAGGTATTGTATATTCAGCACTCTTTCTTTAATACACGATATATCAGATTTTTACTAGTCTTTCTACTTATCTCCAAGTTTTGTATCAGAAACAGGATTAGAAAAGTTGTTGATTTTCGTATTCTTGTGGAGCTTGATGAAATCTATTCAACCGTATAAAAAAAATCCAGAAAACTATTCCAGTTCAGGCGTTACAAGAACATTATTGTTTTTTGCAAAAAACGCAACGTAAAACTTTTTCACTCAAAATTAGTAAAACGACCATAACCTTATAATAAATATACATATTTCAAATTGTCTTTTTTCAGATGATAGCTCTTCTCTTTTTCTATAAAATGACATAATTTGATCAATACTTTTATATGAGTGTGATATAGATATTCTTGATTTACTAACGAGGGATCGAAACTTTGTGAGCACCCTTCATTTTAGTATTTAGTATATGTTTTCCATTAACGTACTTTTTATTAATAATATTAATTGAATGCAATCGTATTTGATATTAAGTTAGATGTTATCGTTTAAATAACTATATATCCTTAATGTCTACTCGATTTTGAATATTTTAACACTTGTTAATATCAAATTAATGTTATTCACTTCTTTCTCATCTCCACTACTATGAATTCCTCTAGGTAACTGACAGAAGGAATATTGAGTTGATTGGAGAAAGTCAAACGCGTTATTTTGGATATCGTTTCTGACGAGAAAACGAATGGGACAACCAATAGATAACAAAAATAGCAGTTTTTAATCTTTGCTAGTTAATCATTGACCCATTGATGAAAATGGGCATTTATTATCTTCATTTTGATCTCATCTTTAGTCGAAGAAACGAATTAAGAGAACTAACCAATACGAAATACGTGAGAACATAGGAAAGATATCAATACATTATATGTTAAATCGATTGGGTAAATTTCTAACAGTAACATATAGTCATTAGCGGTGAGTCATTTTGAAATATTGCTCTCTTTCGATTCCTTATATTAGCTTTCTTTGTCAGTGAGCATTGCCAACAGAACAAGAAGAAAAGAAAAGAAATCAAATTATTTCAAACGCATAAATAAATACAACATGATGTCAGAAAAATAAATCCCATTCTGAGAATTTTTCGATTTGATGTCACTTACTTGGAATTTTTTACACAATCTGACCATGTTTCCATTGGAAATCAAGATGTGCGGGATTTTTTCCCAAACGCTCAATTATCAAAACTATAAATACTACAAAAATCCTTCAGAATTTGTTATAAAAAACAAAACATAACAATAACAATGCCAACTACATTGGAACATTTACCTGATGAAATCTTTTTCGAAATATTTGAATACATACCAATGAAAAAGTTATATAGAAGTTTTTCTAGACTTAATCATCGTATTAATTCAATTCTTGATTCAATTCAACCGCGACTTGCTCTTCAATATGTACGACCTAATGAAATTCATGATCCATCTGTCATTTTTTTTGCTAATCGCATTAGGAAACTATCGATATGGCATAGCAATTCATTAAATCTTATTCTTTTTTCAAACATTCGTTCTCTTGAACTTGAACATCCCACAATAAAACAATTAAATGAAATTCGGCCACATACAATCCCTCAGCTTGAATGTTTACGTATTAATAATAATAACACAAGATTGCCAGGCAATGCTTTCTATGAATTATGCCATTCAATATTCTCCGGTGAATTTTCTTATTTACATACGTGTATTTTGAATAATATTCAATTTGATTGTCAATGGTCTGTATTATCATGTAAACTCCGTTCGATTCAAATCGATGTTAAAAATTGTCAAGATCTTTCTTATTTATTCAATATATGTCCAGAATTGATTCGTTTAAAAGTTATGCTCGATGATGAATATTTTAATTTTCATTATTCGAATATTTATCAAACACTTTGTCGACTTGACCTTTATCTACGTATAAATAATTGGTCTTGTGAAGAGTTAGAATCATTACTCATCGTAATGCCGAATCTCAAATATTTATCGATTCAAACACCATTTGCTCAACGAAGTCAGATGACCGTAGAATCATTGGCGAATGTTTTAAGAAAATGTACACCGCTATTAGAAAACTTCTTTATTCATACCATATTCAAAAAACAATCATCAACGGATGACATTCATCAACTTCATCCACTTTTTAAATTTATTCGTGTCGTTCAAGCGGTCACTACTCGAGCAGACCATATTACTATTTCGTCTAAGATTAGCGGATGAAGAAAAACAGAGATATTTTGATTTGATATGAACGAATAAAATTGTTTTATTCAGTTTTTTTGTAATTTGCTTTGCACTAATGATTAGAAGTAAAGTTTTGAAGAAAAATTTTGTTTAGCTTGAGACTGAAAATATCCATCAGTTCACAGAGAATAAAAGAAAGAAAAGTTTTTTTATTGGTGGATAATGCTCGATCTTACTTATCAACGCCGATCGACAAGTTTTCTACTTCGTCAATTTCTCTAAATACTACTTCGATTTCACTACATCAAGAATCGATGGTCTATGGAAAAGTTAGAGGCACATATAAAAATAACGTTGAAAACGATTGTTTTCTGTCATGGACCCTTAACAATTTTGGACGACTTTCCTGTTGTTTACATTATCATTATTAACATAAAACCGATGAGACTTGCTTTGTGTCTAGCTGACAGTTACTTGTTTTATTTTAACCCACAAATAAAGTTACGCAAGAAGAACTCATATCAATCTTGTGAATGAACGGCGAGTCACTTGTGACTAACCGACACCAGATTCGATCTATTTGTTCGAGTTCTTCCATATTAATCATCACTGTATGCATAAATATTTATTGTTTAAGATGTCATTAATATTTCTTCAATGTCTTCGTGCATTACAAGAATTCAATTTAAGTGACAATTAATTGCGTTGATTTAATTCTGAGGATTCATTAAGATCCGAATAATTGACAACGATAAGAATACCGTCCATGAACAATGATTGAAGAAGAAGAGATTCGATATTACGATCATTTTTAGGCAATATATCAATACAAAATCTATGAAATTCCGTATCAGACATGCTTGAAACATTATGAAGCGATGATGATTTCGAAACAAGATTGACAGTGTTAGTAAATCTATAATTTTCTGCTAGGAAATCGAATTGGTTATTAATATGATATGATCAATATATAGAATATTACCACTCTTGAGTTTTTAGACAACACCGATCTGACTCATAATATGTATTCATTGTTTGCTTACGACCTATGTCATCATTGACAAATGAGAATGTCTCACTTTCACTGAAAAA
>CAJNOP010000235.1:86950-115604 GCA_905250075.1 Rotaria sp. Silwood1
ATTAAAATCTTACTAAAACGAATTATTTTAGCAAAAGCAATATACCATTTTGTTCAGTTTTTGACGCTCTTTCTAATGATATACTTGAAAGTTAAAAATAAAAAAAAAAATTTCCATATTCTTTAATTAATATTAAATAAATATAATAATTATTAATTAATTAAAACTAATAATATTCAAAAAGTACTTTGTACCAAAAGATGACCCATTCAATTCTGCATCGATTGATATATGTTTTAATTTTCTTAAACAAAATCGTTACGTGAAAAAATACAAAATACTACAAGTGTCTTAAATTTATGTCCGCTGAGATAAAATTGTTTTCGCCATAGCTCATCAAAAACATATGTGATTTTGACAATTTTTTCAGGTTGGATAGTCCTTAATAACGTCTTTCTAGCTGTGAAAGAATCAGATTGTTAGCTATTAATGCGACTGAGTTATAGCAAAAAACAAAAATGTCTTAAATTTATGTCCACCACTTTATATTGTATCGAAAAAGAGACTGCTTTGCGGTTCTTTACTAGTAAAATATGTTTATTTGAAATTCGTTCAATAACTGATATGTTAAAATAGAAGAAAATGAAAGCTGATTTATAGACGTAAATGACTGACTAAGTAAATAGATTGTTACATATTTAATTTAATTATATATTAATTTTGAATTTCGTTTATATTATCAACGAGTAAGAGTAACAACAAAAGTGTAAGTAACATACTAAATATATAGAAATAAAGATAGTAAGAAAAAGAATTAATGATGAAATATGATTCATATTAAAAATCTGCTCTATATATCTTCTATCAATTATTAACAAATAACTTTCGAGATTTTATCTCAACCCATTTTCTCTTTGATATTGCTACAATCGTATGTCGATATTTAGTTTGTTGACAGTTGTCTTAATTTACTTTATAGTCGTTTCATTCAATTCTATACATTCTATTTTAGTATAACATCATTAGTTCTCCATTTGTGGTTAAAAATAAATCATGAAGTATGCTCTTAGGTATTCCTAATTTATTGAAAACAAACTATTAATATTTACGAATATGTATTTTATTTTCTATTTTGAAAAAATTTACTACATTACCAATTGTTTCTAATTGTCCTATATTCATAGAAATATATTTCTATGATAAACTAATCATTATCACTTTTACAGCAATTGCTACATTTAGAACAACTCTCTGTATTGTGTGGCCTCTCCCACAAAAAAAAAAATTTGTTAATAATAATAATTTGAAGAATATTATCAATCATATGTCACAATTAACTAAATTTGAATTCTGCATCGACTAAAACATTTATATTCCTAATCAAATTAATTCACCATAAAATTTGACTATAAATTAGATACGGACTAAAACAATTCTATCAACTACATTCAAGAGTGTAAGCAGTGGTACATATATATTCTAACAATATCAGTTTCAGCTATGTTGGCGAAATTTCGGTCATTCATTTTAAAGATAATCAAATTATTTCTTGAGTCGACTATTTTTCAAGAAGAGATACTATTTACATATGTTCGGGTATTAGCATGACGTAATGAATGTTCTTTTGAAAATGAATTTTTTATTCGAATTGTTCAATCATTTCCAACAATGGAAATAGTAAGTTTGATGAATGAAATACCTCAGAAAAAAACACATGATTTATTAATCATAGATTATTTGCATCTTATGTTTGGTGGTATTTTGTTTTTAGTTATTGTTCGAGAACACATTTAGAGACTAAACGATGTTCAAGAATGAACTACCTCAAAGCGATCCGATCGAGATCAAACTTATTAATGTTGATTAGATCTTAGGATCTTACTGATATGAATTCAAGGAATAGGTATTATTAATTCTCATTAAACTGGGCACAACTTCGAGTTGAATGGATTGGAAATGAAAGACGAGAAATCACAACCATGAACGAATTCAATAACATTCGATAGAGCAAACTTCATTCACTCATCACTAACTAAAGCAAGTGGAGACAGTGTCAAGTTAATCAACAAACAATCGAGTTGAGTGAGAGTATAGATTAGAGTTCGAATCAGTAGAGTTTTTTTCTACCGGATCAAACTGGTCGGTTGAAGCCCTACGCTTAATGGACAAAAGCTTGATTTGTTTAATGTATTAATTAATCAACTAGTTCTCTCGACAAAGGGTCATTTTTATAGTTTTCTGACGACATACAATATGAAACTCAAATAAGACTTGAAGTTTCTAATCATGATAACTTCTGTTTTAGTCTGTCATATTCAACACATACTAATTTGACACTCTTATTTAAGATCAATCAAAAGCTTTTTTATTCGTAAAAGAATACTACTGTAGATAGGAACATAAAATGAGCTACAAAGTGTGATTTTATACTGGACTCAATATATTTTGAATAAGTATAATATTGTTATGAAAATTTATTCTAAAAGAGGAATGAATAGATCATAATTTGTAAATGTACGTTGTTCTTTTTGTGTTTCAATATTTTCTAACCACAGGCGAAGTTGCAAGTTGTTTCCTTCTTGCACTGGTTGACTTATTGGCGTAGAAAATGATGTTATATATGAAGTTTGACGTGTCAAATTTTGTGTACTTGTTTGATGTTTCCAATTTAGTATGTGATTCAGACCTATTGATGATAGACAGTAGTCAATGAATGGCCAAAAATAACTTTCAAGAAAACCATTTGGAACAATAGTATGAGATGTTGAGTTATTCGTTGTACACTGTTCAAAATAGCACCAATTTCGGTTTGCAAGAACTTTTTTAAGGAATAGTTTTGTCTTTTTATCCGGTGCTATGTCGAAAAAATCGATTAACTCTTCTTCGGTATGACTGATTGGATACCATTTAGTCTGAAAGAAATGGGCACAGAGAATAGATGGTAGCGGTGGTGGTTTATTGACAATGGCAGATGAAACCACTTGATACATAAATTTGGCATCATGAATATACGATGGAGCATTATTTCCTCGTGTTCGAAATCGAGCAAGACCACAACAGTGTACATCGCCACTGAAAAATGTAATTCTTACTCGTTTCTTGTGAGCAAGCTCTTGAAAACGAAAAAGAACATTGTTTCGTTCATCAAGATGTGCTTCGTGTGTCCATTTATCAAGGCGATCATCGTAGAGTTCAGGTAAATCAAAGACTGAGTTTGTTTTTTTACTATATGGGATATTGTGCCATTTCATCGTGATATTTTTCCAAACTTCTAGGAGTGGCTCAGCTATTTTATAACGAGCAAACGAAAATGGAATAGGAAATACAACAATTAGATGTTTGACATCTTGAAGATCATTAGTGAGTTTTTCGAATATCATATTCCAGGTTTTTTCATGCTGAACTGTTTTTTCATCACGTTCAGTACGACTATCGGCACCCAAAATAGCTAAATTTGGACCACAGTGAGCGAAAAAATTATGACCTTGAAAACCAAACAAATGATGTTTTCGAGCTTTTTCTGGCGTAGTATGATGTTGAAAGAGCAGTCTCATTTTTTGTGCTGCTTCAAATAATCCTAGCATAGTTGGACTATTACGTAATAGTGGTGGATAGGATCCAGCTCCATCAAAGATATCATGATCATCCCACATCATTAAACTCGGAATCGATCCCAATGCCTTTTTTACTTCTGGACGACATTCGAACTGCTCGGCGTAATTATTAAAATAATACTGTTCGACCGCTTTTTTCGACTCATTGTCAAATTCTACTGTCCATTTTTGATCCCATTTCATTTCGCACCATACTTTCAAAAATGGAACATCTTCAAAAATACCATCATGATAAACTTGATCGCCACCCCATAACAAAAGATGTAGTGGAGTCTTTTCATGAACAGAATGCAAATGATTCCAAACCGTACTGTAAGTCATATCCGATATGACTTGTTTTGACATAGCAATATCAAAGCCATTGCATGAGAAGAATGCACCACGCCATTTTTGATCATATTGAGCAATATAAAATAGTCCATTTGTTGAATAATCACCCCAATCGATTTTCCAGCAAATTTTTTCGTCATCGTTGCTGTTACGTAATTCAATATAAAGATTAATTCGATAAGCGCGCATATCAAAAATATTGTCATATAAAATTTCCCAATCGTAGTCGAGTTTTGCTTCAGACGTAAATTCAATGTTCGGTCTATCGTATGTAACATGTCGAAATATTAGCGCACTTCCTATCCAAAGCATCTTTTCCAAATCAGTTGTTACAAATTGATAATATGGTCCTAATGTCGGCCCAGGTGATTTCGGTGGACGATTCACTTCATATTCAGTGGTCGCTTGAAATAAATCATTACTTTCATATCTGATTATATTTTCACGATCTTCCCAATTTTCTATTGATTTTCTTTCGGTCATTTGCACCAAATTAGTTTTTTCAGTAATTAAATATCTGCAATTTAAAATTCAAGTTTTTAACAACTCCTGCTTTTTAGATACGTGCTGAGTGCAAATGTCTACTGTATTGTTATATTCAGACGACTAATATAGGTAAAACTGTTTTTCGAAAGTTGATAGCTGAGAAAAAAAATCTGTCAAAACTTATTATTATCAACAAGTTTTAACTAAGTCCATTAAAACAGTTATAATATGTTTTAACGAATTGAATTGAAGCTTTTCAATACACATATCACATATTCAATCTCATCAGTAGTAGTCCATGAGTCTGATTCAATGTCGATGGCTCTTCACTCTGTCAACATTCTCATCTGTATGGAATGGGTTTTCGCTGGTTTCCAGGTGTGATATTTTGGGTATCGCGATAAAACCAACCTGTAATAGTCATTCTGCTCATACATGTTTCTGATGAACAAGGTGAGGATTGACTTCTTTCACTCCGTCCGTAGTAAATAGTACGAAAAGATTTTTCCATGGATTAAATAATACTTACCGTTTATTATTTTCATATAGTAAAACTTATTGTTCAAGTTTGTTAGAAAATCATCGGTTAATCGCCAAAAATGATACGATTTCGATGACATGGATGATCATAACTGTCAACCAAGTTATAATCGATATTAGAGTTTTACCTAAGTTGTTGAATCAGTCGTAATTCGAATATCCATTAAGCATTGCATTCAATGAGAGTGATATGAAATAATTGTTTCAATCTAAATACATACCGATAGACATTATATTGAATATTAAATACTCGTATATTTTGAATTCTAAATATTTTTTAAATGAATGGTTATTGAGAGATTTCAATCAAATAAAACTTTTCTAACGCTGATGATGTCAACAGATGAAACGCCTTGATGCCTCCGCAAATCGATCACATACCTCTCACGTAAACATTGAAAGGTAAAACAACAAAATAAGTGATTGGTTCAAACGATTATTCAGTACTGTTTTGGTTGATGTGTCAAATATGGATGTCGTACGGTTATGGTTCTGATTGCGTTTTCTTCATAGCTACTTATTGAAAGATGGTTGATATCAAGGGCATGTGATAACGGTTTAATAATTATCAACTGCTTCTTATTGATTTGCATTATTACATTAACGTCAACAATCATCAAATTAGAAGTCACACTATTCGTATTGAAGACTTCGATGAGTTTATCTTGAAAAAAAACTTTATCAAACAATATTACTACAAGAGAGTACGATGATACTACTTCAAAGTAAATTAAAACTTCTACCAATAATATTAGAAAATGCGCCCTAATTTTTATTGTTGACTAGTGACCCGTTTCAAACAAAAAAAGTAATACATCATTTTATTAACTTTTGTGATTTCCTTGTTGAATTTGACTTATAATTCCAAAATCTATTAATTACAACGTTTTACTAATAACATTGAATAATTCAGACATATTGTCCATTACAATATCTATAAATGCAGTACAACAGAATGACATGGAGTCTTTTGTTTTTCTCTTCTTTGCCTTTTCTTGTATGATCAATAAGAGAAGTGACAAAGAAAATTCGAAAATAAACTTCATTTCACGTGGTCATTTTTGTGTTCTTATATCAAGCATATGACAGCGATGAAAAAAATAGGAATAGATCAAGAGTACACGCTATTTTATTACAACACATATGTACCTATATTGAAATATTTCATTGTACATTTGACTTAAAAAGTCAATTACATCGTCACTGAATATCTCTTTCAAGTAATTATTTAAAACTTTCTAAATGTAAAAAAGGTGGGCGATGTTTGTTGCATGCATTATTACCAATCTATGCTTCAATTAAAAGTTCATATGAATAATTCAAACAAGGACATCCTATTGCCTTCTTCTCATCATGTATAACTGAACAAACTTGCTAGATAAGTTTACCATGTGGCATTCATAGTATATATTTCTACCAGCTTATCTATGACTTCTCCATATGAAGAATTAGGGGTTCTATTGTAAGAATTTTTTCAAATATTTCAGTTGCGAACCGTATCCGAAAGCGTATTGTCTGTAGAACTTCGCAAAAATCTCATTTTAGCCGCTCGAGGGCTGTGGATGTGAGTGAATAAAAGATCCATATTCCAAACACACATCCGCATCACACGCCTACACCACATCTCGCAGTACAATGAACAGGATAAGCAATATCGACAGCGAACAACACATGTAACAGACCGCCAATGCATATTATATATCTTTTTTTCACTTCATATAGAGGAAGAAAGAAAAGCAAACAATAATATTACCGATGTATGTCATTTTTAATATAAAATGTGTGTCCGAAGACGAAATTATGATTTATCCCGTATCGATTCAGCATCGGATGAAACAACAGTGAGGATAAGACCGAACATGCCATTTTCGGTTTATATAAGAAGAGCGTGGGTATGGATGTGAGTGTCTGGCACAGGTACGAATATCGTGTAAAAATTCTTTTCTCTTTCATTCTCACTCACACCTACAAGGTGTTTTATATTTATGAAGTTCAATGTGACTTGATTTTTTGAATCCTTATCCAAATCAGTTACCTATTCTGGTTTATAAATTGTTTTAAACACATTTTTTTCTGGTTTTCGTGCATTTCAATATCAACTGATATTCTCATTTCAAGTGTGACCCATATATGTAGTAGAATAAGTGGCTGAACATAGATTCAATCGTGAATCAGATTTGATCAATATCAATTCAAAAGAGCACAGATTCACTTTTCTAAAATGAGTCTAGTTTCTAATTTTTTTTTTTGAATTTACTTTTTAAAAAAAGAATTAGTTTAACTTCAATCTGGTTTAAATTTGTCAAAAATTTCAGTTAGCCTATGTTGTCTGTATTTGTAAGATGTATTTATTAATCAAGATCAATATCTTATTAGAATAAATAAAATATATAATTTCATAAGTGAATATTAATATTGAGTAAAAATGTATTAAAAATAATACATAATGAATACGGTATGACTGACTCCTGTTATTTTTATATTTATTTATAAGATTATAAAAGATTAACTCGATTTTGATTAGTATGACGATGAATAAATACCAATTGAATTTAAATATAAAAGCTTTAAATTATAGATTAGGTTAATCTTCAAATATAATATTGAATTTTGAATGTAAATGCATAAATATTCTATAGATTTTCTTGGTCAATATCGACATTTGGAAAAAAAATAAGTGAATTAGTAATATTTGAGAAATTTAAATTATTGCTAAAAATTTTTTACTCTGATTGTTGTATGATTATTGATTTAATAGGATTTAAATATCTAGATAATCTTTAGAATATTAAAATAAAATATCTAAATTATTGAATTAATAATACAAGTAAAAAAAAAGATAATTATGGATATTTGTTTAAGAGCTAGACCTATCGAAAATGAAATTATTTACCTTCAAATTTTTTTTTAATAAAAATCAAATGTAAATAAATCATTGTTTTAATTCTCGTTTGAGTCGAATATGACTTGTTGATGATAAGTTTCAATTCAATTATCTGACATAATATTTTTGTCGATTTATAATAAATAATATTTTCATTAAAAAAAGATTCAATTTATTTGAAACAGAATTAAGTTTGAAAATTTTCGTCGATATCTTATTATGATAATTCGAGAGTAAAATAACTCATTTATATAAAAACAAAACAAAGAAGAACTTGTAGAATTTTATTTATTAAATAAGATTGATTTATAAATAAATAAATAAATATACTATTTTGATTCAATTCAATAAACAAAAAAATAAAATCAAAAGCTCGTTTATGATAAAAACCTTTTAAATAGAATATCTGCTTGAATATTTCATTAAAGTGTCATTAAATTTCTAACAATATTTATTTTTACTAAATTTTTATTTCATTTCTTTGTTTTTGTTGATGATAATCATCACTATACAAAGATTCTTCAATGGGATTTGATTCTAGAAAAAGAATTGATTTTTTTTTTTTATACAAATAAATTTAAAAAAGAGAAAAAAAAAAAGCTTTACTAGATTGTTTCGAAATATTATCTGATAAATAACAACCATCGGTCTCTAAATTGGTTTCAGATAATTTTCTTCGTTTATTTAATATACAATACATTGAATAAATAACAAGCATAATCAGATTAAATATAGAATATATTAAAAATAGGTGTCGTTTATTTAACCATATTAAAATCAATAAGGATATAAGTAAACCAATACCACGACCTAAATTATAATGAAATATAAGAAATTTTTCTTGTTTTATAAAAAGAAAAATGAATATTATTGAATACCTAAACCATAACACATTCCATAAACTAAACCCTGAAGTGTTCCAGAGAGACCATTAGGAGCTAGAAAAAAAAAAAAAAACAATTAAAAAAAGATAAATGAAATTTATTAAAAAGTCAACCAATATGAAGAGCTTGTTCACAAATAAGTACATATAGTATACCAAAATTAAAAAAATGCATTGTTTCCATAAATAATATAAAATAAGGACGAACAATAAAATAATAACCAAAGAAACGTATTGAAAATGCCAAAAAAATTATAATTGAACATTTATTTCTACCGAAAAATTGAAGAAATTTTCGAGCAAAAAATAAACCAAATATTTCGATTGATGCTGTAATTAATGATATATATCCTGCTATTGAATGAGATTCACATGGAGATATTTCATCAATATATAATATTAAATACTAAAATATATGAAACAAATTTGTTTATGTACTCACAATTTAATTTATTTAATAAAAAGACGAAATTCTATTATTGATTTTATCTCACAATTGTAAATATTTATCGATTTTACATCTAAAATTTTTAACAAACAATTGATCATTTCAAATTTTATTTTTTTTTTTAAATAGGCGATTAAGAACAAAAAAAAAAGCTTATCATAAGATGTCGTACAAGTAGAATTCGAGTAAATAAAACTATTTAAGTTCAACTTAGAAAAGGCCTATACAGATTCGAATTCATCTTATTGAGAAATATAGTTGCATTTTTAATTCTAGTTGTAGGTTGGCTTGGAAATAAACTAAGATCTATTTCAGAGTTAAATGGACGTGGCTATTTTTTGAATAAATTTTGATCGACTAAAGCTCTCGAGCTCGGAGATGCGTAGTTAGAAAGAGTGAACTCCAAGGCGTCTTTCTGTACGATTTATTTGAGTCCATAGTCACTTTTTTTATGACTGTTTATACTTCGATATGTTGTTTTTGTTGTTTTTTCAACGCATTTTTTTTCGACATTCTGACTCCCATTATAGATCAAAAAAAGACCATATGAAGATGTCAAATTTTATCATGCATACAGCGAAATTCCAACTACAATTGGGTATAATGGAAGTCAGAATGTCGAAAAAATTCGTTGAAAAAAACACAAAAACAACATATCGAAGTATAAACAGTTGTAAAAAAATGACTGTGGTCTCAAATAAATCGTACAGAAAGACGCCTTGGAGTCCACTCTTTCTAACTACGCATCGCTGAGCTCGATAGCCTTAGCCAATCAAAAGTTATTCAAAACTTAGTCATGTTCATTTAACTCTAAAATGGACCTTAGTTTCTATACTAACTTCATCTATGTATTGAATGGACATCCTCTTAATATTTAATAATATACCACAATTTTTTCAACATCGCTGTGATATTATTTCAAAAAAAACAAGCTGTCTACCGCAGTTCTAACGGTTCGGATAACCAGTAGTTTTTTCCTGTCAACTGTCGCTTACAACTAAAAGTGATCCCGCTTTTGTTGCATAGATTAATATAATAATAAAGAGCTATTAGGACAGTTTAAAATCATCTTTTTTTTTTTCTATAATTCGACTATTGTTTTAAATACGGATGAATATCTATTTATGATAAAAGCTCGCTCGAATTTCTATCATAGACAACTATAAGTATCGTTGAAACAAACAAGAATCAATGTCAATTAATGATTTAACATTAGAAAAATGAAAATCAAAAATAGATTCATCGAATTTCTTCGCATTACAATTAAAAATCTAATCTTAATCAATGTCACAATGAACAAAATATTTCGATGAGTTTATTTTTTGTTTAATTCCTTTAAATTAAATATTTGTCGTATCAAATAATATAATCATTGACAAGATTTTTTTTAAATGAATTTTCTTATTGATTAGTGTCATTTATATCAACACAGTTAACTTCCTAAAACTTAGCATATCGATCAATCTTGACGAAACTAATTTATTCTAATATATTTTCTGATGAAAGATGAAGAATTTTTTTCTAAAAAAAAACTAACATCATTGCTTAATCTATCGTTACTAACAAGTTCATTGTTAAATTTGTGTTAACAATATTTATCAATGGCTTCACTGTAGATAATAGAGATTATCACAACTAAACATAAATTGATTAGTTAAAAACGTTGATTTCGAAGTACTATTTTCGAGTTATGCAGAAGATTAAATAAGAAAATTTCTTTGAACATTCAAATTTATCAATAGCAAGTTAATTAACATTTTGTATAGATGAGGTGTGTTTTGAGCACCAAATCAAAAAGACTTGTAGTAGATAGATGTAAAGCTGCTATATTTTAATATTCTTCATTAATACAGATTAATCTCATGACAATTAGTGATGAATGTCAACCAAACTGCTAGATTTTTGTACGCAGTACGCTAGAGGGTTCTGATATCATAGTAAACATTTATATTGAGAAATCCTATCCTTACCGTTTCTCTGGTTTTCGCCTTCTTAGATTATTCTGTGTTAATGAAGGATATTAAAATATATCAGCTTTACATCTATCTACTACAAGTCTTTTTGATTTCTGATAAAATAACTAATAAATTTTTTATTGTTTCTTTTTTGATTTGGTGCTCAAAAGACATTTTTTCCACTTTATATAGAATTGTTTTGTTAATAAAGAAAATGATTTCAAGAATATTTCTTTTATGTGATTTATATTCGAATTTATATTTAATAGAAGTTTATTTATTTTCAATCAATTTTTGTTCTTGGTATTTTTCGAAAAAAATTTTTTAAAAATAATATTTAATATCATTTCAAATTGATTTTCTAAACATTTTTCAAACATGTTATTATTTAGAAACTTTCATATCTTCATTTAAATTTTCTAAAATATGTTAAATTATTTTCATGTAATTCACTTGGAATAAAGTATGAATGTAATCAATATATTTCGAAGTATATATACAATATGGATGAATTGCAAAATTATTTTACCGTTCGGTGAAAAAAATTGACGAAAAAAAATTTTTGATTTTTAAAACGATGATTAGTACATTCTATGATACTACATGAGAAGAGAATATGAATAAAATTTCCCGACTACCACTATCAAATTGTCCAAGATATAAGAGTTTTTGTAAATATTACTGTTTCAATTCAAGGTCATATGACTTTGGTAGTACACGCCTCAGTTGAATTGCTCGACGGTAGTTTAGATTTTAATGTTGAGCTTTTTCTTTGCAATGAGGAAGCATGCTTCATCTAGAAGTAGCACCTGAAACAGCTTGGTTCGTCCTAAGTTGTATTTGATTTTTTACACTTACAAAACTATAAAACTTGCAAATATGCAGTCAATTAGAAAATGTATATAATTAGTGACCTTTTTCTGTGAATTAACTAACTTATGAGACATAATCTAGTATTAATTCGCAGGACTCTTAATAGCCCTTTAAATATGAAATCAATTGATATATAATGTATTTATTTTGGCTTCAACTGTGGAGTCGTGACGCATATAATAATCTCGCGTGACATTTTTTCACTTTTGTACGAAAGATAAATTTTCTGATCTTGGTATTTTGATCAATAGTTGCTCACAATGAGTGAATAAAATCGTCAAAGTTTCAGCTCAATCTGCCATATCTTAAGAGAGTTACACGTCAAACAAAGTAAAAATTCTCGTGTGACAACTAATTTTTTAATATTCATTTCATATTTTATATTAACAAAAAATTAGTATAACTTTCTTATCGTCTTTGACCACTTTTATCTCCCATTTATTGACTTTCGTTCAACATCAACTCGATGAATTTTAGATGCTTCGTTACATGTCAAAGTCATTTTTAATCTCGCGGGACAGTAATTCAAGGATTGACTGTATATATAGTATATAGAAAAAAGTGTTATGAGAAATGTCATGAAAGAACCAATCAGTTTTATATCCGATAAGTACAAACTGTTAGCTGTAATATGATCAACTTTTCAAGTTCAAATGAAATGAGAGTGAATGGGTAATATTGCATTTTCTTCTAATAGGTGGTAGTAAAAATCAGATTATTTATCCTTATGTTTCTAATATCTCGAGACTCTTCCGAGATAATTTTGTGCGGTAGTGAGACAATGGTACAATACTTTCGCAATTCACCCATATATATATAAGAATTTCTCTTTTAATTCCATAGATATCTATATTTCATAGTTCGAAGGATTATTTAAATCAAAGTTTTCTATTAAAAAAAAAGGTGAAAAAAAAAACTCATAGTTAATGACATATTCTCATTGAATAAGTAAATAAATAAATAAATAAAATATAAATTCTTACCGGATCAATGATACCAAATGATGTACCCCAAATAAATGTTGTTAAAAGAAAAACAATAACATCGAATCGTTTTAATAATGGAATAAGTAAACTTATATTTGATAAAATTTCTTTCTTTTTCTCATTTTTATGTTGATGATTATCAAAAAAAGAATTCTTTGATATTTTTCTAAGAGATTTCTTTGAAATATTTCTTGTAGATTGTTTAAATTTATCATATTGTATATTAATTAAACTTGTACTAATTATACAAAGAATTGTTGAAATAATCAATACTAATATGTAAATATATTCTTTATTAAAATATAAATAAAGACGACTAACAATGAAAGCTGTTATTCCAAAACCTAAAGTTCCAAAAATACGTTGTTTACCAAATAAATTTGAATTATCTAATGTAAAAAAAGTTATGGTTGTAGATAATGATGTTGCTATTGCAAAAAGAACAAGACCAAATATAATTAAAAATATATATAATAATATAAATAAAATTTGTTTTGGATAACGTGATGCATAACATATATTATTTATTGAACATCTTACATAACATATAGCGATTTTATCATATAGATTTATTGATAATTGATCATCATCGTTAAATAAATCTTTAAAATAGAATTAATATAATTAGTTTTAACAAATAAATCAAATATTAAGATTAAAAAAAAAAATTATTTTTGAATTATTCTTCATAGATAATAATTAATATACGTATTTGTTTGTTTAGAAAACAAAATCATTATGTAATAGACTGATTAAGAAGAACTATAGTAGTTGATATTGATTTTATATTAGTATAATTATTAACATGAAAATTTTAAAAATATGAAAGTCAATTTTGATAAATCACTTTGATTCGACTGAAAAATATTTATCTTAACATCAAAATATATGATTTATTTATGAGTTACATTGATTTAATATGTTATATTTATTTTCTTTTTCTTATTGAAATATATTTTTTATGAAAATGAAGAACAATGGTAATGATAATAACAATCTTGTTGAGAAAAACATACTTTAACTAGTTAAAATTGACTCTCTAAAGATTTTCCGGATTAAAAAAAAAAATTTGGGAATTTTCCGAGTTTTGAGACTTTCACTCTGTATTTTGGATTTTCTGACTTGATAACACTGGTTGAGACATTCTGCTTCTTATCTAAATATTATTTTAAATAGTTAACCTTCCATTAGGAGTTATGCCTTTTTTAATGGAATGCTGAAGTAGTATTTTCTAAGAGCTTTAGTATTCCTTTTATCTTCATTGACACATCCTTTTTCTAATTTTTTTTTTTGAGAGAAATTTCATTCAATATCGATTTATTTTTTTCGATTTTTAAAAAGTAATGTTTAACAATGTGTTTTTCAGTTTTTTACTTTACATGTGTTTTTGGCCTATAAATAGTTTTAATTTTAACGTTACACATCAATTAGCTGAAAAAAATGACACAATTTTCTCTTGAGAATCGAAATCAATACGCAGTTGATTTTTGAATCAGAAAATGAAAAGTTGAATTTCTATTCTTACCGAATATTATATTTTTTTTGAGAACGAGTAAGATCTTTACGAATACATATAGTGATATTTCTAGAATATCTTTCTTCATTTTCTAAAGTTTCTTTTTTTAGTTAACAGCCTACGTGAAAGCTCTTATCTCCGTTTTGCCTTTTGCAACTCTATTTCTAACGAAGACTGATGACACCGCTGACTTTCAGAATATTTCCTATTTGTTTTTTTTTCTATTGAAGATACTCATTAGCCCCTGATTGACGTACCAAACATACGAATGGTACAAATTCAGTGCATTTACATTAAAATAATCTCAATGCGACAAGGGTGTGGGTGTGAAAGAGTAAGTTAGCTCTTAATCTACACCCGCACTCACCCAAAACTGTTCAAGATTGAAATTGTAAAGGTTATCAAATAAATAAATTTGCTCACTTAAATTAATGTAAAATAAAGTTAATTACCTATAGGTTGATCTATTTTATACATATTAATTGTTTGATCAATTGGTAAAAGATAATTAACAAGGCATTGAGAAGTTTCATTTGTTCGTAAAGAAACATTTTGATGATCATCATTAACATATGTTGAATCCATTGTAAAATTGAAACGAAATGTTTTTATTGGTTTATTATCATTTAAATTATTTTTTATCGTTATTAATGATCTACAAAAAGCTTGATAAGTACATCCACATTTAGCTCTTAATGCACATTTACTAGCAAATTGTTTATTTGAACAAAAAGTTAATGAATATTCCATAAAATCACTTTTATAAATTTGACCATCAATTGAATAAGATTTAAGAGCTGGTAAATAAAACATAATAGTAAGAGATATTGTTGCCAAAATAAGAATTATGTTAAATACAAGACGAAAACGACGAAGATGATCTACGAATAATCCCAATAATGGATTTGTTATAAATACAATAAATGGAATAATTAAATTAATGTATAAAATTTCAATATCATAAAGAGCACGATTTCGAAGAGTTATATTCAATACAGGAACAAATGAACCAAAAGTTGCATACAAAAAAAAATAATGACATTTAAGAAATATATAATAACGATTTAGTAATGATAACGATTTCTTGTCATCGATGACATGATCATCATTATTAAGAGTTCGCCTTAAGATTTTTTTATACATACTCGAAAGTTTTATATATTTAGTAAAGAATTTATTTAATAATATTATCTAAATAATAATATAAATTATTTAAATGAAATCAACATTTCGAATCTATTTAGTATTATAATTTATTTACAATAAAAAAGACTATAAATTAATACATTCGAATAAATGAAGAAAGTATAGAGGTATAGGTGAGTGGGGGTGGAGGTGGAGGTGTTCGACTTTTCTACATCCTCATCGATACCTATACACCCACACCAAAGTTTCGGTCATTCCAATTTTTAAACTAAAATAGTTTTGTTGATAGACAAGTATGCATGATAACTATAGTAAAACCAGTATATCGGATCTATATGTCATGGAATCACACGATCGATCGGTGATTTATGTACGATATTGAAGTCCTATCAAAAAGCTATCAAATTCATAACATGAGTACCGTATTATCTTATCTCTAATAATACTGAAATTAAATCCATCATGATAGAACCAATTATAAAAGAAAAATCAAATATAAGGTATTTTGTGGATAGCTTTTGACTTTCAAGATTCAATCAAAACTTCATGAAACTAGTACTAAAATGTTAATCTGATCATGTTCTTTCGGTTGACATATGATTCAATGGGGTTAGAACAAAAAAAGTACTAATTGATCGATTTGACGTCATATACATCTCCTTCTGTCCTTTTTAGATATTTCTACAATAATCATGCGAATTTTTTTCTAGTATTATTTTTTGTTTCTATATTTTATTTATCTAGTAATAATTGTAATAGAGATTTTATGAATAAATGTTTTGTTAAGTCCCTTACATGTAGAGTTAAATAAATTGGTACTTCTATAAGTCTAAAGAATTTAATGACAAATTTTGATACAGAGATTATACATTTGTGAAACTGATCGAGATCGTTTGAAAAAAAAAATATTAAATGATATGTTCTCTGAGATAAACTCATATTAGAATAATTGTTAATAAGTTGTCGTTCTTTTCAAAATCAATGCCTAAACAATATTAGGAGAACCAGATGTCTAGTCAAAACAATAGTATACAAACAATTGAACACATGGAAATACCTATTATGAATAGTTGAAACTTAAAAAAATACTCAAAAATAATTTCAAAAAAGTTCTTCAATGTTGGAGAGTTCAGTTTTATTGTAAGATAACATTTTTATTTATTCGCTAATATTAGACCTAATGAAGATTATTCATATTGACCTAATTTCCTAATAAATTCTGTCGAGATTTAATTGTTTTATAATTATTTTTTCTGATTTGTTACTTGAATATAAACAAAATCCGAAATGTCTTCAATTGAATTTAACATTATTTCAAAGATCAGACATGTGAACCATAAATTCATTGAATATGTCAATGAAGTCAACGACTCTGATATAAAAATGGAATATTTATCAATTTTCTAAATTACCTCTTAGTCGAATTATGATCGAATACCATTGTATAAAAATAAGATTAATAAAAACATATTTTCAAATAATAAAAGTAGTTGAAATTAGTTTCAACTTAATCTTATATATGTATTTTAGAATGTCGACAGAAAAGAACGAGTCTACAACTGATTCTTTCATTCTGTAGAGATATCAATGTATGTTATTTTCTTTTGCTTTATTATCTGTATACGATCAAAGTTTCCTTTCTTTTTTTACACTCAACAGTAGAACATGTTAATGATAGGGCATTGGGTCTTTTTTCGTTGTTTGCACTACGTAGAGAAATAAAGCCGTCACGTGCGTGCAAATGTGTCTATTACTTAACCAGTCCACAAATAAATTCTTATGAGATTGATACCGGAAAACTGGACAAGTCGTCACAAAATAATATTGAAGACAATAGATTGAATAATCAAATTTTTGATTAGACGAATCTCTTTAAAAAAACAAATAGCTAGGACCATTTTTTAAATAGTTCGATAACAAAAGAAAAACAATAGAAGTGTTTCACGTTTGATTATTGTGTTCACTATTGATTAGTTTATTAATACAATTAATCACAAAGTTTAAAGAAAAATATTGACGTTTGTATTTATATGTATTGCTATTCTTTGAAAAAGATTTCATCATAGTTATTTAAATCTTCTAGGTAAATATTTCTTTTAATTATGTTAAACAGATTCAAACACTTATCTATACATTGATTAAATGCTAATTTGATTTGCTCTTATTATTTTCAAATAAGAACATAGAGATTTATTTAACTACACTTTGGAGATTCAGGCCGACCTGTACGAAAATATTCTTTTTCAAAAACCTAAATGTTGGCTAAAACACACCCATAAAGGATCTACCATTTTCTGTTTAAAAGAATAAATATAATTTAATTTAGAATAAAGCAGAAAACACAGAATTTCTAGACTAAGTACCTATTTGAAAGTCTACTATTCTGTATATTGTAAACCCAACAAATAGGTAACGTCTAATCAAGTTCAAGATTTTACCAGATATTCCTAGATATGTATCCTAATACTGGTAATTGCGCCGATTGATGGATTCTTTGCTAGGCTATTTTAGAAGCTTAGCAAAAACCTGACGACTTCGGGTGGAAATGCATTTTTTGGTATTCATATTTCACTTGAATAGGAAACTAAACTGATATTCAGAATCAATTTGTCGAGTTGCATTGGAGCATATATGCAAAGAGTTATTTTCATAAAAAAAGCAGTTTTGACTAGAATTGTACCCAAAGAGACTAGTAGGAAACATTCTCCTTCATCAATATCACTCAAATTGTGTCTTATCTCAATGCATGTGATCGCGAAACTAGTCAAAGATATATTTATTTTATCATTTCTTTGATTAATTGTGGTAAACATTATAAAATATCTGATGCCTTCTTTACATTATCATATTATTTTAAGTATATTCTTCTTATAATGCGGGATGTGGGTGTGGGTTTAATTCAAGATAAGATCTACACCCACACCCTCCTATTTTAGCCGTTACAAAAACCCTGTACAATTCGTTACGAAACCCATGTAATTTCTGTACGTAAATGACGCACGACTAGCATATATTTCATTACGAAATTCCTGTTGCTTCGTTGCGAAAGCTCTGCAACTGTTATGAACTCTCTGTATTAACCGTTCCGATCGTCCTGTACATTTCGTTACGACAATTCTGTTTTTTTGGATATTCCTATTTTTGGCGTTACGAAAGTCCTCATTTTTGCTGTTTGTTCAACTCGTTACGTGACGAGTTGAAACTTTCTCTACAAATGATCTTCATTCATTTCATTGGCATTAATACAAGCATTAAAATCGTAAATGCATATATGTACATTCACTGAAGAAACAAATTTTACAGGAAAAAAAAACACATATTACTATCATATATCATTCAAACTTGTATTCTTCAATTAAACAACAACTCTATCTTACGTTCTTAAATATTTTTCGTTATTGGCTTATTTTCTGTCACTAATATTTTTCTTTGTATTTGTAATTTGTGCTGTATATTTAATCTATAGATGTCTACTTCAATAAAATGCATAATGTGCGAGAAAATATTTGTCCATTTAAACGACGGTAAAGAACTCGTTCTCCTATTGCTAACAATGATGATGAATGAAGTGAAAATTATCCTTTTAGCGCATTTCCTACAGACGAAGTAAGTAAGTAAATCGTGTAGAAAGTATTGCACAATATAATCCAATGTGAATAAAAACTTTTTTCCAGTAGAGAAATACCATATAATCGATAGAAACAAACACTACAGTGATACTTATTTCTTGCTGACTCGAAAATTTAGCTGATATATCATACGAGCACGTATATAAATAAATGTTAAATTAATAGTGGAGAAAAAAAAACTTTTTTGACGGTCTTGGACGTGCTTTTTATTTGTATGGTCCGGTTCTAAATCAGGACGCTTTCATTTTTCACTTTTTTTACTAGAACTACTAATATGAAGAGAAAGTCATGGTTAAAAATTTCAAATCAAAGATTTCTTGTTAAATATCAAAATCTGCTGAGAAAATCAACGAAAAATACAATAATTTAGCAAGATAGACTCAGAAAATTGAATTATTTAGACTACTTACCTTTTCATTAGCTTATACCGAAAAACACATGATCACTATTGATCTTCTCTTTAATCTGTCTCTTCCTCCTTCTATACATATATATTGCATGCGAGAGAGGAGAAAAGAATAAAAACTAATGAAAGAAATAGAAGAGCAAGAGATGTGACATCTTACAATGAAACTTAGGCTATACATTTATGCACGAGTGTCACATAAACTCATAGGTCACTGTCTGATCTTTCTCGGTATACATTCCAGAAAAGAAAAAAACACCTATTCACATATATGCTACTCATCCCATCTGTGAATATCAACAAACGATTGAATGGATGTAATCTTCGTGATCGACTTTTATTTCAGATGAAGGAAAATATGAATAACAATGACTGTTGATATTTATATCGACTCAAGAAAGATACAGAAAAAAAAAGAGTAAATGTACACAATCGGAAGAACTGGATGAAAATGGTTTAATCCATGTAACAGTAAGAAGAAACGAGAAAACAAATTACAATCGCAGAAAAATCACATAGCATTTCTTCTGTGGCAAAAATAAGTCATGAAAGCAAGTACAAGAAAGAAAACATAATCAATGACATAGCACATCTAGCTAGCACAAATAGTTATCAGCAATAACAGATCACAAGAATCAAAAATCGAAGCGAACTATTCAACTGACAAAAAAAGGAAGAAAGCGAATTAAGATTGTCACACATTGTATAGGTTAACACACATACGTACGAACATTTATTTTTCAATTTATGTAACATGCAAAATTTGTAGAACCAGAGTTCGCCTATTATCAATTTATCAGTATACAAAACTGGTAAATACATGGGATTGATAAGCTATCATCATTAGATCGACTTCTTGCCTATACAAAATTCTGCGAAGAACCCGAAAACTAGAACAGAATTTCATGGTAATAGAACTCTTCGAACATTTGATTGGCATTTTTAAAATCCAAGCACAATTTTAATGTCACATACGAAGAGCTACAACAACAGGTCTCTATAGTTGTCGAGACGAAATTCTGCTGATAATTCACAGAATCAAGAGAAATTTTGACAGAATTCTTAAAGGTAAACAGAAGCGATATTTCTGCTCTTTGAATCGATCTAAAATATTAATAGAATGGAAACTACGATTTAGTCAACATTATCGAAAGGATAGCCTTCACATTCAGAAGAAAACTCTTTTCTCCAAATGATTAAATATCATGTGTGAAGAGAAAAATTTCTACAATCAGACACAATAATGATTAGTCTTTTTTATGAGACTTTTTCGATATTATAGAAGATTCTAAAACAAAGGTCTTTTGTACTCTTAACAATAACCGTGTCACAAAATCTCTACGAATATGAGCAACAATAATGTGCATCGCCTAGTTCTTGTTCTCATTGATTATCAAAGGAACTGAAGCATAGTTTCTATTTATATACAGTCAATTTAGCTATCGTTTTGTTCTGCTTGTTTCTTTCCTTATTCAAGACATTCAACATCGTTTGATGAAAACAAAAGAGCCAATTGTCATATGTATATGCATGTCATTTGAGAAAATCTTGTAATCAACCAGAATATAGTGTGAGAACGAATGAGTAAATCAGTTTGAATGAAATGATCGTTCTTTCCACCATGGCTGATTATCACAGCAACCTAGGAGATAGCATTAAGCGACATTTTGATGTGGATGTGTTGATCTTTTCGTCATCTATACTAACATCCACATTCACATCTTTGTGTGAAGATATGAATCACATTCACACGCACAACATTTCATGTTGCACATTTGTTTTTAAACTACTGACGGTTTCTTTGGTGATTTTAGTCAGATAAGAAACGCAATTTATTTATAATAACGTTGATAAAACAATAGAAATATTTTTATTGAATACAAAAATTGTTTAATAATCACAAGGATCATCTTTTGTTTGTATTAAATTTGGAGAAAATTTTTGATTTGAAATGATATCTAAAACAAATTTTCCAACTGTTTGATAATCCTCTAATTCCATATATATTTGTGCACTAATTCGACAATAAAATTTATTATCAAATTGAAACATTGGTAAAAATATATTATATTGATTAATTAATTTTTGATATAAATTATTCATTTTATCTTTTGTATCAATATATAAAGGTAATTCAATATTATTCATTGTACTTATAAATGTTTCATTTGATGTTAATGTTGAACTATTCCACATATTTGCAATTAAATTTCCAGCTTGAATAGCTAATTGATGATTATAATTGAAAATATCTGTTTCATTTGCAATTGTTTGTCGAAAATCTAAAGCATCTGATATAGTCAAATAAGGACTATAATCTTTTGTTCCAAGCCAAAAAAATTCATTTTGAAATGATTGTAAATAACCAAATGATGTTATTATTGGATGAATTAATTTTTGTAAATCTTTTTTTACATAAAGTAAACAAGCACTTCGATGATTATATAACCATTTATGTGTATTTGATAAATAAAAATCTGGATCTAATTTTGTTAAATTAAGTTCAATAGCACCAACTGCATGTGCACCATCAATTAATGTTAAAATTTCTTGTTGACGAAAATATTTTATCATTGTTTCAATATCAAATAATATTGCTGGTACTGAACTAATATGATCGAAAATAATTAATTTAACATTTTTTATTTTGTCTATTACATCTTGAGTTTTTTTTAATAATAAATCTATATTTTGAATAGTTTGATGATCAATTTCTATTTGAATAATTTGTTCTTGAGTAAAGAGTTCTGTTGAAATATATTGTAATGTTAATTTAACCATTCCATATGCAATATCATAATATAATATAGTTTCATTTGATTGAAATTTTAATGATTTAAGAATTGAATTTACTCCAGCTGATGCATTTTCAAGTATAACAAGATCATCTGGATCACAATTAATATATTTACTTAATTTTTTTCGTAAATTTTCCATTTCAATTTGAAGATCTAAGCGAAACCATCGATCAGGATTACGTTCAGCTTTTAATTGATATTCTCGAAGCTTGTCATGAACATATTTTGGTGCTGAACCATATGAACCATGATTGATATTTATATAAGATGGATCAAGAGAAAAAAGTGGTAATAATGAATGACCAAAAGAATCAACCGGACAACTGATCCAACAAAGTAAAAGACATATCAAGAGAAGTCTTTTCATTTTGTCACACAATGAATACAAGTTATCAGTTGATTTGGCTTGCTTCTATTATCAATGTAAAACGAAAATAATTTTCTATTCGCTTTTTTGTTTTTTTTTTCTCTATTATCTTATCTTCGAACATAAGATACTCACCTCTTTAGTATTTCATCCGCCTAGTTACTTATATTTCTAGCTTACTCTCTATATCAGGATGATGAATTATTTATATTAATCAATTCAAACAGACAATCAAGGTATTGTAAATTTTATGATTTTGAAGATTTCAGTAACACGTTCTATAATACTACAAAGAAACAGTGATGGAGTCTAAAAACGTGATCAGACTCAAGGCAGCTACGGTTCATCACATCTATTAGACACTATACCTAAAAATACATCATGCCAGCAACAATGAAATAAAAAACACCAATCACAAACCAATTATATTCCTCTATCGTATCTTTTATTCTAGAGGGTGTTAGTTGCTTCTCTTCCCCTAAAAAATCGATCCTGATGCAGGAACATTCAAATTGCATGAAATTTTTACGAGACGTTAGAGCTAGTCTGAGAAGGCGATGGTAAAATTTTCAGCTGTATATCATGATGTTTTTAGAAGATATTCAACGAATAAAGGTTAAAATAACTCAATAAGCAAAACAAATTTTTCTGCTCAAGCTCATTCTGTGTATTTAACTTATTTTTGTTTGAAAGAACATGTCAGAAATGGAATGCAATACAGAGCTTTCTTTTAAAATTCTTACTTTTAAAGGAGAGAAAAGACATGACAAGTTTCATGATTCAAAAAAAAAAAAATTCGAAATATGGCGTTCCCAATATATAAGTATTTGAGTACATAATAAAAATGAATTTCTATCAACAAAGGACACTGTACTGCACTGCGTCTTGAAATGCTCTTTCAAAGAAAGAAGCTATTGGTTTCAATGAAACTTCTTCGAGAATCTGAGATGCGCAATAGAAAACTTGTAGAACGAGAAAAAAAACCAACAAGATTTTTTGAATAGGAAATGACAACACTCTTCAAAAATTTTTGGAGGGTAGATGTAATCAAATCAAGTTTTTGCGAATTTTCGTTGGAAGAGAGAAAGAATAATTGTTAGTGTAATTCTTGTTACTAAACCTATTTCACACAATTGTTGATTGGATACTGTGATAGATTCTTCTTGCAAACAGTTGAGAAATTGGTTAGTTTCCTCAATGGAAGGATCTTCTTTTTGAATTTGCTCGTCAGAAAAAAAATTTTTCCAACTTTCATCTGATTGTTGGCAGAAGGAAAATTTTGATTTGAAAATGCATTCTATCGATTACTCGATTGCAAAGACCCTGTTGGTTTGTTAAAATGTTCACCGTACTCATAGAAGGAAATATCGGAAATGATCCAAATTTTCTGAAAAGTGATGTATTTTGGAACGGTTCGTTTCGATCACCGTGATGATGATTATGGCAATCTCCGAACTTTCTAATCGGTATACTATTTTTGTAGGAGTCATTTCTGACATTGAATAATTGATGAGAGAAATTTACTTTTTTTTGGAAAGTTGAACATTGCTGATCCAATTTGTATTCAAGAGAGACCTATCATATATTATCAAGAGTGCTTGAAGAATAATTTATATGAGTTCTTTTAAGAATTCATTTAACTATTGCACGTTTTGTGAAAATAAGAGATGTAAAGATTGTTTCATAGATTTATGACCAGTTTGAGTTTTTTTTGTATTGTTTGAATTTGTGATTTTGAACCGATGCAAAACATATGTATATATATATAGGCACCATCTGAGTCATTATTCGAAATTTTCTATATCCATATGAAGAAATACGTCTGGCGAGCAAGTGATAGAAGCTTGGAATTAAGAATCTAGTGATGGGCTTTGGTGGCCAGTTCTGTCCGGTTAAGAGCACACTTAGAAGAATTTGTCAACCCGATTCGTTCAAGAGACTCCTGTTTTGAAATCGTTTAATTTTCTATTGGGCTTTTCAGCGGTAACTTGTCATAATTATTAACGTAACTAGTCAATATAGACACGATTATTAAAAAAGCATGCTACTAGAAAACATGCGAAAACATATCAAATTAATTTTTTACTATTTGTTGTACTAGAATGAGAAAAACATCAGTCATGCACTCAATATGAGTCACATTTAACATTGTATTCTCATGGAGTGTAATATTAAAATACGTTTCGACATGTTTTCTTTTTTTATATGGTTGAGACAAAAATATCATGAAAAACCAATTCAATAAGATTATTTGAATATGTTTACAACAATGTCTATGCCCAAAATAGCACTGAAGTTTATGAAATAGGATAGATATGTCTTAGGAGAAATTCATTTTTAATCAGGCGCAAAACTACGAAATAATTTATTTTATTTACAAATAAATTTTAGTTTTAGGTATGCGTATCTGAATGAAGAGAAGATCGACATCCACATCCACCACATTCGTTTTTTCCCCGAATTGTATCAATAACGCGCAATCATGATAGTTTCGTTTGAAGTTGATCGAAATTTTCTTTAAACTTTATTGTATCTTTATTATTTGGTGTCGAAGACTTTTGATTTGATTGAACAGCAAGTTCAGCACATATCAGGGCTTGATCATATTGTTGGAGCTTACTCAATATTCTCGACATTTTGTAATAAGTCATAGCTAAGCTTGAATAATTAACATGAGAAGCTTTGTTTTCAATATCTAATGCTTCACGATAGAAGGTGAGGGCAGTCGAGTAGTCTTCTGCTTCTTGATATACTTCACCAATGGTGCTGAATATAGAAGCTATCGATGGATGATTAGATGGAAGTACTTCTTTTCGTATATTCATAGCTTTTTGAAGATTATTAAGTCCAGCCATGTGTTCTCCCATAGATATTTGGGCAAGACCAATATTTTTGTAAGCGGTAGCCAACCAAGGATGATTTGCTGGAAGAATTTGTTTATAGATTTTAAGTGTCTTTTCATAATATGGCAAAGCAATTGCATATTCTTGTCTTTGATCATATACAAGTCCGATATTGTTATAAGTAGTAGCTAGATCTGGATGGTTTACTGTCAGCTTTTTTCTCGTATACCAAGGGCTTTTTGATGATATGACAGTGCTTTAGAAGTGTCGTTGAAGTTGGTACACAAAAGATCCATATTATTATAAGTAGCTGCTAGATCAAGATTAGTTGAAGGACTTATTTTTTCTTGAATTTCATTACTTTTTCATAGAATGTTTGAGCTTCCAGATCATTTCCTTGTTTATATTTAATATATCCCAATTGATTATATATTGAAGCAATTGTTTTTTCATCATTATTATGTGTTGAATCAAGTAATAGTTGATACATTGCTTCGACTTTGTCAAGTTCGCCTAATGTAATCATTAATCGACCTGATCGATCGATCGCACTTCCTTCCCCAATTTCTCGTCTTATCTGTTCAGTTAATTGTATAATTTGTAAATCGTTATTGCTCACCGATTTCAAGCTAACTTTCCATATATGATCATTGTTTTCTTTGACTTGAACGATTCGAAAAACGGTATGCATCGAAAAAAGAATTTCTTTTTCTCTTTCATTATAATAACTAATATCATTTAATGAAGCAAATGGAGTTGTTATTACAGTTCGATCAACTTCTACTTCAAATAGAACAGAAGTTTTACCATCTTGATCTGTAGATCTTTGTGCAAATTTCATCGCGACATTCCAGTCATCAGTAGTAGAAAGGAAATTATTGAATGTAAATATACCACCAATATTATTTCTTAGTCCAATAAATGTATCATCAAGCATTCGTTGACCTCGATAAACGATAAATGAGCCCCATGCGATCGGATCTTTTTGAATGTATTTCTTTAATTTGTTGATGAATATTTTTCATAAAGAAGCCCATCCCAGCAATAATATTAATATCAAAAGTTCTCAAACTACGATTGAGCATTCGATAAGCAAAACATTCACGAATATACCACCAAATAGGTGAATGTTCGTGATAATGATGTAAGAATTCATCAATTATTTTTAATTGATCTGGATTGTCATGATAACTTTTTTGACAAAAATCAACAAACTCGCTGGTTCACCATAGATTATTTCCAATAGAATGTCTTTTATTAGTTGTGAATACATAAATGATGAATTAACTTGTTGCAAATCCGGATTCGAAGAATTATTCAACGATAGAATACTAGTTGGGGTCAAATCTTGTTCACATTGTGCAGGATCCCTTACAAGTGATTGACAAATAGGTTCAATTTGATTAGTAACAAGTTTTATCTTTTTCCATTGTTGTGTCCATCTGTGAAGTGATGGTTGTCCATAAAATACATAAGTAGAATCGAGTCGAACAAATTTATGAACAAGTGGTACTAATTTTTCTCCGAGTTTTCCAGATACAATAATAAATATTTGTTCATCTCTTGTTTTTTCAATGAAATCATAACATTCGTTCAAATCAGTAAATAATCTAATTGAATTACAGATTTTTAGTAATTGAGATAAAGTATACTGACAATCTTTTTGTGATTGATTGACGTTCGAATCTAACCATATGAGAACAAAATTTTGAACAATCTTATTTTCGCAATATTGTATAACATTTTTCTTGTTCAAATACTTTCTTTTTATAGCAGGTGTTCCAGAAGAGTTTCCCATGTCACCAAGCGTAATGTATAAATACTTTCTAAGTATAAATCAAACATAGTGCTAGAATTTGTGAACAACGAAATGTTCTCTTTGATCTTGCTAAATAATTATTTCTATTCTTAAATATATAAACATAGGTCTGCACATGGATGAAGGGCGAGGGATGATTTTGAAGTAGTTTTTGTTATACTCTGATATTTTTATGATCACCTTCCTCGAAATCCTATGATCTCATTGGAGCAATGACGAATAAAGACAAAATTATAATACATCACAAAATTTTAACTCATATGACAGCATCTTTTACATTACAGTTTACCTTATCGTGAAGAGTAATGTAAATAAAAGTTCACATGCATCTATCTCTGAATAGTAAATGTTGATTTGCTCTTAACATTATGGCACACATCCTTTGCAATGTAAAAGGTTTTTAAAAAAATTCAATTCAGAAAAAAGAAAGTGTATTACTTTTGTAAAAAAATAACAAAAATTTTGTTTCTATATGCATGTGAATGATTGAATCTAGCGCTTCTTTTCCCCTAGACTGAAAGGCTAGAGTCTAGAAACCGTAATTCACCTGTGTCTATCTGGCCGTCTGTCTGTAACAAGCGCTTGGCACAAATGACCATTTCTATGGGACAAATGACCATTCCTATGGCACAAAGGACCATTTTTATGGTACAAATGACAGTTTCAATAGCACAAGTGACAATTTCCACGGCACAAACGACCATTTTCACGGCACAAGGGACCATCTCTATGGCACAAATGATCGCAAAAATACGAACGTCTGTTTGTCATGCTTCTGTCAGTCTAGGGCCCAGTGAATCGACCATTGATATCGATGAACGTCACTTGTTTTTTGTTATCTTCACATTTTTGGAAAAAATAATACAGAAAATTTGCATGTGGCATTTGATTAATGTACGAAAAAAAAGTACTCAGAAAGTCAGGCGCACGAATAGAAAAGGTAGCGATCCACAGCATTCAAAACTCAAATAATTTGTCAAACCTTTTTTTAATGCAAAATAAATACAAACAACAAACATATATGACGGTCCACAACAAAAGCGATACGAAATGTTTTTATTTATCTTCTGATGTACATTATACTGCCATTTGAACTCGATTGAGACAAATTTTCCAATCGAGTGAGGTTTTGTGTACAGTTTTGTCAATCGGCACAAGAATCAGTTGTTTCTGAAGAATTTCAATCCAGAT
>CAJNOP010000235.1:115704-137496 GCA_905250075.1 Rotaria sp. Silwood1
ACACCCACACCCACACCCACACCCACACCCACACCCTAAGGAAACAATAAGTTTTCGGTGTATTGAACATTGAGTGGTATGAAATAAAATGAGCTTGTGATATGGCAATGATTGGGAGAGTAACATATTCACATGTGTTAGTGGGATTGAAGGATCGACTATCGCACTAGCGTAACCTATATCTGAGGCTTTGCCACAGTGTGGGTATGAGGTGTAGGTGTAAGGTAGAAGAATATCAACCCGCTCAGGCACATACTTATACCGGCACCCACACCACAAAGTGTTCCTAATATCCAAATTCAAGTTTAAGTCAATGCGACATGATTGGCATCTTGGGAATGGGTGCGGTTGTGGGTTTATGACTCTCTTCAACAAAACCCATACCGACTTTCACACCCACACCCAATTCTGTATGTAAAACTGTATATAAAACACTAGATTATCCGTTCTTATAGTCTAAAATGAACGGTGTTTCCTCAAAGCATGAGTCGAACCCTTATAAAAGGCTTTTCTGCGCATTGCCAACTTATCAAGTACTTTTGCACAAATGATGAAAAAGTTATTTTTAGTGGATTACAGTTAGTATACCAATTAAAAAAAGGTGCGTGCCTGTTTAAAATAATAATGATGCATTGCTTGAAAAGTCAAGTTTTTTTTATATCAGAGATACAATAATTAAGAATGAGTTCATGTTTGGACATTTTGATCATCAAAATTTTGGTTTCAAATAAGATGTATGCGATACTCGAAACCAGCACAAAAAGCTGAATCGAATAACATAGATCGTATTACAAAATATTTTTCATCGAAATTCGATCCCTACTTCTTCTATGGCTCATTCGAAGTGATTTCATCGGAGTGCTCGCTCGGATCGAATTTCGATGAAAAATATTTTGTAATAAAATCTATGTTATTCGATTCAATTTTTTATGGTGATTTTAAATATCACATGAGTTTTATTTGAAAACAAAAGTTTGATGATCCAAATGTCAAAACATGAGCGCATCTTAATTATTTTGAATTTTCTTCAGTGAAAGCAAACTGTCAAATGCGTAACGTACTATGTTTCCTATGTAACTCGATGAGTTCTACTCACATAAAACAAACACAAGAAAAATAAATTTCTGCTTTAACCCTTTCTTGCCTTTGGCTAAACCTGAGGGTTCGAAAGGGCGATTCGCTGAATAACAATAATCTTATGATACCTAGTGTACGTAGGGTGTGGGTGCGTGCGGGTGTGGGTGTAGTTTTCTTTTAACTCATACCCACTCACACCCACACCCTGGATATAAAACCCTTTCGTTAATGTCTCATAGTTAAAAGAATCAATTTTTTATAAAATTGTATTTATAAATACCATAGGGCAAGAAAGGATTAATTTTGAATTAGCCCCACCTAACAAGGTTAGAGGTATAACTGTATAGGTATAAGGATATAGCCAAACGAGTATAGCCATATGGATATAGGTATACAGGTATAGTCATACGGGCATAGGTATAAGAATACAGTCTTAAAAATACAGCTGTAGGAATGTAGTTATGCGACATAGGCGTAAGGATTTAGATATTGAGGTACCAGCATTCCGATCTAGTTCGTGCGCTATAGTCCTTGTAGTGTAGCGAGAACGTAGGTGGATTTGTAATAATTGGTGTGAATTTTGATCGATTTCTGATCGATTCTTTAATTGATTCTGAATCAATTAATAATCGATTATAATCATACACTTGTAATCGATTATTAATCGATTAGGAATCAATTAAAATCAGCCTTAATCAATTTTAAACGAGTAGTATTGTAGAATAACTGTTTCTGCTGCTATAATCGATTATGGCTAATTATAATCGATTTTTAATCAATGAAAAATCGCTCAGGAATCGATTCGTCATCGGTTAGCGGCGTATGATTATAATCGCTTTTTCAGCAAATTGTAATCGATTTTAATTTGATTTTTTCCGTATTTTTTTACATGAGATGGATATTGCTGCCTTAGTGTTATTCACTTAGATTTTCGTTGGATACAATTGAAAGCGTCTCAGTTTCGTTCGATGAATTTATAAGAAAACGTATCATAGACACACGCATGTCATTATATACAAGGACATTGATGCGAATATCAATATTCGCATTCATGTGCATCCTTTTCAAACTTTCGATACTAACTCTGTTGAGGACTGCGAAACAGTATACAATACTGAAACAGCTGAATATTCAATTGAGGTTCAAGCGAGTCACGTAGACGAGCGTTACATGTATCTATATATGTATAAGCGAAAGGCGTCATGTATTTACTTTCGGAATTTGTTTTAGATAACTACTAACAAAACAAGTCTATTTTTCGTGTATACTATAAAACAGGATCAACTCTGCTTTATTAGATTATTCTTTCGATTTTGATAATATTTGTTTTGGATTAAATATCAAGTGATTCGATAAAAGCTGAGAGCATCATTGATGTATACCGTAGAGAGCTCTTTTATCTCCGGTACTGTCAAATTTGAATTCAACTATTCAACAATTAGAACAAGCAGCCACTATCGTGATTTCACCATGCATCTTAATACCGATTCTCTTCTAGAGTCATCTAGAAGTTGAACATTCGGTTTTCTGTTGTAACCCTTTGATTATGATGGAATAGAACAATGCCACCTGATGATTGCTCGTAGCGAGGCATGAAATCGCGATAGTGGCTGCTAGTTCAATTTGCAGTCATGCAATATTAACACTGGTTCTCTTCTAGTTCTCGAACTAGGAGTTGAACATTCGGTTTTCTGTTGTAACCTCTTAAGGTTATAATTGAATAGAACAATGCCACTTGATGAGTCCCTTCAACAAGGATGAAATCGCGATCGTGCCTGCTTGTTCTATATGTAAATATTATGAAAAAAATTATATAAACAATTCACATAAAACACAGGACAGGATGCAGGACGAACCCGCGCCGTCCAGTCCTGTGCTCACCTCTGATATTAATCCGAGTTGATGTTTTTTCTGAATCAGAAGACACGCCGAAATGCATCATATGAAAATGAGAGAAGAGAACAGAGAAATATTTGCCAACAATCAACAGAAAAAGATGAGAACACATATGTAATAACACATATGAATTATATTTTCGACTGACCTTACTCGAATCAATCTTCCTCCTTTCATACGTTTAACTCATTCGATCTCTCACCAACATAATTGAGCGAGAAAGCGACGAAACGAATGCATAACAAAACGAAAAGAAAGTGAGTGATATAACATATGTGTAGAAAACAAAACAACACAAGAGAAAACAGCGTAAAAAGAACACGAAAAAAAATGAGGAAGAGTTGACTTTAACATAACCCTATCACTCACTGAAGAATATCAATACTTTTCGATGACGAAGTAATGTATAAGCTGCCAAGGTTTGTTTTCAGACAGTTCTGCAATGAGAGAACGAGAAACGGTGTTTTTAGCTCACTTCTCCACAATAATTTCATTATAAAAACATAGCACAATCTAGGGTGTGGGTGTGGATGTGGGTGGGTGTGGGTGGGTGTGGGTGTGGGTGTGTGGGTGTGGGTGTGGGTGTGGGTGTGGGTGTGGGTGTGGTGTGGGTGTGGGTGCGGGTGTGAGTGTAGATTCAGGTGTCGGTGTGAACTAAAAGATGATCCACGCCCACACCTACACTCACACCCACACCCACACCCACACCCACACCCACCCCACACCCGCACCCTAAAGCGAATCTTTCAAAATCAGCAGCAGCCATTATTCCAACTGTTGTTGAATATCGTATGTATGACTGACGCACCAGTAAACTATTCTATTTAGAATGTTTTATTTTAATAATAAGGATCTAATATGAGTAAAACACGGCGACAAAATACACCTGTGATAGCATCAACTGCTATGTTCGATATTCCACAATTTTATCAGCAAACACTTTTGCCCAAACGATTCCTATTAATAGATGTATTTCTAAAACGTGGTAAACATCGAATTTTAGTCTTTTCAAGCGATCAACAATTACAGTTACTATTTGAAAGTGAAATCATTTTTATAGATGGTACATTTGATATTACACCAGCTCCATTTAGACAAGTGTACTTGACACATGCTCATAAATTTGATCAAGGCACGTTATAAGTCATTTTTAGTATAATAAATGCTTATATTTGCACGTGTATATTGTAGGTTTATCAGTTGCATTTTGTCTTTTACCTAATAAACGTGCGAAAACATACACAGAATTATTTGAACGGCTAAAAGAACAGGCAAACATTATGGGTAAAATCTTTAATCCAAAATGTATCGTTACTGATTATGAACCTGGCTTGATGCGTATCGTAGAACAAGAAGTAAGTGCTTCAACCTCAATTATACTCGTTGAACATGTTTAAAATACTGTTCTTGTTTTAGTTTCCTATAGCCATTCACTCTGGATGCTTGTTTCACTTCAATCAAGCGGTTCATAGAAAAATTACAGATCTAGGTTTGGCCAATGATTACTTGAACAATGAAACAATTCGTGATCAATGTCGTCAACTCATGGCATTAAGTCTAATGCCGATTGAAGAGGTTCAGAATCAATTTATACGTTTAGAAATGATCATGCCAGGAAAATTAGCTGATTTATTATTATATTTTAAAAATCAATGGGTTAATGGTGTTGTTCCTATTCAAATGTGGAATTTTCATCAGGTCGACCATAGAACAAATAATACTTCAGAAGGTGAGTACATTACTATTTTTCATACTTTTCATTGCTAAGCTCTATCATTTATTATTTCAGCTTATAATCTTCGATTTTCAACTCGATTATCAAAGAAACACCCGAATATTTGGAGCTTTATTCATTTGATTCGGCAAGAACATATTCGTTTCGAACATATTTCAATTCAACTTGATGCTGGTGCATCTGCACCGAAACAATCAACAAAAACAAAAGCTTTCCAATTAAGACTTGATACTTTGTACAACAGATTTCTCAAGAAGCAAATAGATGCCAAGAAACTATTGTCAAGTTTATCGTTACTAATTAATTGAGAAGAAAAACAAAGAGCATTTAATAATATTCTGAACGTTCTCTTGGTCTTTCATTTTTAAATTAATAAAGCATATAATCTATCATACATTACACGAACAGATCAATCATTTCGACATTTTCCTTTTCGATATTTTCCTTTTCTGTTTTTTTTCGACATTTTCTCTCTTTCGACGTTTTCCATCAAGACCGTACAGAATATATTCGGTTTTATAGTCTGCCACAATACATGAACCTAGAAGAACTCGAGCAATGGTGTGGTACAGTATCAAAACGACAAAATGGTGATATTATGGTTCGAAATATTCGTCTACCAAATCATGTTTTCGAAAGGACAAAAATATCGTTTTCAAGTGGAGAAGCAATATTGTGGTCTGGCGATTTCTTTTAATCTAAATACTTGTTAATGGCTACCTAAAACAATTTACTTTTCTTTGTGTGTACTTACTTTATTGAAATGTAGATTGAAGTAAAAAGCAGAAACTCGATCTCTTTGAGCAGAAAATGAGAGTATGGGTGTGAGTATGAGTATATATTTGAAGAGAATACAGATATCCACCTCCACCATTCCCACCTTCCATTTCATTAGTTTCTAACGGTGACTCGTCATTCAACTTAAATATTCTTGTTATCGTCTTGTATATGATTCAGTACAGTTTGCTAATATTTGAAAATATTCCGCTTCAGCTATTTCTGTCTATCCAACTGATAAAGTAAAATATGAGCTGAATCAAGCTTAACCAATATCCCATTACTAAGCACTTACAATAACAAATCTATATATACATTTCTAAAATAATATCCAACTACGATACCATGATACAAACCATCATCAAAAATGAATTCATTCGCTCTATAAAAAAAGTTTTTCAATCATTTTATAATTGTCGTGTTCTTTTTTGTTACTTAAACATTATCTACTTTAACAGTGATTTCATCAATGACAATAATTTTAGTCTTTTTCCATATGTAGCTCTCGCTAAACATACCAGTTGTTTTTGACCAACACTCAAATTAGATCCACTTTCACTTACTTATGAATGAAGACCATTGAACATCATATATGTTACTAAGTTTTTCAAATTGTATGTATCTCACCAAAACATAAAACTAATCAATTACTGACAGACTTGTTCAAGTGCAGTGCATTCCATATCTCAGGATCTGAATGAAGACCAAACTTACCATCCAATATTGGCTATATAACAATATTATCAATGATAATGTGATCGTGAACAAACTTAAACATTCGAAAAAGAGTCTGAATCAATGAAATTTTATCAGCACTTGTTCTTCCAACAATACACATTTTGTCACCAAGATAAAATTATTAATAAAATATGATACTTTAGAATGCGACTAAGGAATATTTTCAAAAACAATATGACCTTGTGATGGTTGATATTTGGCTGGTGGTTGAGTAGATAGTTCTGAATCAAGTGAACAAAATATTCAAGTACTTATTCAACTGACATCATTTGAGTTTCAACTTCGATTGATTGTTTAGAGAATAAACAGAATTTTATAGACGAAAACAAACTGTACATTTTATTTTTGAAGATCTAACTTGATGTTTTATGGAGAGTACAATAATCAAGACAGTAAATATTAAACATATTTGATCGAAATGTATTACTGATCATCTCTATTTAATATTGCAATCAAATAATTGATATTATGTATTATTATCAAAATGATAATGAAATTCTTTAAAACAAATATATTCACCATGATTAGATTGAACAACTTTGAGTTCATAAATAGTTTATGTTACTTGTAAATAGATAGGTAGACGTCAGCATCAGTCTGTTATTAGTGATACTAATTAATTTCTTAAACATTCCTTCACTACTCTCGAACAAAACTAAATACAAGATGTTTAGATATATATTTGAAAAGAGTACAAGATTTCTGATCGTAATCATGAGCAAACATTTAGTCTAGATACTTTTGCCTACTCACTAGTAGTATGATGATCAGATTTGCATATTTTATGCCATGAAGATGTACTTCATAATCAATGAATTAAACTACATAGTTAGTTTCAACGGTGAGTTTTGAAATTTCATTGATGTTTCTTACTTTTTCATTCAGAATGTAACTGAAACCTTTTTTTGTGAATTAGAACGACTATTTCAAAATTTTGAAAATAATACAGATGAAACGATGTTTCCGGTAAAAAAAAATCGGTGGTAAAATTAGAGCTCAACGTTGAGCTAGTCCATTTGTTCAACAAATTACTAATAAAAGTCAATAGACAGAATTATCTCAAAATGCATTTAAAAGTTGAAGTGAACCATTTTACTAAACGCAAAATTAAGTTAAGTTTTATTACTTGACACTTGATATTAAGTTGAAGTAATTAGACTAGATAAATATCTTTTGATTTTCGGTTTTTCTTTATTCGAATACAATCTCAGCATAGTGTTGCCAGAAGCTATTTAAGAGAGAACTCCTGCTTACTCCCTGATAAATTCTGATAAAAATATACTTTGTCCTTATAATCATTGAGAAGATTCTCTTTGTAGAAAGTTTTATTGATGATTGAATCAAAGATCTACGAAAAGAATGTTTTAGCATATACAAAATTTCTGTCGCACTCGATACGCCCAAATTACTACTATGAGAATATAGCCAAGCAGTCAAAAAAATAGGTAATTCTTGTTAAAAGAGTAGCGTGTAGTGTATCGACTGTCAAAGCCAAAAACTTGATCTACGTACTATAGAAGAAAATTGTTTGAATACGATAAAATATGTGAAAATTGATATACCAACAAGAAACGGCTATCAATTAGCATGTTAGAGTCATGGTCTTTACTTTACTAGATAGAGCACGAAAACTTGTCTAAATGGTAAAACGATAACGAAATTTCGATCTTTAGCTTCCGAAAAAGAAGCTCCAACTTTTGTTCAAGTTTTTTTATATGCCACTAATTGATTATCGTTCTTAATTAAAGAACTTTACCACTTATCTACTTCTGTTTTCAATCAAGTCCTCTTTTCGACATTAGTCACCTAATCTATAGTAAAATTAGATCGATTTTAGTGGATTGTAGTGAATTTCTGGTCACGTGAATGCCATTGATTCAAATTATTTATGTGTTTTTACGTATAAAAAAAGTTCTGAGATGAATTCATTTCTTTTTTCACATTGAAGATAAGTAAAGAAAGTGATAAGACGTTGTCAGTTGAATGTAAGCGAAACACTCCATTTTCTATTCCTTTCCACAGAATACGATTCTTCTATTTCAAAAGACGGCCGAAAAATAAAAGATAAGTTATAATATTTGAGTAATAAGCATAACCCCTTTTCTTTTGTATTGTAACCTTTCTTCGCTTTCATTATACAATAGATACAATACAAAGATGGCTAATCTATCATTTTAGAGGCACTTTTTAACAACTCCAGCAAGTGCGTTATTTCATGACTCATTCCTTGATTTCTTTTCTCCATTAGTGATATGCTGAGCAGAACGATCGGTTGCTAGACGATCATTCGTGAGATTTCTATACATACGAATGGCGTGCGGTACTGAACAACACAGATGTTTCAAAATGTTCTATGTTAGCAAAAATTCATAAATGCAAATTTTTAGACTGAGAATCTTTTGCTTTATGAAGATATAATTTTTTTTTAAAGTTAAAAGAAGTTTGAAATTTTCGAAAAAATATCACTTTGCATATCCTCACCCGTGATAAAATAGCATCGTCAAAAAGTGTTTTAGCTTGTAACTTTCAGGGTTAAAATGATCTAGCAACACTCTAAAACAATGTCCATCTAGGGCTATAGTAACCATTTCCACAGGGCAAAATCGTCGACATTTTAATGATCCTTCAATCGCGTTCTCGGCGTGTTTTATAACTAAACAACAGTCTCGATAGTGTTTCTTCTTTGCACTGTGTCACAAAAATTTCGAAAGTGTCTGATTGTCGTTAGTCAGTCGATGAAAAAATTGAAAAAACTCAATCATCACAATAATATTTATGTTCAGGCCTTCATCTTCAAGAGAATTCGGAAAACTTTGCAAAAATTCTATCATTTGCCACATCACAGTCCGATACGTAGACGAAGAGTGAGTGAGTGTATTTTATCATTTTTTTTCAGAAAACTTTGAACTATCTTTCCCATCTTTTTTATGCTTGTTTTTTTCGGTTCCCAACCCTAATTATAATTGCTTTAAGGATTGCACCCTTTCTTAACAGCTACTCATAGGATTTATTTCCTTCGTAAACCCTGAAAATGGATCAAGACAGTGCAGTACATCGTAAACCTGTCTTACGATTATAAGAATAATAAATCCCGTTCTAAACTCTCGCGAAAAGTTTATGATAAAGCTGATGGCCATACAAAATAGTTGATGCAAGGGTTTATTTGTGGTACGCTGTACTCTCATCAACCTTTTTTGTCCGTAGGTTTCTACAGCTAGGCAGAGAAAGATTAATTTTAGGTGAAAACTTTCGGTTTTCTAATTTGTAATTTTTCACATGTTTTCGTCCTTTAAGGCATAATCATTTTTGATTTTCAAAAAATCAAAAACTATGTCAAAATGCTCAATTTTAGTAATACCGAATAAAATATCGCTCGAACAAAAGGGATACACTTTGATGAAAAAAATGTAGAATACAGAAAGTAGGCATCTGTCTTTTCGAGGTTTTGATACTCTGTGAATTCAGCAGATTCGCACACTCTATTCTCATGCTATTACTATAATCGATCAGTTGATGAGAAATTTGTCTAATTTACTCAATAATCCGTATTACAATATGTGTGCTCTCTCTAAATTTGTCTCTTGCGCGAGATTAATCGATAATGCCACTCTGAGTTTTGAGTAATGCCAACGAAGGTTTATCACAAGTTGATGTCAATATTGACTTTATTTAACTTTCCTTCCCTCTTATTCTTCTTCTCGTTGTAGGTGTAATTCCTCATGCAAAGTACTTCAATTTCAATTATAAAATCACTGTATTATGCACTGATTTTATTGATGAGTGTTGTAATATTTTCTGGTATTGTTCAATGTTCTGATTCTACACGAGTTTTAGCTTCATACTTACCCTATTTACAGTTTCGTGATCGTCCTTATAATGTTAGTGGTAGTATGCGGTCACTTCATTTAAATAATGTTCCTATATTAGTTCAATCTGGATCTATTCATTATGCGAGAATTCATCCTGATGATTGGCTTCCAATGATTCAACTAGTAAAACAAACTGGAATTAATTGTATTAGTTTATATATATTTTGGTCTTATCATGAAGTCGAACCTGGTGTATATGATTGGACTTCTGAACGTCGTAATGTTTCTCGATTTATTCAATTAGCAAAATCAGAAGGTTTATTAGTTTTCCTTCGTATTGGGCCTTATGTTGATGCTGAATGGAGCTACGGTGGTTTACCAGTTTGGCTAAGACAATTTACCGAAAAATACAAAAACATTGAAATTCGTACTGTTAATCAATTATGGCAAACGGAAATGCAAACTTTCACTACGGCAGCCGTAAAACATTTAAGTTCTTTATTTGCATCAAATGGTGGACCAATATTTATGCTTCAAATTGAAAATGAATATGGTAATATTGCGCATGCATTTCCTCCTAGTGATGCTGCTGCTTATATGCAATGGGCTTCTGATATGGCTCATTCAGTTTGTTCTGTATGTTATTGGGTTACATGTAGATATGAAGATATGGATGTTAAAACTAATAATGCTAATAATGATTATTATTCGGGTGATTGGTTAAGAAATGTCCATTGGCCGAAACATAATAATACTCAACCTGGTATTACAACTGAAAATTGGATTGGAAGTCCCGGATGGACTGAATTTGGATCTGCGAAACCTCATCGTCCTATTCAAGATTTTACTTATTCTATCGCCCAATATGTTGCTTATGGGGCAGCTATGCATAATATTTATTTGATGTATGGAGGTACTAATTATGGTAGAATTGTTGGTCGTACTCATACTACTACTTATTCATTTGATCCACCTATTTTAGAAATAGGAATACCGAATAATAATCATTTTAATCATCTTAGAAATTTATTAAATACGATTAATTATTATGTACCTGCTTTATTAAGTGTTGGAGATAATCTTCCTCCTCTTGTTAATATAACAACAAAAGGTGTTGTTAGTGTTACTTATGCTTCTCCTAGCAATACTTCTGCTCAATCTGTCATATTTTTAATTAATAACAACGCTACGTTAGATCAAACTGTTCAATTAGGAGATTCTTTCTATACGATATCCGCATGGAGTGCTCTTATTATAGATGGTCATAATAAATGTGTAGTATATAATTCAGCAAATTTATCTGATAATACACCATTTGAATTAGTTACAGCTCAATTTAGAAATTTCTCCTCTATAGAATATGTCCCAGAGCCTTCTTTAACTTTCTCAGTCTCTATAAACAATAACACATATGAGTCAAAAATGGCTTCGTTCCATGCAAGTTTACCGGTTACTAATACTACTGTTATGCAAGAACATTACTCTACTACGTTAGATAAATCCGATTATTTAATTTATACAACATCCGTTCAATTAACTGAATCCGATATTGAATTAGAAAATATAACTTTAACTTTACCTATGCGTTGTGAAAGTTTATTTATATTTTTAAATGGAACATGGCAAACTAGTATATTTACTCAACAAAAAGAAATTAATGTAAGTGTTAAGTTAAACATTACAGGTTTACATTTAAAGGTACACGATACAACAGAATTAAAATTAGTCGGTGCTACTATGGGATTGGATAGTTACGGAACTCATTTTGAAACATTGGGACGTGGATTAGCATTTCAACCAAATGATACTGTGATGTTTAGCGGAAAAAATATTATTTCAAATCAATGGAATTATCAAATTGGTTTAACAGGAGAAGATAAACAATATTTTCATCCTGATAACAATACAAATTTACCATGGAAACCAATTTCTAATCAATTAGCTACTAAGCTATCTAATTTTAATTGGTATCGTTTAAAATTTAAAACTCCTCCTAGTTTAGTTAGTAATTCAAGTAATTTATATCAAATTAATATGACTGGCATGTATAAAGGATTATTATATATGAATGGTTATTGTTTGGGCCGTTATTTGACTATTAATGCACCTACTAAAGATCCTGTTCCTCCCTGTGATTATCGTGGCTCTTATGATCCGTCAAAATGTCGTTATGATTGGGGAAAACCAACGCAAATATTATATCATTTCTCTGCTCATTTATTAGATAAAAATAGAAATGAAAATGAATTAATAATCTTTGAAGAAACAGATGCAGTACCTACACAAGTTTACATTCAAATTACTGCTCTAGAATCTTCATATTAGACAAGATAGTTGAACAATTATTCTAGATTTTCATTTTGGTTTAACATTTTATTTTTTATTTATCTGTAGACAGTTTTCAATCTAACGACGAGTTTGTTTAATAAGCAGTATTACATTTCGGGTAATTGTTCTAATATTAATCCATGTTTGTAGTCTAATTATGAGAAGATGACAAATTTAGTATTTTAAGTGTATTTCGTCAAAACAATAGCTTTTTGAAAAAAAAATTTATCAAAATGCTTGGAATACAAAGCTCTATAAACGCTGGAAATGTCTTCATTATTCGATATTGCTTTTGTTCGACGTGGTTTAGTTTCCACCGAAATATCCAACGACAAATCCACAGTGTTGTTCCTTAAAAACTGAGTGACATCTTCAATCTATATGCATAGAAAAAAAAAAGATTTTTATAAATGGTTCTGACAAATTTCGACGATGATACCTCTAACTACAGTAGAATATTAAAATCAGAAATCTTCAGGGGGTGATCAAAAATCACGGATTTTCTTCCGCGCTGAAAATGCTATAAAATGAAAATACTTGATGAGTATAGAACTGCTCCGATGTCGGTTTCGTTAGATCACGTTCCTTTTGCGGACAAAAATTTAGAAATGTGTAAACTCTCTCCACTCCCTTCAAAGGAAATTATCCGACTAGGAGCGTGAGTTGAGGGTGTAGTTGTGGCTGTGTCTGTTTCTTTGAGTTTCAAAAACCCACACCCACAATCAGTTTTCACATGGAGTTGATCATTCAACCAAAGAATATCTTGCTACAATTTAGATTGAAAGTCTAACAGAAACTAACTTTAACTTTTTATTTACTTCGTTTATACGTCTATTTCCAATCACATGTTTGATATCATCAATTAGTTAGAGCAAAGTATTATACATGACTTGCATGGTTTCAGTGGCTAACTCTCTCTGCTCTGATGCTGAACAAATAAATATTGGATGAACTTCTGAAAAGAAGTCTAAACTAGCATCGCCACAATCTATTCTATGTTTTCATAATGAAATGAGTTTGCTTGTCAAAGGAATGCATTGAAGATCTACATATTATAGCGTAAAAGAAATACAAGTTAGATCAAACATCAAATGCGATATTTGCAAATTAGGACTTTGTTTATAAAGTAAAAAGCATTGATTTTTTGATTATCTTGAACCAAACATAAAAAATTTGCTCGAAGAAACATTTTTCGATTTAAAAGAAATCCATCTTCAAAGGATTAATAGCATGAAAATTGTATTGAGTAATGGCAGCTTTAGACCACTACTTTGAGGATCATCTTCCAACACGACTCTCGCGCGTTTGAAAATCCATGAATGCGATGAACAACTGTACGATATGAATGACGTAGCACTTATTCCATAGACAATAGTGAAATCATCATGAATTTGATAAGCATTAAAATGTGTTAGCGACCAATTTTTGCCGCTACGGAGAGGGTCATATATTGAGAGAGAATAGGTGTGGGTTTGTCTTAAAACAAGCAGCACACCCACACCCTCATGGAAACAGGAATCACCAGGATTCGAAACCGGGCACAGACTAAAACTGGATAAGATCCTTGAGATTCAGGGTCCTGAAAGAACCTTCTAGGATTTCTCAAGGAATGAACAGGATTGAGATTAGGGAGTAATAAGAACATTTTTAGTTTTAAAAAATTCCGAAAAACAATCGGTAAACACTAATCTTCAATTTAATCAATAGCTGGAGTCAAATCAGGAAATCCAACCCACCTCGTAAAGCTGTCTTGCTTGATTTTGTTGAGTCTACTAACTCTAACAGTTTGTGTTGATTTTTCAGTAGCCTAGTTTGAATCTGAATCGGTCGGATCTACCGTTTTTTCACCGGTTTGGAAATAATGCTCAACCGACCGATTTATCCTAACATCGATTGACTGACCGAGACATGCTGCTTGTGGTCCAACATGCGATAATCAACAAACAGTGCGCGGGACTCACCTTATCGAGCAAATAGATAACATTGCGTGGTGCCTTGATCCTAGACAATGCGTTGCACAACAACACAATAATGAATCATTTGATTCTTTTCGGCAATCATTTATCTCACATGAGCGCGCTCTATCTAACGCAGATATTCTCGATGAATAATTCGATTCTTAAAGAACTCTGCGTTCGTTGGAATGGAATCAAAGACGAGGATGCACAATATCTGGCTAACATGCTACAGACAAGCCGAACATTGATTCTTCTCCCGCTCCATCATAGTTATTTGTAAAATAAATTCGAACATTGTAATGAAATAGTGAGAGAAAAAAGTTCGCATGTTTAGAACGAATACAATAGACGGTGCGACGCTAGCAAGAAAATAATCAGAGCGAGCACGTTTGACAACGACGAAGATACAGCTGATGTTGACGAATCTAGTTCTCCTTCGCACCATTTACGAGCCGCCGATGGTGCAATTCCGCCATCGGTGAAATTGGTATCAATATTTTGATATGGACAGAAGCGAGGCCAAGTTTTGACGACATTGAATGCACCATCACCCGGGCTACATCGATTAAAATAAATAGTCTTTTATGAAAATTGTGGGTGATCAGTCGATTCCTCTTTGGGAAGCAGCAAGAGAAGTAGACGAACTGTTTATGGGGTTAAGACACAAATAAAACGTTTTCTCGAAAAACATAGGAGTTCTAACAAAATGACCGATACTTCACTGTACAAGGCGCACGAGGGAACCTGAATATCTTCATTAAAGCTGACAGACTGCAAAATTTTTGTCAAGTGGATGTTCCGCTTTTCTGTTTTGAACTAGCCTGGCGGTCAGATCGAATTTTGGTCTGAGAATTAAACATTTCAGTGTCTATAATGCGTACCATTCTGTATAACCCGGCCGTTGTTGTCGATGAGTGATAATGAAATGGTTTTTCGCTACATAGCCGAGTTCAATGCCACAATCCATCCATATTCGAACAGCATTCAAAGCTGTATCCTTCGGAGCAATCGTGCGAAAATCACCAAGTATGCAGATACCTCCAAATGAAAGATAGTTTTGATATTTCAATGTTGTCAAGACTCACCATATGATGCATTTCTCCAGCTCGGTACAAAAGCTCCTTCCCGATGCCAGCCTTGACCTTCGTATACTTTTCCATTTTCACCGACAAGAAAATGACATCCAATATCCGGCCATTTATTCTCGATATGTAAATTTTGAATTTCTTGTACATGTGCAATGCATGTCTTATCGTCATAGCAACTAGAAAAATCATACACAATCAATTATTTTACATGCATGTTTTTTTTTCTGAATATTATGTGAACAAATATTTTCAAATGCAGAACTATAGATGCCCTTCTTTGTTAACTGAAAATGGCGGGCAACGCCTATGCCACGATGATTATAGATGTGCATAGTTTTTGAAATAAAAATGGTTGTAAAATATTTGTTCACATGAAATTCAGAAAATATTTGGGGATGTCAGTTTTTTGGGCCATCGTGTACTTTGGATGCTGATTGGTGTGATGAATAACATAGAATGAAAGCGGCCATTGAGACAAATTGGTGATTGAAATCGGCTCTCGCGCATTCCATCCAGTTCGATTGACGAATGGAACTCGATCACAAGACGATTGTGCATTATGAGGAATGGCTGCCATAAGGCAGAGCAAAATTGATACCAACATAAATGTGCTGTTTGTCAAGGGTACCTCAATACAGATAAATCATTGTGATTTTATGTTATTTTGCTGACATTTTTTCATTCTTCCTGGCTTTTAATTCAAGAGTAAATAGGCACTTTTGCGTAGCTCTATGGATTATTTACGTCATTTTTTCACAGTATTCTCTCAAAGACAGAAAGGATGATACTTGTGCTTCGATATTGCACTTAGGATAAAACCTTTCAGCACAATTACTGCGGGATTAAAATGTGAAGCACGACGGAGCTGCTTTAACCGTAATGGAGAAACCTCGCTACGTCTATGACGACAGTTCGTAACAGGGTCACAAGACCAGTATGTCAACATATCTATCATAGTCTGTGACAGGGTAAAAAAAGCAACATGTCGACATTTTCGGTCACTGTTTGTGGGATTGGAGGAGGGGAGAATCACTTTTCTAACTATTTACTTCAACACTCATTAACAAACAATCGTGTTTCCCAAAAGGAGCAGAGATTCGCACGAATATGGTGGGGCTCGGATAATCTTTGACAATCGGTTGTTTTCCTCTCTTTTCATGTGACATTTAAATTGCAAGAAGATCACGCTTGTTGAAACTAAGATACTTTCAATCAACAAAAAAAAGCAATCACCCGGTTGCAAAGGCAAAGACAAACTCAAAAGGATGATTAGAGATTGATTTTATCACTCATAAACTGTGACGTGCGAATACTGATGTTATGGAGCACACATCAGAGTTCGATACGTCACGATTGCTTTTGACTTTTTACTCGCGTGTTCACATCTGTCATTGGCGAAAATAGAGGATTCAGTCAGTCTTCATTTGCCATACAATCTATGATCAGCTGATCCAATTAAAGCATTAATCATATTAAACACATAGACGATGATATAATTGAAATGCTATTGTACAGATCAAAGCAATGCAATGGTCCAATTGAAACTGCTGACAGTCATGACTGACTTTGCGAAGGCACATAACAACGCTGAGAGTACCTTCATTCATCGTGTGATCCTCTCGATCGTGGCACTGCAGATCAATTTCAAACTACTTTCATCATTTATTCCAGGAATCACTCTATATCGAAATACAGCTGCGCGAACTCATGCTGCAGAATTTGGCATAGGAGCGCTTGTGAAAAGATCTCCTCATATTATACAGCGCTTTTCCTCGCCTCAGACTGCTCATTTCATCAACTTTTCATCAGTTCTCACATATGTATTGACATGCATTTTGGTGAGAAGATCCTCAAGTTGTCCAATGAAACTGAGCTTCATGCGCCAAATACTATTCGTTTTCTTATCCCGACAAAAATCATCGAACAGTATTATCTTTATTGTCATCAAATGTGTTTCGGCTTCGACACGTTCGGTTTCTCCAGTTTGTACAAGATTCTTGAGACTTGGTAAGCATTCACTCGACAGACTTTTCAGGGCTTAAATAATTTTGTTGCGGATGATAGTAATGCATTTATTGGTCTGACACAGCTTGTCGATGCTCTCTCGATCGACAATGACGAGAAGAAACAACTTACAAAGGATCTGAAACGAGCCGAACAGTATTTGAAATCGGATTTCAAAGTTCACGTCTCTCGTTCGTCTTTTGTTGCCGATCATTGTGTTGCGAGTGTGGGTGTGGGTTTGATCGATGAAAAGTCTCATACTCACATCCACACTCAGTCCACAATTCGATGAGTATCCTAAAAGTTTTTGCGTCTACTTTTGCCTTCGAGATATTCTGTGCATTATTTTTCAGTGATCAACCCAGGTTGTTGATAGACTTGACCCCTTGTTTCTTCTGTCTTAGGCATCGAAATATGAAAAGGTATGTTTCACAGTGTCCGTGCAAGATTGACTGTTCAGAAGAAACTTTCGGCCACTTCTGTCACGTATTGCTAAGTAGTTCGAAATGTTTCGGGGTCTGTGTAAAAGAGTGATAGGTTGAAATGGATCTTTTATCTTTTTCCTTGTATATCCTCCTAGATTTGGAAAAATTATGTGTTTGCACAGAATAATCGATGAGATGAATAAACTTTGCGCTCTTTTCATCACACATTCTGTTGTAGTACGAAATCTGTCCTAGTAACACGTATAGGTGTATGGACTGAGAGTAGGTTTTTTTGCTAATCTGTTATGTCAAAGTGTAGTTCATAACGCACAACCATTATTTTGATGCATTCATAGTTGTGGAGAAGACTTTTCTCGTAAGTGTTCTAGGAGATTACTATTCAACAGACGAACTTCTGTACTCGTTCGCATAAACAAACGCACTACACGAAAATTTTGACGTCAAACTCATAGATTGATGCATAACTCGATGCTTTCTGTTGGTCAGTCTCTAAGATTGAAGATTGTTCTGCAGCTATTTCATATGTGTCTCTACACACATGATAGCGACAAAGTGTCATCTGTTATCATTTGAGATTGAGGAATAGGCTGGTCCTGCTTACTATCACCATTGCACATCACAATTTAATGAGGGCTACTCCGTGTTGACGGTATCCTATAACGGGCCGTCAAATGCTTGTTTTACTCGTTTCTTTTCATTAATGTAGGTTCAGCTACATTTTGGTCATGCTCTCCGAGAATGCCAGAATTTGTACAGCTTGCCAATGCATTGTTGCAGAAAGCGACATTCGACGAAATTCTCGCTACTTTTACATTTCTTTATCATGGTATTTTGCGTAAAGCTATAGTGACGAATCCGTTTGTCTTTATCAAATAATAATAGATCGTGAATAACATAGAAGAAAAAAGTAACGAAGTTAATCATCAGAAATATGGGCAGTAGCATCGAGCCGAGACGAATAGAAATATTAAATATGTATGCAGCAGATATGCAACAGTGAATCAATTGAATCGCTAACGCATATGCATCAATAAATTAATCGATTTCAGACACGCTGGCTATCGGTGTTGATTTCGTATCGGTCTTAATCGATCCCACTATTGCGATCATATCAGCGCTACATATATCTCACTTTTAAAATACTTAGTTGTACTTTTCAAACTATTCTAATAAATAACTTACCACAGCTCAATAACTGTAACCGAATGATAGTATAAGTTTGGGCGATGTGTTACAGTCAATTTAGGTTATACGATATATGCGACGCTGTTTGTTTTTTTCTCGTATTATTGTTTTGTTACTTTAGGCAGATAACGGCAATATACTTTTCTTATCTACCTTTTTTTCTCTTTTATCATCTCATATGGATATCTTTCAGCTACGAAATATTTTGGAGTGTTAGTAATATATGCTCTCACCCACTCTGAACGCCGTTTAATTCGAAAACAGTATCAATGGATATAGGGCATGGGTGTGTATGTCGGATGTGGATGTGAGTGTTAATGAAGAGAAGACTAACAACCACCCAGACTCTTCCACACCCACACCCACACCCGCACCCACATCCACCCACACCCACGAAATCAGTTACTTCTCCCTTGTGAAAATGTGAAAAATTATATTTTTTTGGTGAAAGTAGTCAATAAATCTCTTTTTCGACACCTGTCGGATGAAAAACCGAATTTATATCACTACTCTGCTGAGTATCTCATAGCTTGAAACATGTTTGATGACCTGTTGACAGCGCACCTCTGATTATCGAGACAGTATTCCTCACTTTTGTGATTTCGAACCCTCCCCATGCGAGAATGACCGATGCGTGGTCATGGTTATTTATCCTTCAGTATCTTTTAAAACATCGCCAACTTGAACAATGTTCAAACAAGGTACCAGTCTAGTTTAATAATGTTTACAGTGATTATTATTAGCACTTTGTTTTTATTTCTAGATGAATGAAACATCAGTTCTGGCTCTATTACATTTATGCCTATCAAAAGAACAACGATTAAATCATGATATTAATATTATTCGGTTTGACTGTCAACGTTTAGTACGGAGACATTGTCGTCAATCAAATCTTCAAAATAAACTCATAATAACATTATTTACGCTTGTCGATAATTCAGCTGAAATCAATCGACCTCGTGTATGGTCTTTTAACAAAAATGAACGTTGGTGGACAGAGAGTGTACCTACAATGACGGACCAACAGTTCAAAGAAAACTTTCATCTGGAACGCTCTACCTTTTCGTTAATACTTCATGAAATAGGACCGTAATTACAGAAAATGATACAAATTTTCTGGTAACTATACCAGTTGAAAAAAGAATTTGTTGTGCTTTATATTCACTTGGCTTATCATCAGAGCTAAGAGCTATTGAAAACCTTTTTGGAAATGGAAAAAGCACAGTCGGTGAAATATTACATGAATTTTGTGCAACATTGATCGATTTGTTCTTTTTTGTCTCATCAAATTCCCAAATAAAAATCAAGAAATTGAAGATACAATTAAAGGGTTTTTTAATAAGTTGGGTTATCGAATGTACATTGGTGTATTAGATGGAACACATGTAAGCGTTAAACCACCCTTAGGATTAGAAACGGATTACTACAATAACAAGAAATTTTATTAGGTAGTAATGTTAGCTGTGATTAATTCTGATTTACAATTTACCTATATCAACATTGGCGCGTCGGACCACTGCAACGACTCGTCAGTATACATCCGATCAAATTTATCAGAAGTTATACAGCATTCCATTTATCAAGACCATTATGTGCTGGTAAATAACATAAAAATACAATGCCACTTAATTGCTGATTCAGCTTTTGCATTAGATCGGACACTAATGAAGCCTTCACCAGAACGTCCAGATACGCCAAGACATAATATTATATTTAATTATCGATTAAGCGATGTAGGTGGACCGTCGAACGAGCTTTCGGTTTATTGAAGAACAGATTTCTCTGTTTGCATAAGAAAAAAATGGAATTTGATCTCAACAATACGACAAACATGATTAAAGCAACATCAATTTTACATAATTTATGTGTTGTTTATAGAGATTGTTATGAAATTGAATGGAATATTCCACAAACAGTTCACAAAAACCTTCTTGTAATATATCAACAACAGATGGTATTGATGTTAGACAAGCACTCACTCGTTTTTTGTTGCAGAACCCCTTGTGATTTTTTTGTTTTTTTCGTTATAAACAATTATCTTTTTGTTTTTTTTGCATTGTAAACAACAAGTAACGTTCATCGTCAAGCGATTCACTTAGCCCTAGACTGATAGAATACATGTACGGATGTAATAGCATAAAAAGCTACATTAAAAAAGTAATACGCAAAATTGATAATATAACCAGTATATCTTAGGCGAGCAGAAAACTTAATTCGGAGAATTCTCACTCTAAGTAAAGATAATGCATTTTACAAATTTAATTTTTTTTGTCGTTTTTGTTTTATTTTTTTTTGCTTTTATAAATATAAATAGCGCTCAATAAGATTAGACAAGAATACGATTTTTTTTGTAATTATATTGGCGCTATTTGTACGTACAAAAATATGAATTATATTATTCATAAAATTTGAGTTTTATTAATCAATATTTTATGCTTAAATTCGCGCATTAATTCTAAACTATTAATAAATTAGATATTCATTGATACAACATTGCACAATCAATCCTACAATAATGAATAATTTAAACGATTTCTTTAAATCCATACTGCTCATTTGGTCTGACTCTCACTAATTAAATGCTTTTCTAAGCCGTTTTACACCACTACCCGAATTATAGTTATTTCATTGACACATTTTATCGATGATTATTATGGGTTCAATTACAACAGTCTTTAGATGGTCATTTGAGCCATAGTTACCGGAATAGTTGTTTGTACCATGGTTGCTATATGGTCACCTGTGCCATAG
>CAJNOP010000235.1:137506-151793 GCA_905250075.1 Rotaria sp. Silwood1
CCATAGTTACCAGAATAGTTGTTTGTACCATGGTTGCTATATGGTCATCTGTGCCATAGTTACCAGAATAGTTGTTTGTACCATGGTTGCTATATGGTCACCTGTGCCATAGTTACCGGAATAGTTGTTTGTATCATGGTTGCTATATGGTCATCTGTGCCATAGTTACCAGAATAGTTGTTTGTACCATGGTTGCTATATGGTCATCTGTGCCATAGTTACCGGAATAGTTGTTTGTATCATGGTTGCTATATGGTCATCTGTGCCATAGTTACCGAAATAGTTGTTTGTACCATGGTTGCTATATGGTCACCCGTGCCATAGTTACCGGAATAGTTGTTTGTACCATGGTTGCTATATGGTCATCTGTGCCATAGTTACCGAAATAGTTGTTTGTACCATGGTTGCTATATGGTCACCCGTGCCATAGTTACGTGGTCGTTTGTACCAAAAAAATGACCGTTTGTGCCATAGTTACCTAGTTAATTTTAGTAAAAAAATAGCCGTTTGTGCCAAAAAAATGGTGGTTTGTGCCAAAAAAATGGTCACTTGTGCCAAAAAAATGGTCACTTGTGCCGAAAAAATGGTCGTTTGTGCCAAAAAAATGGTCACATGTGCCAAAAAAATGGCCATTTTGACCGCGTTACCGACAGACAGACAGACAGACAGACAGACGGACAGACAGACAGACACAGGTGAATTTCGGTTTCTAGACCCTAGCCTTTCAGTCTAGGGAATTATTATATTGTTTTTTTCATTGCAAACAATTAACATTTTGTTTTTTTTTCGTTATAAAATTGTTATGGAATCTCTTGTTCTCTTTTGTTAAGATAAATTATTAATGAAATTTTTGCTTATTTTTCAATCGTTTCTTCCGTTTCAAATATGTTTTAAAGAAGTTTATGAAACTAGCGTTGTTAAAATTCTGCCTAATTCTAATTAAAAAGATCAGATTAACCCTTTGAGTCCCAAATTATTTCTGCTGGATTCAATTCAAGAAGACTGTTAGATTAGGTCATTTTAGACAGAAACATATAAACAACTATATATTTCCTTTACAGATAGTTGGAGAGGATTCTAGAGCATTCTTTATTACTTCATTCCAAGGTATTAGGGACTAATTTTTATAGATTATATTGTGAGCAATGATTATGAAACATGTGTAGCTTTTTTTCTACTATGGGACTCAAAGGGTTAACTGCTTATACAAGTTGGTTCGATACATTTTCTAATTCTAAAAACGTATTTAATAATACCATGGTAAAAATCGTACACATACAACAGAAACATCTATCATTTCATTACTATTTTCTATTATGCACTTGGCCTACATCAGAGAGATTTGTACTGCACTCTCTTTAGTGACTTAATTGCTTAGTGTGAACGAGTGTTGACTTAAAACGAAATTAATTTAATTCCCCTTTCTAGTGTGTTTGACCCCTAAATCTAAATAAAATATTTCTTAATTTTTTAAATACTTAAGTTTAGATATGTCATTGGGCTGAGTCTAAACCAAAAAAGATAATAATTTAGTTTTGTAAATGAATACTTACGATTGAAACTGTTGTTTCGATGAATCTAAGTAAAAAAATATATAATTCTTTAAAATAAATACTCAACATTAGATCGCTGTTGTGATAAATCTAAATAAGAAAAAATATAATTTAATTTTGTAAATAAATATTTAAGATTCAATCAGTTGTTTCAATTAAGGGTGTGGATTTTGAGTGTGGGTGTGGGTGTGAGTGTTGGTGTAATCTATATAGAAACATATATACCCGCATGCATGTCCACACCCATACCCACACCACACACCCACACCCACACCCACACCGACACCCACACCCATACTCACACCCACACCGACACCAACACCCACACCACATACCCACACCCACACCGACACTCATAACATAATTGAAGCAATAAATGTCTTAAATTGAAGATAAAAGCACGACGAGTAAATGCTTGAGCGTTGGATAAAAGAAAGAAAGGAGAATCATGATTATTGCTGTTGAGAAGAAGAGTAAAACAATTTAAAGCATGAACTGCACAATTAATAGATCCGTTTTTATACAAACGAATATTCACTCCTCTCCGTTGTATATTAGTTTTTGATGATTTTAAATGAATAATAATACAATTTATATCATAGTAAACATCAGCTTTCGTAACATGTAAGCGTGAAGAAAATTTATCAGGAGATAATTCATCGGATCTGAAGAAACCCCAAAATGCAGTAGTAAGTGCTGCTTGCATTAATGTATCGAGATATGAATTAAATATACCGCATCGTAATACACCAATTAATTTGTTTAGAATATCGATGGCAATAGGTTTGCATTGTTTGGTGGGTAAGGAATCTAAACGTCGTGCGCCTTTAAGAACCATTTCAATTTATGGTATTTTATAACGGTGCATATCTAAAAATGGATCAGAAAAGCCAGAACGTAAACGACAAAAACGAATAGCAGCTAAGTAAGAGCGAATTGTAGAATATCGAATGTTACAAATATCATGACAATATGCTATGAAACATAAAATAAGATTATGGGGTAAATGATAAGAATGCATGTTAAAACCGGACATAACTGCAAAACGAGTAAAAAGTTGATAACCAGAAGAATACGAGGTTTTCGAAGTTGAAGCAATAGTATTATTAAATAAATCAGTTACAATACTATCGATTCGATCGATGGAAAGGTTAGATCTTTCATTTGAAGGAACGTTTTTCGGGTATCGATCGGCGGTTGGTAATAGTTGACGAAAGTGATTTACCTGAAAACGAGAGAGAGCATCGGCTAAATTATTTTCGTATGTAGAAATATAAACAGCTCGTAATAAAAATTGATGTTGCATGGCAAGTAAAGTTAATCTACGCGTAAACGCCATAATAAAAGAGCTTTTTGATCGACCTTTATTAATTATGTTAACTGTATCCTGGTTATCACATAAAAGACAAATTCGCTTCCTCTTCCATTGAGAGCCTCATAAAACTGCGGCAATAACGATAGGAATAATCTCGATGAATGCTGTTGATTTTTCATTTTCTGGAAGATTAAGCATTTGCTCAGACCACCGATGAGAAAACCACTCATTCCCAAAAACAGCACCACACCCGATAGTTGTACTAGCATCCGTAGAGAAAGCCAAATCAGTATTGGTGAAAATATTAGGATCAAGAAAGAAAAAAGTCCCGTTCCATTCACTCAAATGTCGATACCACATTGTTAAGTCGAGTTGGGGATTGCCGATTAATGGTAATATGTGATTCTAGAGATCGAACATAAGTGGTCAAGTTGAATCAATAATGAGCAAATGTTCTGCCTGGAATAACAACCCTGGATGCAAATGACATGTGACCTAGGACAACTAGTAATTCACATTTTTTACATTTACGTCGATTAAGTAAAGATCTAATCATTTCCATGAAACGTAATACTTTTTCTTGAGGTAATCTTGCCTCCAAGCGATTTAAATCAAGAATAAAACCTAAATATTCAATTTCTTGAACAGGGCCGACAGTTTTATTTACTGATAAAGGAATTTTAAGCCGATTGAAAATAAAACTAATCATGGCAGATGTTCGTTCTCCACCGTCATCAGGACTGTCTACTACAAAAAAGTCATCCAATAAATGTAACATGTTTTTAATACCATACTTATGTTCAGCAATCCAAACAATAGCTTCACTTAACATGTCAAATAATTTAGGTGAACTACGCGAACCAAATGGTAAGCGTATAAAGAAATAATAGTAATTCTTCCAGTTAATACCGTAGAAAGACCATAGAGATGGTTTAATGGGAAGCAATTTAAAAGCATCTTGAATACCAGCTTTATTCGTTCAGGCACCCTTTCCTAATTGCTGAATACTTTTAATAGCATCATCAACAGTAACATATGATAGACAATAGGAATCTATATAGATTAAAGAATTAATACTTGGATGGTCTTTATCATTATGAGGAGCAGATAAATCAACAATTAAACGTTTCTTTTTTGAATATTTCGATTCAACCAAACCAATAGGATTTATTCGATAATTAATAAAGGGTGGAGAGTTGTACGGACCGATTAAGAAACCTTTGTTAAGTTCTTCTGCCACTAAACGAGTAACATTTTCAGGATTACGGCGTGCTGATCGTAAATTGGGCCATTCTAAAGGTTTATTAGGTATGTTGGAGATACCAGTATCAAAACCTTCACGTAAGCCTGATAACAAGCTTATCAGGATGACCAGCTAATTCTTTCTCCAATCGACAGATATCTATTGGCGCAGTTGCTACTAGAGGAATGCTCGTAGAGCAACTGGTAACTATAAATAAATGATAATTAGATCAATTATAGCAAACATAATACAGCGACTCATATCATAAATACGTTAATTCAATTTAAATGAAAAAAAAATGCTCTATTAGAGAATCCTTAATCGTTATAACCTATTTCTATATTTATTATATTATTATTCGTACTTGTAGGATTATTTAAACCTTTTTTTTTAATTATTATTATTAATATTATTAATATTATTAATAGCAGCAATACAGTTTATATATAATGTCAATTTATTTGATATTGCACAATTTTTTGGGGTGTGTACCTCGACAACGACAACATAAATGAAGAAAGCGACAATTCAGTTGAACACATTTTCCGAAACCGGCTCCATTATAAAATTTACAAGTAGGACCAGAATCTTGCTTAATATCATCACTACCTAAAGCTTGACGAAAATAAACTTTCGATGATGTTGAAAATGGAAAATAATCGTGATTTTCCGATAACATTTTTCCGATTAAATCATCCCGATTGAGTATTTTTTTTACAAAAAAATGTGGAGTGATCTGGACTTCGGCATAAATCACAAACAATTGATCGTAATCCAGAGAAGACATTAAAATAAATATCGTGGTCTCGTTTGGACCAATCAATCAAAATGTTACATGTTTGCAAGAGAGTTTCAGCTTTTTGAGCAAATAAACGGTGGTAATGATAGAAAAAAGGATGGCCGAACCGAGAAGATAAACGAATTATATCACACAAATAAGCTGTTAATTCACGACGTCGTTGAGAAAAAACTTCACAGATGACATTTAAATAACGTATAAAAGCTAATATTAATTCAAGAATAGTAAGGTTGTTATCTAAACGAGGATCATCTTTTTGTTTAAGATAAACATTTTTGTCTTCATCATCATCATCATTACGACTATATTTTTTGTTGTCTCGAGAAAGAAGAAGACGAACCAAATTAACATTATAACTTTCAATAATAGCTTTTCTTCAATCTTTCGGAACAGTTTCAAGATAACTGTCTCCTCGTACAGATAGTCCACTACTTCCAAAATGTAAGTTCTCTTCAGCCGTTAGAACCGAAAACAATGTAAACGGCTTACCAGAATTGTTGTTAATGTTATTTGTTATTTCAGCTTGATGAGAAAATTCGGTTGATATTTTTGGTTGACGAGCAATAATATAGTCTCCTTCTTCATCTTGTGTATCGGCTTAAGTCATTTTGTTATAATTAATATTAACATCATCAATTTGATGTGTATCATCATCCGAAGAATCATCAGCCGATGCAGCATGTTGATTATGATGAGCTTTAGTCATTGCTGATGCAATTGTAAGTTTATTCTTCTTTTTCTTTTGTTCATCGATAATATTAGTTTCATATAACAGACGTAATACATCAGTTGTTATACCAGTTAGAATTAATATGCCCATTTCAGCTAATGAATCAATAAGATGTTTACGAGACATCTTTGCAACTTGATTATTGTTTGTTATTTTTGAGGCGTTTGGTTTTGTATGTTTCTGTTTTACAACAGCATTATTAGATACTCACTTTGAAAATTTAGATTTTTCCTTGGATTTCACAATGATGTTGAACTGTGGCATTGTAAACAGATTCAAAGTTTAACGGCAATAATTCAAACTTGAAATACTATTGAAAAGTTAACTTGAATAAATGTTGAAGTTTTAACCAATTAAACAAGATTATATGAATAGCTTTTCACTGAATTAGAGCACGAGAAAATGATAATGAAATAACAACTTAGCTATACATGATAATGAACTTCCAGCTGAAACGAGCGCTCTATTGAATAATAGAACAGATAATTAAAAAAAAAATAGTCGAGCCTACATGAATCTTCTTTAATGCCTCGTTATCTCACCATTAAAGAGTTATTTTATGGGAAAATACAACGTCGTCTGATAGAAAATGAATGGTAAAAACTCAGCATTAAGGCTCTGAAAGATATGCCACTTAATCTTGAGCATCCAGATAGATGAATCTGATATGATCTCTTTATATCCAGCATTGGGCCAATGTTGCAGTGATCACTAAAATACTGAGGCACTGACTTTCTCAAATTGGACCTCTTAGGTCATTTTTTTCTCATAGTCAATAACGAAAAGATAGTGAAGTGAATAGTCCAAAGCTTTACCAAGTGTATTTTAAACTTGAGCAATCTATAATCTTGAGTAATAAAATGATCTTCATAGAATTGCATTACATCTTATTATAGACTTAATACATGAATACAATCTTTCTATCACATTGTAGAGCTACACTTTCGACCAGAATCGTCTACAAAAGATGTCAAAGCTATTCATAAATATAAAAGCAACAAAGTTTAAAATTAATTTAACGGATATATTTCGAGCCGTAAAGTGAATTTGAATATTCTTGGCATCGTCTTTTCCATCATCTCGTGTAATACATCTTATTACACAGTTAGAAAGAGAGAAGAATTTGATTATCTCTATTGATATCAATTTAATCTGTATCAAAGCATGCTAAGTCAGATTATGAAATGTATTAGTACAGTAGTACAACAAAACCGGTAATATTATTAGTCATACATCTTTGTTCAGAAGGCCTGAAAACCAAATTCTTGTGAGGTTTTTCATAGCTTGTTGAAGTCTATCGTTTGACCACATATTTGATCAAAAAGAGAGTTGACAGTTGGAGACCTTTTCTGGTCAGTAGAGTTTTGCCTTTATACATGAATTTATCGAACAACTCTGTTAATTAACTATAGTCTGCATTTTATTGAATAAAACATTTTTCGTTATGAATCCTGAATTCGAGTGAACATTTAATAAAAATCAAAAGTTATTTGCAATCAAATTCATGTCATTGACTTTTTAAGCCACTATGTACAGATAAGACAGTTTGTCAATTGAATTATTGCATTTGAATGGATCATCAATTTATTTCACAGAAACATTTGCGTCTAAGGAATTCAAGAAAAAAAATACGAAAGATATTTCATGCGACACTTTATGGATAAAGCTAAAATATGTTCTTTTCGGTACACATCAAGTGAAGGAAATGCTATATTTTATTCCTATTAATAGTGCATTAATGATCAGATAAATTTTTAGGACTTTAAGCCAAAGGTTGTACAGTATTTAATCGAGTAAACTTTTGCTTGATAGAGTCGCATACTTCAGGCAGTCCGATAAGACACATAAACGGGCATAAAAGGCAAGGGAAGTACTGAGTGTAAGCGAGAACAGAAAAAGCTAATTCAATAGCAAATAGGTTTGGAACAATCAGTGGAATTACAAAACAGACAACACTAGGAATCCAAATAACAAGATACACAATAGAGACGGATGCCAGTTGAACAACCATTTTACGATTGCGTCGCCAGATTCCTCGTTGACCTGCTCGACGTTTTTGCAAAAGAACACGAACAATAAGTATCGTTGTTACAACGGTACTAACAATAACGGGAGTGCAGACGTTTGAAAGCCAATCATACAAGCCGAGACCAAACTGTCGAAAAAGAAGTCAGATGTGCATAATGTTAGTCGGCATGAGAACCGTGACAAATTTTCAATATACAGCATTAATATACTATATGAGAAATCCATGTGGCTAGTCATTGCACGTGAACACCAAATTTCACTACAAGCTGTTTTAAAAAAATGGAAAACTCGAATTCAAAACTTGCGGAAAAGCAATTAAAGACTCAAACTTTTCGATTCTCGAAATCTGCGGTCAAGCTGTATAAAAAAAGAAACTCATTATTTTCGGGAAATAGTCGAATGAAAAAATGTACAACTGTTACTCATAATCATCATGTTAATTTTCTGTCGTATTACAAATATGTATAGTCACCACAGTACCTTCATAGAATTCTGCAACTTGAGGCAACCGGCAGGCCAATGTAGATTAAACTTTCAGAAGTTCTGTCTTACATTTTATCTAAAGTCATTGTATCCGGAAGGTGGTGATTCATTTTATCTATAAATTCCTAGCGATACCTTAAACAATGCTGAAATAATTGTATAGCTTACCATTCTTCTATAAAATAAAGACGAATCTATAAGAACACATATAGACGATTAGACTTACATACTTTAAATTAAATATTAAATTCTACATTATATTGTCTCCAACAAAACTAAGAAAATAGAACCCTGTTGTTCTATTCATTTTATTAGGATTGTAAAAAATTTTTAAGAATAGCGTCAAATGTAAGGACCGACTTTATATTGCTTATGAACTAATGAGGTCTTATGAATGAAATTTTGAAATATCTTCTCTAGATCATGTTTGAAAAAAATATCTAATTGAGTAGAAATAATTAATTAAGAGATTTAGATCCAAATTCTAAAAGTTGAAGTCGCGAGAGACTCTACATCTTCAGGAATAGAAATGTTGGAATATAGCATGTTCCAATTTTGCACTTTCCTTTTCAGAAGAAATCATGCTTTTACCTGTAAAAAAAAAGTAGTTTGCCCTCAAAAATAACTTATTAACAAATTATTCTAAACTAATCATGGTTTATTCTTTTGTCAATAGTCATCAAAGTCTAGTGAGTGATATTTATCTTAGATAATAGAAGTTATGTAATACTCAACGAATGAAAACAAGATTTTTTGTTTGTAAAATAAAACGCTTTGGTTTTTCTCCATGTTGACAAAACAGATGAATGATGACTTCTTTTCTGAAATGCTATGTGGCATGTTAGTCAAGTATGATATAAGATAACACTTTTGATCCGATCGTTGAAACGTACCTCGTATTGATAACATGCACCAGCACAAACGGGTTGTGTGTAATCGAAGACAGTTTCACATGAGTAGATGACGATCAATCCAAAGTACAACAAAGGTGGATATATCAAAAAGAAGACTAGCGGTCCATAATGAAGTATCATCAGATGTTTGTTGAAGAAGACTCGACAGAAAACAAGAAAGTACCGCTCGATACATCCAAAAGTCATGAACATGAGACCAATGACGGACAGTGCGTAGTTATATACAGGCCAAAAGAGACAGAATGTACGTGACTGTACAGCTACAAAGCCTGTATGCAAGACAAATAATGCAAACGGCATTTCCGTGGTCACCTTTCGAAAAAAAAGAGCATTATTTTCTTGGTTATTAACTACTCATTACTGACCTGGATTAAACTGATGGATAACAAAGCAAGAATAACATGATTGTTGAGTCGTTTAATAAGTTCTCGAGATCGAGTAAAATGATACAAGATGAAAAAAGAACAAATGACTGAAGGAATCATCAAAGCCAATAAAATTCCGAAAAAGACAGAACGAGTCAATGGTATATTGACTTCCATCTTTTTTTATACTTCTTTTTGAATGAGATGAATGTTCGAGTTAAACTTCGTTGTAACGTCTCAATTCAATAAGCAAAATGTGACAGTTGTTATCTTTATTCCGGAAGCATCTTTTTGAAAATGGTTTCAGTATTTAATGATGATAAGATGTGTCTCTTTATGAAAAACGATCTTTTTTTCCTGCTGACGATGTGACGCCTTGTTCATATAATGTTGATGATCCTTCTTTAGAAACGTGCCTACTGTATACCATGTTACTAATGAACACAGCATCATTAATGAAACTATTGTTGGATAGAGTAGAATGAAAGAAAGCATGGTCAAGTTTATAATCATATTATAGCGAGATATGAAATGACAAAAGTTTAGAATCGTATACATTGACAATGCTGAGACAAACAGGCTATATTGATGGACGAAACGTATGTCCTGTTAATATTAGAAAGCGATTTTTCAAATTACTTGCACTAACAAATGTACTTGTAAGACTTGTGGAATCAAACTTTTTGTTCACTCCGACACCGAAAATTTTTGATGAAAAAGATGACTGTCAAGACCACCGTTTCATGACAAGAGCTGTTAAACTTAATTAGAAAAGAAAATAGCTCAAGTAATTTAGTACGATCAAAATAATAAAACTGAATTTTGTGATAATTTCAACTATGTTACATAAGTAAATAAGGAAGATATGACGTATTCGATTTCCTATAATTTAAATTAACATCATTGGAGTTGGAATTCGAAGTCTCATGTAGATTTCAGGTGTTCATTATTTGTTTGCTAATTTTGTCTTTTGATTCCGTGTGTAAGTCGTTCCTCTCTCCTTTCCTTTCTTTTACTTTCTTGTAATGAAGTATGCATGTTCATCGAATTGTTCATCTCACTCATTATTTTTTTTTTCTGTCATCATAAAATTATTGAAATTCTCACACGCTTATCTGTACCACATTTATTTATTACACAGTCGGTAGCTAGATGCTTCCAATTACACACTGTAGTTTAGTATAATAAAGTGGAGAGCATTTCCGCTAGCTTCCTCTCACGATTTACAAGAGTGTTTTCAAATCATTCTGAAATAGATTCATTTGATAGAACTTTCTGCGCTGATCATTTTGGCTATAAAAAAAGTCTATTACTCAATACTTAATAAGAGATCAATCACGAAATATTGAAAAATACATATTTCAGTCAATATTCCAATTTCAAATGCAATCGTTTACAATACTTTAGCCAATTATCATTTCAATATTATTCAAATCAAAATTTTCGTTTCAGATTCGTATGGAACATTGCAAAATATCTAATATTATGTATTTTTGAAAGCACTTTCTTAGTATTTTTCTGGACTTCCCTAGGATGCACTTTTTCTATGAATACCTAAAAAAAGAGAAAAAAAAGTTGACTTATGAATTTTCAAAAAATTGAATTTCTGCACTTGGTGGCATATGCAGTTCAATAGAAGGGCTTCGGTTCTATCGAACTGTATATTTAACTTTTCATGGGAATATCATTCCTTATAAAATAGGATCAAAAGTGCAAAAAGACGGTTATTTTTATAGTATTTTATTTGTATTTTCGCACTATTTCGATATTTATTCAAATGTTTCACGTCTAAAACAACATTTCAAATTCGGATTCATAATCATCGTGAAAGCTCCATCTAGTAAGCTATTTGTACGAATTCAATTCATCCCGTATTCAAACTCTTGAACTACACATTTATTCTATTTCTTGCTGCGTATATCTTGATTTATGTTCAAGAGGAGACCGTGACCTAGAGCCAGCAGTGGACAATAGTACGAAGTCGTTGGGGAAATTGTTCCCGTTTATGGAGAAATGCTTCACCCCACATAAAATCATGCATAACAAGGAGAAATGGAAAGAAAGAAAAAATACTAATATATATAATCTATTATATGATATTGTCCATATACTTGAACTTAGAGGGAAATGGTTTTTCTTTCAGAGGGAAATGGTTCAACAAGGAGAAATGGAAAGAAAGAAAAAAATATATATATATAGATATAATCTATTATATGGAAAAATAAAGAAAACTTAGCTCTTTCTCTATTAGATGAAAAAAAATGATTATTTCATTAGAACGACATAAAATTAAAGAAAAACTACCTCTATCTGCACTAGATGCGAAAAATGCCTGTTTTCATTAAGATGGAATGAAAAATAAAGAAAAACTATCTCCATCTCTACTAAGTGAACAAACCATTATTTTCATTAGAATGAAATAAAATTAAAGGAAAACTATCTCTATCTTTACTAGATGAGGAAAATGATAGTGTTTATTAAGATGGAATGAAAACTAAAGAAAAACTATCTATATCTCCATCAGATGAAAAAAAAAATATTTTTCTGATTAAAATGCACAAGAACAAGCGGAATCTTAACTCAATCTTTACCATACAAAAAAATGATTACTTTTATTAAGATGGAAAATAACGTAACGAAAACTAACTCATTTCACCAGCTATATTAACCATTTCATATGAAAAAAATCCATATCTTCTAGAAAATCCTATATAAGAGAGAAAATAAAATAATCCATTTCTCTTTCTACGTAGAGAAATGGATGAATTATTTCTCCTACTATTTTAACCAGTTCTGCTGGAAAAAATCCATATCTGCTAGAAAATCCTATATAAGAAAGAAAATAAAACAATCCATTTCTCTTTGAATAAATCCATTTCTCTTTATACATAGAGAAATGGATGAACCATTTCTCCTGCAATTTTAACCATTTCTGTTGGGAAAAATCCATATCTGCTAGAAAAACCTATATAAGAGAGAAAATAAAATAATCCATTTCTCTTTGAATAAATCCATTTCTCTTTATACATAGAGAAATGGAGGAACCATTTCTCGTGGTTTTTTAACCATTTCTGCTTGAAAGAATCTATATCTGCTAGAAAATCCTATATAAGAGAGAAAATAAAATAATCCATTTCTCTTTGGATAAATCCATTTCTCTTTATAAAGCGAGAAATGGATGAACCATTTCTCCTGGTATTTTAACCATTTCTGCTGGAAAAAATCCATATCTGCTAGAAAATCCTATATAAGAGAGAAAATATAATAATCGATTTCTCTTTGAATAAATCCATTTCTCTTTATGCATAGAGAAATGGATGAAGAATTTCTCTTGGAATTTTAAGCATTTCTGCTGGAAAGAATCCATATCTGCTAGAAAATCGTGTATAAGAGAGAAAATAAAACAATCCATTTCTCTTTGAATAAATCCATTTCTCTTTATACATAGAGAAATGGATGAACCATTTCTCTTGGAATTTTAAGCATTTCTGCTGGAAAGAATCCATATCTGCTAGAAAATCGTGTATAAGAGAGAAAATAAAATAATCCATTTCTCTTTGAATAAATTCCATTTCTCTTTATAAATAGAGAAATGGATCAAAATTAATTGTCCATTTCTCTACACTTTATTTCCATTTCTCGTTATAACTGGAGATATGGATGAAGGATTTCCTCTTAAAAAGTAACCGTTTCTTATGGTATATAGTGAAGTATTGATTTGTATTGGAGGGGGAATTCGATGTTGAAAGAAGAATTTCTGCTTAACTTTTTGAGGTTAAAACATTTCTCCTAGAAGTGGAACGGTTTCTCTATGAAGTGGGGAAACGGTCCACCCCTCCCTAGAGCTAGCTTACTGACAAATCTGAAGCCAACCTTATTATTTTGAGAGTCAGCACTTATTGCTGCTTACTTTCCACTAGATTATATGCTACGTTATTAAAACTTAGTTGGTCATGCCTGAAGTCTCTCTCAGGGATCGAAAAAACATTCTGTGCCAATTTTAATGGAGGCACTTCTGTTGCGATAGAGTTCCGTGTCTTGATTACAAATGTAGCATTTTTTAAAAATGATTGACCAGATAATAAAAAAAACATCTAAAGCACTTTCTAGAAGCTCTAAATCCAGGTTTTTGACCTGAAAGTCCATGCAAGACCAATTATGATCTCACAAAAATAGATTCATTCGACACAGAATTTCTTAGGATATAAGAGTATATAGAAGGTTGTTAAAAAGAATGATGCTTTAGTTTTATGAACTTATTTTCTATGCGAACGTACCACGGAGATTTTTTTATCCTATATGTAGTACAATGTACTATTTCTGATGATACAATTTTAACCTGGAATTCAATGTTTCGGAAACAGTTTTGCTATAGCTACTACTCCTGTGAACTAATCTTTTTAATTTCTGACTAGCATTGCACAGTTTTCGAATAGAAGAAATCAAGCTGGACTTGAAAAATGATGTATTTCGAATCAACACAGAAAACTGATTTGATTTTCATATCTAAAACGCTTTTATAATCAAGTTCATTTTCAATTATATCCACAAGGGGAAGGCAAGGGTCAAATTTAGACCCTTATAAAGCGTTGTGAAAGACATTTGAAACATAAATAAGTTGACTCAATTTTTCCCGCTGATTTGAATTATAACATTTGTTAAAACTCAAATAGGGTGCCTTCTACGAGAGAAACGTCGAATATTATTCAAAACAACCACAAATTCCGTCTTATCATTGTGGTTATCGTAATAGTGGTTTACTAGAGGTCGAATTTCTATTTGAATATAGTACCACCAGGACGAGGAAATTAATATATAGGCTCGGTGAAAAAATCTTGCTAATACGCCCTCAAAAAT
>CAJNOP010000235.1:151893-187624 GCA_905250075.1 Rotaria sp. Silwood1
TAATGGAATCACTCAGATAGTAAGTTTAATGAGTTTTTCGAACATCACCTCTATTCAAAAAACAAAGAAGATGAATCATAGCCTTTTGCGATCTACTAAATATTTCGATTTTTCATGTTCGAATCAAGTTAGAAGTGACTTCTAATGATCTTCCAAAGATTGTTTCTGCAACAACTTTCAATCAAAATTTGATCTGTACTCATTCTCCTCCACGAGCAGGACGAAAATATCTCATCACAATGTCCATGGGAATCTACGGACATCAAATATAAATGATTTTAAGAAGTTTAGATGAAAATATTAGTGCTATATTATGATTGTCTTAAATATGAGCTGATCTTCAAATCTCAGCAATAAACAGTTTACATCGAAAATGTATGAATAAAAATAGGCTGAAGCTTTTAACTTTAGCTATCGATTTTTTTATGAAAGAACGATGGCAAAATTTACTATCCTATCGTTTTGAATTTAAAAACATTCTTCTTTTACTGACCGTTAACAGTCTAATGCAATTATGAAAAATATTATTTTTTTTTAAATTTGCAATCTAGTTTTTGCCAGTATTTATTGATATATGAACAAAATGTTTTAATTGAACATTATAAAGATATTTGAAAGTAGTTCAGATTAGTCTGTCATCGAATATTGTCGCATAGAACGTTCGAATTAGCTTATCTTTCTGCTTTGCTTTTGATTTACTGAAGAGTCTGTACAATAAGAATAGACAAAATGGTCTATACTTCATGTTTAGTTATACGATAGACCAGACGGACTTTTACATTGATTATTTATTCTTTTGAAATGAAAATATAATTAATTCATTTCTATTGGGTGAATGATATGAAAGCATTAGGCCAATATGTAGCTAGATGCTTTGAACTCATAACCGATGAAACCGGTCTATTCATTCTTCTTGCTTATCTTGTAACCATTGTCTCTTTTGCAAATATAAGCTTGTGCTCTATATGAAATGATGGACTAATGCACTGAATATCTATGTGAAGAATAGCACTAACGCTATTTCTTTAAGTAACAAAACTAATCTCCCATAATCATGATTTTCTTATAGAATTATATTCTAATAACCTATTATAAAATGTTCTTTACTTTATATTTCTAGATTTTCAATGATTAAAACCGAAACAACAGTGATGATGATTGGATCTCATTCACCATTGTCGAATAACGACGATATGGAACCTATGATAGTAGATATTGATGCATCAAATAAAAAATTACCTAAAAATCCTGTACAATTTACAGTTGAAGATTTATGTGCACATTTTGAACCAATAATTTACAAAATGATCGCCTCGAAAGATTCATATCCATTTCAACAACCGATTGATCCTGTTGCACTTAATATACCTGATTATCCAACAATAATTAAACATCCAATGGACATATCAACCATACATAATAAATTATTACGCGGAGAATATAAAAATCCATTAGAATTCTGTGATGATGTATGGCTTATGTTTAATAATGCATGGCTTTATAATAGAAAAACTACACATATCTATAAAATGTGTACAAAACTTGCAGAATTATTTGTTAAATCTGTTGATCCTGTTGTACAAGCATTAGGTTATTGTTGTAGTCGTCAATATGTATATTTACCACAAGTTTTATTATGTTATGGAAAGCAGCAATATTGTCAAATCATAGTCAATGCTAATTATTATTATTATAACAATTCAGAACCATCACGATTTAATTTATCCAATGATAAATATACATTTTGTACGACATGTTTTAATTCAGTTCAAAGCAATTCGATATTTATCGGTGATGATCCAACACAAACATTAATTGAAATACCAAAATCACTATTTTTATTAGCTAAAAATGATATAAAAGAACTTGAAACAATGATTGATTGTATTGTTTGTACACGTCGTTGGCATCAAGTATGTGCATTACATTTAGATCAAATATGGCCTGAAGGTTTTATATGTAATACATGCATACATCAATATAATCTAAAACGTAAAGAAAATCGTTATATAGCATCGGAATTACCAGTCAATAATTTATCAATACAATTAGAAAAACGTGTTAATAATTTTTTACACAATCACAATTGTCAAACAAGTCATGTAATAATTCGAATATTATCTGTCAGTGATAAAATATGTAAAGTAAAACCAAACTTAAAAAAATATTATCCATGTCAAGCAGTAAATGGTTATCCATATCAAACAAAAGCTATATTTGCTTTTCAAGAAATCGATGGTGTTGATGTTATTTTCTGTGGTATGTATGTACAAGAATATGATGAACATTGTCCTGCACCAAATACACGTCGTGTTTATATATCATATTTCGATACAGTACATTTTTTTCAACCAAAAATTTATCGCACAGATGTTTATCATGAAATTTTAATTGGTTATTTGGATTATGTTAAACAACATGGCTATATGTATGCTCATATATGGGCTTGTCCAGCACATGAAAATCTTGATTATATATTTCATCGTCATCCATCTGAACAACGTATGCCAACGTTAAAGCGTATACAAAATTGGTGTAAAAACATGTTGAATAAAGCAATTGCAGAACGTATTGTTATTAGTTATAAGGTAAATAAAAAAATATATCTAATCTCTTTGCTAATGAAAGACTACTCAATCAATTAGTAAATAATAGTTTTAAATAAAAGATCAATATTTTCAGTATTTTATTTTTTCAGGATATTATGCAAGATTGTTTGGATAATCAAGTACAAACAATTCTTGACATTCCATATTTCGATGGCGATTTTTGGCCGTATATGATTGAAAACTATATTGAAAGTATATTTTAATATTGATAATAAAAATCAAATTTTATTTATTTATATTTTAGAAATTGAAAAAGAAGAATATGAAGAATTAGATAATCCATTTGAATCAGAAAATTCAACCAATGTGAGTAGAAATTGTGAATACAATTAAAATTCCTATTATCATATGAGTAGAACCTATCGGATACATCCTTTCTCTAGTCTAATTTAAATAGTCACTATTCAAATCTTGACTTTTATTTTAATTTAGATTTCTAGTAAACGTAAATCTGCAAGTACAGATGAAAACAAAAGATTGAAAAAAACGGCTGATCGAATGTCAAATTCTTCTTATTTACTATCTACAATATTTTCAGCTATGGAAAAATACAAAGAGGTAAATTATTCAAAAAGAAAACAAATTTAATCTGAAGAAAAATGACACTAAACTATGCATTAGAAGTCGACGATTTTTTTTTAAAATCCTCTGTTAGGCTACGAGTACGAAGTCTTTTTTTCAGCGTATGTATAACTCGTTGGGATCGATGTAATGCGGTAACAAATAAGAGTATCCATATCTTGTCTTATCAGATAGTATCTATCGGTAAAATTTCAGAAGACTTACAAAAATCTTCTTTTAGACATTCTTTGTTATTCGTCTTCATAATGAAATAACATCCTATCCAACAGTTCATGATATTAATGCTGTAATTCAATGTGATATAATGAATACGAGAAACATATTTTTAAGTTTTGCTTGTCAGAAGAATTATGAATTTTCTTCATTACGTCGTGCAAAATTTTCAACTATATCTTTATTATATGAATTACATACATCAACAACAGATATATTTACATATTATTGTAATGCATGTCGACAACAATGTGACATATATTATCATTGTACAGTATGTGAAGATTTCGATTTCTGTGAAAAATGTTATAATATGGATCCAAAGCATGAACATAAAATGAAACGTTCAATGTCATCAATAGTTCGTGAAAGTCAATATGGTAAACATAATTCATTAAATGTTGATGATAAATCTATAACAAGTATATTGTGTAAAATTACAAAGATGAAAATTAATGCAACATTGTATTGAAGCATTATCACATATTGTTAAGGGCCATTTTAAAATCTAAAATACACAAAATAACGAGCAACTTATTTACAAGTAGATCGACGTCCTATACAAACTATGAGGATGCAACAAGATCAATGTTTTGTTTTATAGTATTAATTCTATTTGTGAATAAAATCACCTTTGTTGTATATTCATGTAAACTTCATTTTGCTGAATAAAAAAAAAAGTTAAAATATATTTATGTTGTAATTATTCAACGTTATTTTATATATTTGAATAACTAATGGATAAATCAATAGAGGTTTCTACCATTTTCCTAGCTTCTCTCTTAAACGTCCAGAAGTAAGATCTCGATTTTTTGCAACTGAGTGGATTAAGAAGAATAGCAAAAGAATAGTCAACAGAGTTTTTCTTTATCGAGCCAGTCGATAGAATGATATGAATTCTTGTTCGCTTTTCTTACTCTTTAACTCTTCGTACTTGTTCTCAATGTGTCTCGACTCACTCTTACAAAAATCACGAAAAATCACTATAATTCTTGTCACTAGAAGTGATCTAAAATTGGATGTGGGTGAGAAAGCATGAAACCTTTACACCCATATCCACACTCACACTCCAAACTGATTTTAGGAACATAACAAACAATAATCTGTAAAAGAGAAATGGTTCGTCAAATATTCGACATGATCATTCAAGCAAAAGCATTTTAAATCATGGCTAATGAAGATAGTTGAAATGGATCCATTCACAATCATTCAGAAGCAATGAGTTCCCAATAAATTGCAAGGAATCGCTCATAATGTATAAGTATGAAGTCTTGAAGAAAAGAAAAATACTATTAAAAAAAAACATTATGATTCAATATGGATTACTATTGATCTAATTACTTTTTCTCTCTAATACTACTCTTTTGTCATGCATCATCAAGATATTCAATTCAATTTTCATAAACAATAGTATCTGATTCCAATAAATCTTCACTGACATATGAGATATATTTTAAGCAAAATAGACAGTTTCATGTACGATATATTCATTCTTATAGTTAAAATGAATTACCTAAAAAATTGGCATAGGAAATGAGAAAAAAAACCAATTGAGACGCAGTCTCTTCTCGATAGTTTCAGTTTATTTTCTCTTTTTCTGCCAAAACGACAGCAGGAAAACATCATATTGTATTTCTTTTTGAGTTTCTATCCATGCGATAGCTTTCTATATAATGAATTTCATTTACTTATATTGTCTCAATTACTTTTGTTATTTTCTCTTTGTTATGTAATGTAGTATAAAAGAATGGAGATGCATAAACTATAGAAATTAATTTTGAACGATATAGAAAACACTTCAAATTCTAGAAAGCATGATACAGAAACGTTTTGACAAACAATATAAATAATCACTATTTTGCAAAATAATAATAGAAATGGTGAACTTTTTGTTTCAGTAAGATAATTTCTCTATACGAGTAAGAAATACAAGACATTGTTCTACATAATAAGTTTTAGATTGATTCGTTAAATTTCAATCCTCTTTTTTCGTTTGAAACATCGAAATTATTTTAGAATCATTCATCTATAGGAATGCGGATGTCAAAGTTTCGTGTATATAAATAGATGGGAATACTGTTGAGCGTTCGATAAGTATAACTTTTTTTGAAACAAAACTATTCATGAGTTCTGTCGTAGCGATTAAAGAAAACAAGCCTTCCAATAGAGCTGATTGATGTTCTATATAGGTTTCGTAAGAGTTATCCTGCGTGCTCAGAAAATCGTCGCAATGCTTCTTTCATGTAGTTTCGTAGATAATTGAATAGAAAATTTGGTCAAACTAAGCTAGGAATCTCTCAAAATGAAATTTTATCGAGTCATTGATGAAACACTAATAATACTTTTCTAAATGCTTCACATAGTATGTCGACTGATGACCGTCGCTACCAAGGTTAGCCTTATAAGTACGTCTCTCCTGAAAAATTAGCACTGCATCATCCACATTCTTCACTGTCAAAATCCTGGCAATAGGGACAGTATTTTTTTTCTAATACTTCCTTTAGTACATATTTTAGAGTTGAATCGTACGTCATAGGTTCCTATGTGGTTTAGTCGCTCAAACTCAGACAACATTAGTGGTGAAATATGCGATGGACACTATCATACTATACGTTCAACTGGATAATAAGTATGACCAAAAACAAAAACTAGACATTTGATCCAAATTTTTCTCACTTGATTATTATCAGCATTTCTCCAGTATTCTGCCCATATACAGTCCGCATGATAGAAAAGAGATAGATTCATTAGTATTCGATAGCTCTATGCCAATATTCCTTGTGAAATAGAAATCCGTTTGATTGAAAGATATCTACCTATATCACACAAGATTCATACTGTTGCCCATGCGAATGATATTCGTTATATACAAATCACTGAATATAATTTGTATTCATTTCATCCACGTAGTCTTATTTCAGGTTGTCACATAACTAAAATGAGGAAAACAAAACACTGAGTGCATCATCGTTTCAGTAAGTCCAAATATGCTAACTAATATTGTCTCTGTTTCGGGACTGTCCAAGGAGATGTCTAGATATAAAGGAGACTTAGTAAGTTTGTGACATGCATCTTAGACTAAAACGACTATTTATTGATGACAAAGTAGATTCATCTGTCAGGCTTCACATCAAAATGACGATTCATTGCTACAGAATCATACACTAGCCCAAACTAGAACAATATTATTTTATCTAGAGCAGGGTTAGAGAGTAAAAAACAACATTTTCGATAATGTCATTTGTTCTTTTTTTTGAATAGGCAAACTGGAAAAGTTTTCATATCGTTAACAGTATTTAGATACTTCGGTGTTATGTTCATCGTTGGGATGATCGCTGCAGCAATTATCATTCCAATCACTATTGCTTGAAGCAATACTACTAGTAAGTATAGCATTTCATACTTTTACATTACGAACTCTGTTGAATTGTGTTATATTTGATCCTATTCTATCAAGAGAATGTTTGAACGGAATTGTTAAGAGGTCGCAACATTCCCTGAAATCTTTGTTGACTTCGATAGCACATGATGGTTTTATGACACAATCTACTTGTAGTAGGAATCCAGTATCAAACCCAGAATACTTTATAAACGCAATTGATCATGTGATACAGTTGACCAATGCAGAATATTATCATCTTTTACATCTTGAATTTTTGACTTAGTGTCATCTGGAACCCTTTCACATTAAAAATGGATATGGGTGTGGGTTGGATGTGTGACTGTGGCTGTGGGTTTTTAATTGCGAGTGAGGTAAACACCGCAACCTATACCCTCACACTATACAACCACACCCACATCCACCCACACCTACGCCCACACACCCCACAACCACACCCCCGTCTACACACCCGCCCGCACCCACCCAAGATGAAATAAGAAAAAGATGTTGATGAATCAATAGTTGTATAAATGAAACTATCGACGCTGCATCATTTATTTAGTCTTTTTTTTATTGCATTAACGTCATTTTTTGTTTTGTTTTTATAAAAGCCTAAATCTTACGATCAGAGTTTGTTCAGTTCTAATTGTGGTAACAATTGAAAAAGAAAATATTCATGTTCAATTAGATTTTCTCTGGTAGTGGTGCTTTTTATTGTGTTTAATATTATCGTTTACTTCATTCCATGGATTGTGCAACTATTGTTCTTGAGTATATTATGTTTGTAAAAGAAGACAGAAATCACCAGGTGAAGTCCTTGAGCAATAAATAGAGTTTTGGCACTAAGTTTTGTGGGTCCCATGATAATAATACAGCTTTGTTTTTTTTCAGAGTAACTTCAGTTAGTCAAATGTCAACGAAAATAATTTTTTTTTACTTTGTGAAACGACTATGACTATCAAATGTACGTGCATCGCTTTACTATTCGATAACACTTTGATAAATCTAGTTGAATCAAGCAAAAAGTATCTGACTAAACGGTAATTTAGTGCCATAGGAGTTACATAGATTGTTAGAAGAATTTGTTTAGATTCAAAACAAGTGGATGGTAAAATGCGCACTCGGACTACTTGCAAGAATTGATTGTTAAGGATAAATATTGTTGCTCGTTATTACAAGTACCGCTTATTTACCTATACTTTCGTTGTGTATTTTAATTTTTTTTTTTAATTTGCTATTTCGTGCAAGATCTTGATAGCATCGTAATTTTATGTAAATAGGTAAAATGAACAACTGCAACTATCGAATGATATATAAATACAGAGTTCTAGAAGTAAACGTATTCGTAAAATTCAGAAATATTAATTCTTATGTAGGCATTCTGAACCAGATCAGACTAGAAAAATGTGGTCTGGTAGCGCAACTCTAGTTGTTAGATTTTTTCTAATCTTTTTCAAAATTTTTCCAAAAAATTTAATAGGAATCTCAATATATATATTTAATTTACATACTATAAAAACATTCTCTTTTACTTATAGTTCGAAAGAGAATTTATTTTTTTCTATTTAGAATTCTATTGATCTTAAAATATTTTATTTTTGTCCTTGAAAGTTTGATTCATCATACAAAAAAAACAAAACAGTTGATATATGATTTATTCTTTCTTTTTATGTTTATTTTCTTTGCACATGAGTTATATTGTCTAATGAGTATATTTAGCAATGCTTTTTACTGTTTGATCGAAAAGGTTATTTTCTTTTCTCTTTACCTTTTTTAGCTCAAACAGCGAGTAATAAATAAAACGAGTACAATAAAAAAATGTATCATCAATCGAACAATTATGATAATCAATCTATCGAAATGAATCCTATTAATGGGAAACCTTCATCATCAAAACAAACAAGTTTTCAACACAAATTCATTTAGTTAGTTTTCATTGAAATTCGAAAAAGAAAATTTACTTTTAATTCAATCTAGTAAAAAACATCATTTTACTAAATGGAGAAATAACATAACAAATTCAATAAAACACCGACAAAAAACTTCTAAGTTTAGTTTCTTAAAAAAAATTTTCTCAAAATTTAATATATATTTTAATTGCTATTTTCTAGTCAAGTTTTCATCTCTACAAATGATAGCCTAATTCAAGTTCACAGAAATGATCGTAATTCATTATCAACAAAAACTATACGTGATAAAATAACAATAAATGTTAGTGGAAAACGTTATCAAACATATTTATCAACTCTTGAAAATTATCCAAATACATTATTGGGTAATAAACAAAAACGAATGTATTATTGGGATGAACAAGAAAATGAATTATTTTTTGATCGTCATCGAACTTGTTTTGAAGCAATACTTTATTATTATCAATCAAATGGATGTCTTCGTCGGCCAGATTATGTTCCATTAGATACATTTTTAGAAGAAATTTCATTTTTTGATTTAGGTCCACAAGCTATATCACAAATACATGAATCAGAAAATGTTTCAATTATTAAACATATTGATTTACCAAATTGGTTTTGGCGTCGTTATATTTGGTTTTATTTAGAATATCCACAACATTCAACATATGCTCGAATTCTTCATCTTATTTCAATGTCATTAACTTGCATATTTTGTATTACATTAGCTATTGAAACTTTACCAAAATATAATGAACAATGGGATAATTTATGTGAAAAAAATTATAATATAACATCATTAAAAAATAATGAATCAATATGTTTAGAAAGATTTTCTTCACCACTTTTTATAATTCAAACAATATGTATATCATATTTAACGATAGAATTTATTTTACGTTTAATTAGTACACCATCATATTATAAATTTATTTTTTCTCTATATAATTGGCTTGATTTAAGTGCTATTATACCTTATTTTGTACTATTAGGTATTACATTAAATCATAAAGTAATAAATTTAAATGAACGTTTACTTATTGGTTTATACGTATTACGAATATTAAGTTTTTTACGTATAATAAAAATTTATTTAATTTGTAATCAATTGAAATCATTACGTGTTCTTAGTTCAACATTAAAAGAATCATTTATCGATTTTACTATTATGATTATTGTATTGACTTCATTGGCTTTTATATTTGGAGCTGCTGTTTATTTTGCTGAAAAAGATGTTAACGGTCTTGTTTTTGATTCGATTCCAAAAGCTACCTATTGGGGAATAATAACTATTACGACAGTTGGGTACGTATTTCTATAGATTCAACTATTCAAAACAATGATACGTTATAACTTTGTATCAAGTATCAAAATCAAACTACTTTTTCACTGTTCAGTCTAACTTAAAATGGCGTTATTAGAATTACGTATATTTCATATACAAAAAAAACGGTTTCTAAACAATTAAACTTTACAATCACTGCACTCATTTATTAAAACATTGTAAAAAAATTATTATTATAGTAATCACGAGTTGAATAAGGTCGGATGATTTAAATGCGTGAAATACAGTTTCGTTGCAGTAATATTCTTGCCACTGAACGAAATTGATAGTGTATACGAGAATCAAATCGATGAAGATCAAATGAAATCTCTTTTCAAAGTTCAAAAAGCAGATTTTTGTTCTGTTTTCTTACGTGAGAAACCTTCGTTGAAAAAAGAAATAAAACTCAGGCTCAACGACCCATTACGAGCCCTGTTTTATGTTTAAGTATCATATCTGAGTATATTTAGTTCATTAAACAGCCAATAACACTTGAGAACATTCTTTTATCAGTCAATAACTTATAATTAAATGTCAACTCATGAAGAAGTGGTGGATAACAGAGCTAATCTTAGATTTCATATAGATGATACATTTCTCAGAGTATTTCGAATATGAAACTGATACCGACAAGAATTTCAGACCCATTAATCTAGTACGTAGTAGTGTGAATTGACAGATTCCAGACATTGAAAGGAATGAAAACCAACTCTGACATTCGTACTGTATTGCAAAAAATAGTATCAATCATAAAAGACATGTAATGATCAAAAATCATTTCTCAAATAATTGATTGTACTTTTGAATAAATTAGATATGGAGATATGTATCCAATAACAGTAATTGGTCGAATTCTTGCTTGTTCATGTGCTTATTTTGGTGTTGCAACGAGTGGTGTGCTTGTTTCTGTACTTGTTGATCGTTATCAACGTGTTTATAATCGAAAAAAATTTTCTCCTGAACAAATTATATCAACTGCCGATCCATCTAACAGTGAATATGATGAAAAACAAGATTTTATAAATAGAACATTAAATGAAAGTAAAAAAACTTTATCAAGTAAATCAACTCTACCATTGGAACGTGAATCTTCAATACATTCATCAATAAATAATACAAAATCTGTTGAACATAATACTTCATCAGTTCATGTTCTATTTATTATTTCGCTTACTGATAATGGAACAAATAATAAATCGACGTATCAAAAAGCAAATGTACTTATGGAAGAATTAAAAGAAGCAGTACAAAATAGTAAAGATCAGATTAATTTAAAATTAATTAGTAGTAAAATAGATCCTGTAAGCGACAAAATATTAACTGTAAATGAAATGACTTCTAATTCTGAAAAATAAATATTCTAAAACAAATTGTTTTCGTTTTTGTACTTAAATGTCTATCAAATGTAACTAAAAATTGTACTAAAAAATGGATATGATCAGCTAAGCATTTAATAATCAATATGGTGAATACGGATGTTAGTCTTGAAGTGTATTTTCTCTTCACATACAATCATACTTTGACATGGTTTAAATATATCTAGATAAACAATTTGATATCAATAATAACTGGTGATGAGAAAGTTTTTAAACAAGATGTTTATTCATTTTAATCTGCTTGAAAGTATCTCAGACGAGTCAAAAACTATAGGTCGCAACCAAAATTTGAATATTTGCTTTAAAAGTATTGAAGGATTTTTTTCAAAGATCTCAAAAATTATTTTTAATAATAAGCCAACAGTTTTTTATTTACTCTGTAAGTACTCTTTCTAAAATGCTACAAATTGGCATAATCGATCATTTTGGAACATGAACAGTGCTCTATAAAATCTGAGATTGAACTAAACTAGAGTTTTTACCCAAGTGAGGCTATGAGCATATGGATTTGATTGAATAGTTGTATTGCGTAGAAAGTTATAGAAAACGAAGTTCTTCTCATTGTAATCGATCATAATGAGAATAGAGAACCGGTAAATAAATATCGGTAGATGAATAACAGAACGAGTCACTGTGGATTAACCTAAATTTAATAATGACCTAGTAGGAAAAAAGTCTGAAAACAATATATGTATGTGAAAAAGAGAAACCTTCATTTTTGATTACAATAATGAATTTCAATTATCTGAAGAACATTGCAAAATATGGACATTTTTTTAGTATGATTCTACTTTAGATTTCAAGCTTAAGTTATACGAGTTAGTAAATTAATTTATAAAAGAATTGAAATTTCATTACCTATTTTCTTGATTATCGTGATATTAAATATTTTACATGAAACAATAATACATACTGTATGGTATAATATTGTGCAAGGAAAATTGGATCAAACTACATATTAAAGGCAACATGTAAGTGATAAACATGTTGTTCAGATCCTTCTGAAAGAGTAGTCTATATTTTGTTGAATACTTGTGAAAATGAATAAATGAATGTTTCTCGATTTTCAAAAGATATTATCAGATGAATTATTATGCATTGCCTGTGTTTATAGCATCTTTTACTATGTCGAGCAGTTTTTCGGAGCAACAACATGTTGTGTGTTCGCTGTATATTGCCACCTTGAGTGTTTATGTCAATATTGCTCTTGAATTTTGCAACCAATGTTTGAATTGAGTGAGAAAGAAAAGAAAAAAATGAGTCTGTTAATTCAGTCGGCACTTTTTCACCATTCAAGTTGTTTAATACAGAAGCAAACTTTCGATTCGAAGATTGAAAGTAAGAATTGAATAAATTGTTTATTGCTTTCAGCGAAGTTTTTCATGAGAAATTATTTTTTCTCAGTACCAACATTTTGTCTTTGAGGAAAATAAGTTTGATCAATGCATTGTGCTACCAAAAATCAGAATCTTATTTCAAGACTCACAAGAATATCAAAGACGTTATACAAAAAAAAACAAGATCTATTCAATTGTCTTGAAACTATTGAAAATAAATATGTACAGACGGCATCCTAGGTAGTGGATTTCACGGAATCAAGTAAATTTTATATTTTCCTTGTTATCAGACAAAAATCTTTTTTACAAAGTAAATCCCATATATCATCATTCATGAATCTTTTCCGATGAAGAATTTACTCTTGTCATAGGAAATCGAAGACTAGAAAACCAAACATTCATGTTTCTCTAGGTTCTCTTCAATGCCTTCAACCCTCTTTTGCCTTTTCGTATCGAGATTTATTTTTATTTAGAAATACTTTCTAATTGTGTCATTCTTCGACTTTGATTGATGAGAATGTGACTAGATGTGGGTCAGAAAGATGTCCAGAAACAATTGAGATAATACATTGGTCTCGATCGAAAATGTTCTGATGATTTTTTTTTTATTGTATTGAAAGAAATTTATTGGTTGTAAATCAATGCATATTTGTGTAGTCTGTCGTCGTATCATATAGATATTGCTTTTTATGTTTCGTGAGTCACACATAAAATAATCAATGGAGTACTTAAAGATAATATTGAATTACTTTCAGATTTTTTTTTTTATTCTTCCATGCTCACAGAACGTAAAGTATCTCTATTATATTCTAATAAGAACATGTTACCTCTTGTACAAGTGGAGAAAAGCCCTAAACATCATTCGAAATATGAAAGCATCTTTGTATTCGTTTTTTTTATCAGAATTCATCATATATCTGATGAATCCACAATCTTTATGTCGACCATAAGTCAGTACAGATTAATAATAAAACTTTCGTGTTGTTTTCAAAAGACGTATCATGACAGTTTCTGCACGCTTCCGTAAAGCTTCATCTGCTAACTTGTCCGAACTTCTCGAAGTGTCATCCTGGATCAGGCACCAGACTATTACATGCATTGAGTAGACCTCTATGAGTAATGAATTACTCTAAATGGACAACTGCACATAGTGTATTTCTGCACAACCAAATGAATTTCTACTCATTTTTTCCTCTATGATTACTGTTTAGCAACAAAATCATATTTTCGATTTTTGGTTTAGAACTTTGGCAAAATACGTAACCTCAACTAGACTAGTTTACATTTACTTCAATATCAAGAATAACAACAAAAAACTATAGTCAAACGTTATTCTGAGAAGAGCTACAAAAGATACATAATTCTTTTTGTTTTGGTTACTCGATTTTAATTATCATGAGGATAAATTTGCCATTCTCAAGCTAAAATTTCTGTTCGCATTAAATGCGATGAAGTGATAAAAATACAGAGGACAATATATACATTTCCCGGCATGCCAAAGAACCTATTGATTTGCGGGTGTAAGTTTAGGATTTCTTTTTACTAACGAAGTCATTCACGCCCTTCATATGTATGAACAATTATTTCTTATATTCTTTTTTTTTCTATCGAGCAATAATCACCGTCTTTCTTAATTGATCGATGTAAGTCACGCAAAATGATAATTGCATGATATATGCACATAAGATTAAAATTGAATCGTGTCTTACCAAAGACATCAGTAAGTTTATTTTTCAACTAGAAATGATGATCAGATGCTGAGCATGAGTAGCTCACTTAAATCGTAACTAATACGTCGAGTAGTAGATAAGTCGGTGCTGTATTGAGTGTAATCAACCGCTTAATAAAATGACAACATGATGGAAGTGAAGTGTAATGAATAGAGGTTTGCATAATCGAAAAATTTGATTTAAGAACTATAACAGTTGAATAGAGAGGCATAATTTTTATCATGAAGCATATGAATACTGGCGACATCAAAAAAGAAAAAGATTTGCTTGGTTTAGAAGCAATTATTGTATATATATCTTAGCAACCATTTGTTGTTATAGCAGGTCACTGGTTAATATCATTCAAAACATACTGAAGAACTTTAATTCTCTACAATGACTGATAATATAAAATGTGTTAATTGTCGATCGATGGCTAATTTAATGATACATCGACAACATTCACATGGTTTATGTGATGGTTTCCCGACGATTTTATTTTATGCTCGTGAAATGCAAAAATTAGCTCAAGAAGTTCAACCATATAGTAGAGAACATCGTATCGAATTAGGTGATATTGAATGGAAAGTATTTCCTGATAATTGGCCAAATATTTTTATTCGTAATTCTGAACAAATTCGTAATAGTCATGTTCTATTCTTAGCTTCATTTCATAATCCACAAACCATTTTTGAACAAATTTCACTTCTTTATCATTTACCAAAATATCTTTGTCGTTCATTAAAAATTCTTTTACCATATTTTCCCACGGGTACAATGGAACGTATACAAATTCAAGGTGAAATAGCTACAGCTTATTCACTTGCACAAATGCTTTCATCAATTCCACTAACACGTACTGGCCCATGTGAAGTTGTTATATTTGATATTCATTCATTACAAAATCAATTTTATTTTTCATCAAACGTTATTGTTCGTCTTGAATCAACAGTTGGATTATTATTAGATGAATTAAATAAACGAGAAAATAAAAATGAAAAATTTGCTATTGCATTTCCAGATGATGGAGCTCATAAAAGATTTGCTCATATGTTTGAAGAAAATAAGTATCCAATTGTAATTTGTAGTAAAATTCGAGAAGATGATAAACGTATTACAACTATCAAGGAAGGTTCGTTTTAAATTTTCTACATAAAGATATTAAAATGTAAATAATTTTTTTCTTTCAAAGGTAATCCAACAGGTTATCATTGTATTATTATTGATGATTTAGTACAATCAGGTGGTACACTTATTGAATGTGCACAAGCACTTTTAAAAACTGGTGCTGTGAATATATCTGCTTTTGTTGGTCATGGAATATTTCCAAATGAAAGTTGGAAAAAATTCATTCATTCAAATAATCCAAAAGTTCATTTTGATACATTTTATGTAACAAATACTTATCCAAATGTACAAGTATTAATTGGTAAACCTCCATTTAAAGTAATTTCTATTGCCAAACTTTTATACAATATTTGTTTCAATTGAATTCAAAACTCTTTTTTTTTTCTTCAAATAAAAAACAATATCTTTTTGATTAATATATGTAGCACATTTATATTCATCTGCACTGAATAGTTTTATATCTCAAGCATTTTGAAAGAAAACATGAAGCATCATTAAATTATATACAATAATTGACCCATATACTGTTGAATGATATTGCAAATGAACGGAAGAAAACATATGCAGATCCACTCTTTTTTAAACATATGGATCTAGATTTTAGAATAGATAGATCTTGACGTATAGAGCAAAAGTTGTCAGAGATTCTAAGTTCTTAAATGCTTTTTTCTAAGAAATATTGGAGTCGCTACGACTAAAAATACCACTGCTTCAGGGTTGCCACCTCTTCCGCTTTTTTTCCGCTCTTCCGCTATTTTCCGCTTTTTCACATAAAAAAACCATCTTTGTGTAATTGAAAACTTCGGCACACAAGATGCTAGATAACGTGCTGTTAGACGAAAATTTCTTAGAAAATAATTTTTCAATGTATAATTTTATCAAATTCTTGAAAAATTTTCGCTTCGCGTAATAGATTTTCCAGTATTTTTTTCTATTAAAACAAATTTCCGCTTCATTTTGGCTTCCAATATGGAATACATGCATCTTGATTTCAAATGCTATTGAATAAAAGAAAATTTATTTCGAATTCTTGTTCATTTGTTAACATAACAGATAACAGCGTATCGACATTCGACGACTGAATGTAAAAAAACAACACTTTCCTCTTCTCTTTGTGAAAAGCGAGCTTTATTTTTTGGATGGCATGTTTTTCGGGTAAATCTTTTAGTTTGTGTGCCAAAAAGGAGCCGCCTTCGGCGGCTATATGTCGAAAAGAATATATATATTTTCTACTATTTCTCTGAAAAATGAGTTTCAGTTTTTTCGATTGGATGCTTTTCGCAAACTTGTATAGTGCTGTATCAAAGAAGAACCGCTTTCGGCGGCATATTCTTGGCAAAAAATACTGAATTGATAATCACAATACCATCATTTCACCCTCACAATAAGAACATCTTTTGGAAAATAAATATTTTCGCTGCGAGGCACTTTGCGAACAGATGCGTACAAAAAGAGTGAAGAGAACAGATTTTTATTTTTGCACCGGATATTTGTTACCCCTTCTTCTTGGGTTTGGGGGCCAGGTACACTACTGACATTTTTTATGGGTTATCTATTATATTGTGGAATTGCTAATAAAGAAGTACCATGAATAGAAGAACATGGTTGTTTAAACTCTTAGAAATGTGAAAGGCTAGAAAAAAGTAGCTTTTCGCTTTTTTCCGCTTTTTCGATTTTTGTTTCCGCTATTTTCCGCTTTTTTGATCAAACTTTCCGCTTTTCTGACCTTATGAGGTGGCAACCCTGCATGCTTGCTCAACTTCACAACATCAGATAGAACTGAAATTTTCTTTTTATAGATAATAGACACCCTTTGGAATGTTTAATTTTTGGTTTATTTTTATCTCCTAGTATTCGAAAAAAACATGTTTAGTTCACTAGAATTTCTTTCGTAAAATCTGGGCAAAATCGATGATACAATTTTTTTTAGAAGAAACAAAAGTAGGCACTGAAATCAGTGCTCAGTACCTGTAAAAACAGTTTTTAGTCGATCGAACGTATCAATGTCAGAAAAACGGGAGCAAATATGCACCTTTTTTGTGTAAAATTTGATTTCCAGAAAAGCTTGAAACAAATTTTCTTGTATGTATCACAGCTTCTTTTTTTTTACAATTAAAGCGATGGAAAACTGACCATGTTCAGCAGTGCTATATGTATGCAACCTATGCTCTAAGCATTTTTAGAATGATAAATAATCATTATTATGGAGAGCGTTTCGTAAACAAAGACTAATTACAACGCAAGTCGGGTGTGGATGTGAATCTTGTTTTTGCTCATACTCCATTTAATCTTTAAAAAAGTAAAAACCGAACTTTGTCATAATCGAATGGCTTGTGTTAGTTTTATCATGGTAGATGGGATTTAGAACAGATGTTCCTTTTTTTTATGAGGTTTGATAAAATCCAATGCAAGTTTCGTCGCAATAGAAGACAAAGAAGAAACGATGTCGATAAGACACATCGTAGTACTGATTTTTCTTTGTTGTGTTGTTCAAGCACGAATATCGCCGAATCATGATGATTCTATTTACAAGATCGTTGGTTGTATGCCGGGTAAATTTCATACCTGCGCGATTAGCGACATATTTGTATTATCCGACGAAGCAACAATTCTATCGATTGTTAACATTAATAATGCTGGTCCATGGAGCTTATCTACACCGTACTTGGAATTGATGAACCGAAATGGATCAACCGTACAATTTAGTACATCAATTATTGGTGATACGAGTGGTCAGTGTAGTTTTGGAGCTAAATTCATCCCATACTACAACAACAGCCAAGGTAAAGAGGATGATATAATGAATAAAATTGTAAGAGCAATACTATAGAATTGAAAATTAAAAATTGTTCATTCATTAACGGAAAACTTTGGAATAGAATATTTGAAAATAGACTTCATTTCTAGAAAACAAGACTATTCAGATTTCAAAATATTTGTCTTAAACATCCTATTGTATTTGTTTTCGTTTTTGTAGGCAATGCTGTCGTTCTGATGTGTTCATCATTTACTTTTCCTGGTGGTGATACAGTCTTTTTTCGACTGAAAATTGATCCTTTAGCATCAAATATCACTCCTATTGGCAGTCCATTGATATTCCATTCTGAAAGTTCATTCGCAAGATTTTCATCCCAACCAGTAACAATCAATAACGATGTGTATTTTCTCTTAAATTCCTATCCTTCAGGTTCCAACAATTATTCTGTTGGCCGTTTAAATTTGGTTGATTTCACATTCGAAACATGGCCAATAGTGCATTCATCAAATTCGGCAATATTTCTAGATCCGCATACGGGTACCTTTTCCAACGTTGCTCATATCGACAAATTACTTTTTTCTGTTCCGTGTTCATCTCAAGATCTATCAAGTTCTATACCTGAGATGCTATGTACATACAAATATTCGAGTGAAAAAAAATTCATTCTTATCGGGATGAATCCAATTCCGAATGCAAGAAGTAATCGAAATCTGTATTTGTACTCTCCAGAAGAACAACAATGGGGTTTGACCATTACAAGTGATCCGGTTACTTGGTCAGTTTTGATTATGAACACACAATTTACATCACCAACTAATTCTTCTCGTGATTTGATTTACGGAGCCATATTAAACGATACAGATGTTATTTTAACATACTCCATATCGGCTAGCATTTCACAAGTGAGAAATAGCTGTTTCTATCTAGCTACAGCACATAGTCGAACAAATGAACTAGTCGTACAACAGTTGAAATTTGGAGAAGCTTTTAAAAGAACACCGACCATAGTTGTCGATTCAATCATCGTATCACAAATGACAACTAACTTCGCGTTGACAATCTTATTTGCAACTAAAAACTATCTGTTCGTCTTGGATGAGTTGAATATTTACCGATATGCTGCAGAATGTTGATTGTGTTCTTATTTCCAATAAAGAATATATGAGACCACCACATTTTTCCTTCAATATTCAGTGTAGGTGTATAATGGGTGGGCTATGGGCGTACCTGTTGCTATGGATGTTGGTCGGCGAGGAGAAGGTCCACATCTACACCCAATTCCATAGGATTCAAAGAGAAAAAAGTCTTGTTTTGAGAGTTTCAGTGTAAAATAATCCGAAAACAACCAAAAAGTCTGAAAGAGTAAAAACAAAGTCTAACAAGAATTGGAAAAAATCTATTAAAATTCGAAAATTCATAGAATTCCAACGTCGGTACTTCCTTCAGTCGACTTTTAAATCGAAACTGAACCCACACAAAGCTTTGACTTAGGCTGGGGCATGTGGGAAATTGGAAAACCTTTTATTGAGTTCGAGTTCTAAAGTTTGACAAACTTAGGCAGAGTAGTCTACTCTACAAAATTTATGCGTTGTCTAAATTGTATTTTTTGATAAAATTCAAATGAAATAATGTCCTGACATTTATCAAAGAACATTTTCTGATTAGAAATCCCGCTACGACAATGATAACTTATAACTAAACTTACAGAATGTACATATCAGTATTTCCAAAAATAAAACGAAATCGAATGGTCTAACACACAACTCAGTCTTATTATATTTTCTATAGGGCCTCGCTTGCAAAAAGGAATATCCAACGAAAAAGAAACGCAAGAAATATGACAAAACTAACAATAAGGACGTGATCACAATGATGCGTAATTTATTTCTTCAACTATTTTGCTTATGTCACTAACAAAATATGTGAGTAACGGACACGGTCAATTCTAAATAATTTTGATCTAGTATATTTCGCCAGAAAAGTACGACAGAATAATTACAAATATCCTTTTTTAATGTTCATTCTATTTTTATGTTTATTCAAGTATAAGCCTATAGAAAAAAAACCTGTCTTTCACAATCTATTTCTGATTTTTCACACTTTTAACTCGCAGAAAAAAGGTGTTTTTTGACGACAAAAATCCAAGATCTTGATATTGAAATTAGTAGGGTATGAAGAGCTCACCCTATCCTACTGTCTACTCTACTTTACCCTGTACTGTGAACATTTCTGGTTTATGTTTCTTATAATGTCAGCATTCAATAACTTGCAACATCTGCCGTTGACGATTAACAGTAGATATTGGATGCGTACGTTGACGGTTAAGAGCAATGTCTTTCACCCGCTTGTTCGTGTAGAATAACATAATTATCATAACATTGGTAAAAAGCACTATTGAATTCATACTCAATAAATAAAATGACTCCGGTGGTGGACTTTTGACTTGTATCCCTTGCCAAAGGATAAGTATCAAAAGAGGTGCTTCGGGAGCTGCATAAAATGTCTCTATCATGATCATATTTTGTGCAAGTTTCATTTCACGTCTAGCATACGGTATATGAGTAGTCATAATATTGGATGTGGAAGGAACAATACGTTGAGATGATTTACGAGTATGATAGAATATTATACTATAAATAATCATGGAACTATTCAGAGGAATAATAAATGCAATAGTTATAGCATATATGGACAGGAAGAAATTTTTAGATGTGAGGACGCAAAGATGTGATTCTTTTTCATATATGAAACTACCATCAAAGAAAAATGGTACAATCGAGACCAAAATACTAATAATCCAGTTCAAAGCAATCAAACGACAATGAACACAATAAGTAGCAAGATATCTATGTTTGAAGAAGACAGTGAAGAAGAGACGACTGACAGCTTGAATAACATACCAGTAGCTAATAGATGCGGGCATCGCGAGAAATAAAAATGCTCGAACAACACATCCCGGCTGTTGGATTGTCCAATCTTCATGAAAACCATAGATAGATGAAACGATATTGCAGATGTAATAGGCTGCCAGGAGTACACTCGTATTACAAGTAGCAAGACTGGCAACTGTGCGACATGTTCGATGAGCAGCAATGATCACAATCATGATAAGAGCAAAGATCAAACCAACAGTCGACACTACAATTGAGAATGAGAAATCGATAATGAAAAATAACTCAGAGAGCATGTAAGCGATGAAAGCATTTTTAATAAAATACTGTAAGAAGTGCAACGACCGGTACCATGTGTTTTTTTGTTTGCGTGTTTCCATTTTTGAAGAGATAGATACAAAATGATGACAGTCTTACATCTGAATATCTACATTTTTTAAAAACTATCATCAGTGCTTTGTCATGCGTCTGACAACATCACAGTCTATTAGTAACGACTCTATAAACTGAAAATGAAGCAATGCAAGTTGACATACTATCCAACCATAAACTAACAATATTTTCTCTATCTATCAAACGACAGAAATAACATTAGAACAAACGATGGATATGAAGCAAGAAAGACTATAGTATGTGAGGTGCGAATGAAGAGATGAATCAAACACCCACACCCACACTCTTATGTTTTCTACGCTTATGTGTCGATTTTCGTGATTTGATATATTGATTTTTTCGTTCATCGTTCGAAGTCGATAATTATTCAAGGACCTCATGATCATTTGACGTGTGAAACAATTGGTTTATTTATGTTTGAATAATATTTGTTAAAATTATTATCTTTTTGAATAATGCAATCGAATTATTTATACGTAAATTCGATGTTCATTATGCAAAATTATTGATGAAATACAACCTCATTATATGTATAGCTATTTTAAATTTAATCAAGAGTATTAACTGCTTTTCCATGAATGATATGCTTATTATGTTGTGGAAGACTCAAAGATTGATCTATTTTCTATTTATTTAAATAAAAATTGAATGAATCTTTCGATATGTTACCACGATTTATTAATTAATATAATGTTCATTGAAACATATCTCTTATCATTCAGCTTGCTGCACATACACAGATAAGACGTATTCTTCTTTCCTTTCGTATACATTCATCTCTATATATTCTATTTAATTACGTTTTATTCGTTCTTAAACTCTAATTTGTCCACATAACATTCCCCTGTTCAACATCATCTTCATTATCATCAACTTCCAGCTGCCGATATGCTCGGCAGCATAACCAATGCCCCAACTACCCAACCTCCCCCTATCAACAACACAATGACACAGGATCAACGTTCTTTCAACTCTTCAGTTAACTCTTCTGATCTTCGAAATCACCAACAACATCATGTTTTTTTACATCATCCTGCCATACCTCATTTTGGTATGACGGTTACCGATGCAACATGTTCATCGAATACAATTAACACCACCCTTCAACAACCACTGTTCAACTATCCTGGTTTTACAACCAACCATCATCATCTACCAATGCCAATGAATGTCACTGAACATGACCAACACTCAGTGACATCTTTTCTATCTCATCCAGCTAACACGAACATGACTCATCACCATATTAATCATCACCAACAATCTCTTAATAATGTTACACCATTGGATAGTGACAATGAAAATCATTTCACCTTAGTAAAAAGAAAAAAAAAAGAAAACAAAAATTGATCGTGTACTCAATGAAACACCTTCATCTTGTTCATCATCATCTTCTTCATCATCATCTTCTTCATCAGTTAGTACTGCTAACTCAACTTCATCAACTAACACCAATAGTATTATCTCAAATGTTCCTGCACCTAATCCAATTCGTATACGAATTAAAACAGGTAACAATGGTGAAGTTAGGGTGGTTGGAAATTCTACTGAAATAACACATGAAGCTCGTCGTTTCGCTGAAACAAGATTTGCTTTTCCTCCTTTCATCGTGAAATTCAACCAAGATGTTGATGAAAAACGTATTATTAAATTTATTTCTTCTCATTACTTCGCCAATTTTGATTTTAATTTGAAATTGGCTGGGCATCGACTTAAAGGTAAACGAGATTTGTTATTATTTCCTAATGATCGTGATACATTTTTGATCTTATTCAACGAACATAATTGGCCTGCAACAATTGAATCACTTACATATGAAAAAATTTTACCTAATCATTTACCTGCTCAATTTTCTATATTACTTCGAAGTGTACCAACTCATCTTGATGTTTCTGCATTATTAGCTTCTATACAAAACGACTATCCTGATGTTATTAATGCATTTCGAATTAGTAACAAGAATAAACTTCCTACTACTTTGGTTAGACTTGATATTAAAAATATAAATGTTATAAATGATTTGCTCAACAAAAAATTCTTATATGTTGATAATATTCGTTTTGCAATTACTGAATAGCTTGCACCTGCCAAGGTCTTGATTTGCTCCAAATGTTTTCAGGTAGGGCACTTTAGGAGCTCATGTAAAAATCCTTTAGATTTTTGTAAATTTTGTGGTGCTGGTGTGGACGATCTTAATCAACATAAATTAAATTGTGATAAAAAATTAAATTGTTTAAGATGTAAAGGTGAACATGATGCAAATGATATGAGATGCCCTATTATTACAACCTATAGATCTGCACTTACGAAATCCTTTCTTACTACAGCTGGCGTTAACGATCATCCACAACAGAATCAAACAAATCAAACAAATTATTGGTTTAATAATAATGATTATCCTGTTTTAAACAAAAAAAAATTCTACTAATCATCATCATTATTCAGTCAATAACATAGCCAGCGATGCTGGTAAAAAAATCGAAGAACTCTTTCTCAAAATGAATAAAATTGAAGAAAATCTAAATAAATTATTAGACTTAAATAATAATTATTCTGATCAACTTATTGGTTTACAGCAGGTGGTTATGAATCACACTCACGATTTACACTTACAGCAAATTGATACATCATTTCAACGTGATTTTATAAACCAGTTTGTGTCGCCGTTATGTCAAGTAATGGTGGAAGTAATTCCTACACTTGTAAAACAAAATGTCTTAAACGACAAAACTCTATTTTGTCCTTCACTTGCTGGTTTATGTACCAAACTTGTTAATGATTTACCTGGTTGGACAAATAGATTTTTGCAAAACGAGCAGTTCAAATCTAAGCTTATCAACGATCATAATCGGAAAACCCAACACCCTTCTGACCCATCAACCAGCAAGAAAATCCATCCCCCTTCATCGACTCTATAACCGATTCTACTTCTTCATTTGTTCTATCCCCTTTCGCGCGTGTGTTTATCCCACCACAACATGTAAACAAAAAAACCTTTGATATCGATTATGCTCTTTCATTGACCTCTCCGTTGTTATCTAAATTTGACTTTAGTTTATTAACTGAGATTTGTTATGAATGGTTTTCCTTTCCTACTCTTTCTTCTTGTTTTTCTTCTTGGAAGTCTTCTGATCAAGTACGTACCCACGCACTCTCTTCGCAATTACGTGTACTTCTTTTTAATGTTAGGGGATTGGACGAAAGGTGGGAAGAGGTCCTTCTCCTGCTGGAAAAATATAAAATAGATTGTGTTATTCTATTAGAAGTAGGTGCTTTTCATCTCCCCTTAGTAAATCGAATTTTTGTTAATTTCAAATCCTTCTATCAAAAGGGTGAGAATGCGTGGGGTGGAGTGTTGATGTTATTTAAAATGAGTCTACCGGTAGTACGTGTTGAATGTGATACCCCGAACATATGCGTATTAGACGTTAAACTCGAACAACCTATTCGTCTGATTGGAATTTATGCCCCTAAGAGCAAATCCTGGGATTGGAATATCCTGTCCAATTACATCACCGACTCCTGCAGTCTGTTTGGTGATTTTAATATCGACCTAGACAGTAAAGCCGATGAATTGGCAGCTAAGAATCTTCTTGATTGGTCCTTATCTCGTGCCCTTACTCCAATTACACCTAATATACCCACGTCTCTTCGTTCTGATCGTACTATTGACTATGCGTTTACGCGTGGTATCCCACTTTCAATACAGGCTTGTACGGATAATACAACTAGTGATCACAAGCCTCTAGTAGGGGTACTGGAGTGCGAAAATAAAGAGAATACGTTAGGTAGTAACACACACTGGAAAGTCTTCCATTATTTTCTCGCGCTCACTTCAGAATTTTGGGAGAATGAAAATAGAATGTCTCCATCTGAAGAGTATTACACGAACTTTATTACACTCCTAGATTGTTTAAAAGCCCGATGTACTACATATTTTCCGATAAAGAAGTATCGAATAGCTATTCCAAAAGAACTTAGGCTGAAATTATCCTTTGTGCGAGCTTTATCATTTCAACACAAAAGAACCGGTGACGTACTACTGCATGCGAAAATTAAAGAATTAAGGAGACTTAATAAAATAGAACTAGCCGCTGTACGTTGCACCAAACTATCTAACACATTAAAAGAAAGATTTTCGTCGTCTTCTTCCGCTAATCTTTTTTGGTCTAGACTGAGAAAAAATTTTAAAACGACCAGATCTCTCGATGCTTTTATTGATTCCAACAACGTGGTCGTTAAAGATACTGATGCTATGTTAGAACTAGCTGCTTCACATTATGAGAATCTTTTTTCTCAATCTCATGTCTATCGTCCACACCCCTATGTTGATAGTCCTGACTGCCGTTGGGATAATTATTATGAACCGATACCTCCAATCTCTATGTCTGAACTTTTAAAAGTAACGTCGAAAGTAAAGAAAAAGCACTCGATCGATGCACATGGAGTATCTTCATTTATGCTTCAATATATTCCGAATATATACATGAAACCTCTACTACAAATATTCAATGATTCATTCGTTAGCTTTTCTACTCCTTCCTATTGGAAACATGTCAAAATGAAACTCCTAGCAAAAAAAGAAGCTATCTGTGCAGTCAAGGATACTCGCCCGATTTCACTGCTAGATATTTTTCTGAAAATCTTAGAGCGGCTATTCCTAAGCCGTTTTCAATGTGTTCTTAAAGATAGAGGTTTACTGCATGATTCTCAATCGGGATTCAGATCAAATTTCAGACTACAATCACGAGTACTCAATTTGATCGATCAAATTGCTTCACTAATGTGCACGAGTGCACCTGTTGCAACAGTGTTTGTGGATTTCCGTCAAGCCTTCGACCAGCTATGGTGGGCTGGTTGTTTAGGCAAATTAACACGTCTCGGCATACCGATTTCGTATGTGAATTGGATTGATAGCTGGTTAAAGGGCAGGTTCGGTTTCATCGAGCTAGATAATAAACGATCTAGGTATTTCCCCATTTGTAGAGGAGGCCCCCAAGGTTCATGTTTAACTCCTGCGATTTTCATCACATATCATTCAGATATGTGGACCTTCCTGGAAAGTACCCTTCCTAACTTTTTTGCAGATGATCTAGCATGTGTAGTTGGTGGTATGTTGAATGCCAAATACACCACCCAGTGCCTTGACCTCGAAGTTAAGCTTAAAAAGTTATTCGACTATCTCGAATACTATTCCACTTTATCCCTCCAACCAATCAATTACGATAAAACTGAACTTTTATGGTCAGCTCGTGCCATTGGGAACCCCAAGTTCGACATATCCATGGGCGATCATAAAATTGCGTGGGTAAATAGCTTCCGTTACCTAGGTTACCACATTTCCTGTAAATTAGGATGGAGCAAAATGATCACCGTGTATAAGAGCAAAATTAAACAAAGAGTAGCAATTGTGAAATCTTGTCGCTTATACGGTTCTTCCTCCCTCGAATTTCGTAAAGTTCTTTTCTCCACTTATATTCTTCCCCTATTTACGTGGCTATTCAGTATATTCCCCCTATTTACCGATTGTCAGAGAGATGATCTAGGTCATTTCTATTTCATCTGTTTGAAAAGAACTCTTGGAATAACTTATTGGAATGACCTCCTATTTTCTTATCTACTCAACGAGAAGTCCCTAGAAAGTAGATGCTTATGTTATTGGAAGAGATATAGAACCCATCTGAATAATTCAGTTGACGGTTCCCTACTCTTTGAGCAGCTTACCTTAAACTCGCTTCGCAACCAATGGTTGAATAGAGAGTTCGTAATAAAATTTATATACAGATCAGAAAGACTAGTGCCTTTTATCCCATCTATAGTAAAATGCCTCAAATGGATGGAGGATTTTGATGTTTCGACCTCCATTCCCCTCATTCCACCCGAAGATCTCCGTCTGCTATCACTATTTCCTGAATCATTTGTATGATTAAAAGGTATAGTGATGCGGCATGTTCCAGTCCTCTAGACCATTGTGGTTTTCCTTCTCTCTCATCCTTTCGTCCTATCTCCTGCGCCCTGAAACGAATGATCCCTATCCTTTTAAGTAACTAGTATAACAAGTTTTGTTTTTGTTCTTTTTTGTTTTTGTTTTCTTCTCTCTTCTTCTTTTTCTTTCTTCTTCTCGTCTTCTCTCATAATTGCCATTATCTCTTCTCTACTTTTGTTCTTGATGGGTGGTCGTGTACGTGGTACTCGCATTTTACAAATCTACTACGTTTTTGTGCGCGCCTTCTCACCTACCTTTGGCCTTTTGCTCTTATTCTCTCTTCTCTGCCTTAGACATAACTTGTTATCTTTTTAAATCCTGGTGTATTAACAGGCCTTCGGGCATTAACCTCTAATAAAGCACAAAAAAAATTAAAAAAAAAATCATTGAAACATATCTCTTATGTATTGGGTTGGTAAGAAAGTTTTGCGTCTTTTTTTATTATCTTAACACATTGCTGTAACTTTTTTATTTGATAAGCTATCGACTTGATTTAAGTGCCAACGGAAAGAATATTGTCTCGTGAGCAGTTATTTTATTCTTTTGGTTGGGTTTCATACTATTCCTGTTACAATTTGTGATGTAATGACTATGATGTCATATGACCATGAGGTCAGGTGGGTATGAGGTCATGTGACTACTACTTGTTCAATGTTGGAGTACATTCTGGAACTTTCTATGGTTTCTATTCCTCTTTCGTGAATGGGTTCTTGCGTAATGTTCTGGAATGTGCTATTTTCAACACTATATACGGTATATAGGCTGTTCGCTGTTACTCGTTCATTCTTTTCTCAGTTGTACAGTTAGATCGTTAGTTTCCACGTGTGAATAAACAAGCTCCTCAACTCGTGATTTCTGTTTCACATCGGACTCGGCCTGAAGACGTGACACCATTTGCTTTGAATTATATGGATGCACAAAAGCTTCACATTCAACACTGTATGTTGTTTGAATTCGACCGAGGACTCTCAGGAGCGGCAGCAGCAAAAGAAATCTGTGAGGTGTACGGCGACGGCTCCACTACCAAATCCACTTGTGATCGCTGGTACGCCAGATTTCGTTCCGGCGACAGGACCTTGACGGACCAACCACGTGAGGGACGCCCTTCGATCGTCAATGACGACGTCTTGGAAAGCCTGCTTGAGACGAATCCCCGGCAGACCACACGTGAACTTGCGAAGCAGCTAGGCTGTTCGCACACCACAGTCGAAAATCATCTTCATGCGCTTGGCAAGATCCACAAGTCTGGAAGTTGGGTGCCATACGAACTGTCCGCCAATGACAAGGTCCAGCGAGTTTCAGCTTGCGTTTCGCTTCTCTCCCGTCACCAGCAAAGCTCTTTTCTTGAGCGGATTGTCACCGGAGATCAGAAGTGGGTCCTCTACATTAACATCGGCCGCAAGAAACAGTAGTTGAACCCGGGGCAGAAGCCGTTGCCGGATGTCAAAGCGGATCTTCATCTAAAGAAGGTTCTCTTGTGTATCTGGTGAGACCTGAAGGGGGTAATTTACTAGGAGCTTCTCGACAACGCTACCATCACCGCCGAGGTCTACGCTCATCAACTACAGCGTGTCCAGGAAGCGCTGCTTGAAAAACGTCCAACGCTGATCAATGGAAAGGGTGTGATTTTGCTTCAGGACAACGCCCGGTTACACATTGCGAAGATAACGCGAGAAAAAATTCAGAAGTTGGGCTGGGAAGTCCTCCCTCATCCACCATTTTCCCCAGACCTGGCGCCATCAGATTACCATCTATTCCGCTCTCTTCGTAACCATCTAGCTGAGAAACGCTTTGAAGACTACGACACTCTCAATTCTGATCTCGCCGCTTTTTTTGACTCAAAAGAGCCAGACTTTTATAAAAACGGGATCGACCAACTGCCGAAAAGATGGACCACTGTTATTGATAATAACGGCGAATATATTATTGATTGAGGTTGTTTTGTTCTGTTGAAAAATAAATTTTGTTGTTTAGTAAACAAAAAAAAGACGCAAAACTTTCTTGCCAACCCAATAGTTATACATTTGTTGCCAATGAAATCAGCTGTGCATTATACTGAAGTAATAACTTTTTTCATTAAAAGAGAATTTATTTTGACTATAATAATTTACTTTAGATTGAAAAAATGAATTAATTTATCAACAAAAAATTCGATTCATAGTGCATTAAAATAAAATAAATTTCTAATTTGTTTCCATTAAAAGAAAATAATTTTTTAATGATTAAATTTTGTTGTGAAAAAAAGTTAAACAGATAAAAGTTAGTCTTAAATTAAATTATTATAAACTGGGCATTTTTCATTAAGTAATATATTGTTAAACATTAAACTCAAAATTAAAAAGATGAAATTATTAATTATATATTTGACTTGTATTAAATTAAAGTAAAAGAAATTTATATTTATTTGTCAAGATTTTTTTAAAATACTTGAAAAATGTTAATTAACTGTTTTGTTTTTCTTCGTAATCATTTTATATCATGTAAATCTTATTCTGAAGAAGAATATTGAATTTGTAGTACATGAAAACTAAAATAAATTTATATTTATTTAGATTAAAACAAAGTAATTTTCACCGTTGCTGAGTGTTTTTGCGAAAAAATCTTAACGAAACAAATATAAATCTGCTTTAGTTTAATTTAATACAAGTCAAATATATGTAATAAATAATTTAATTGAATTTTAAGCTTTATGTTAAAAAAAAGATCTGATAAAAAAGTATTTATTTTATAATAATTTAGGCTGAAATTCATTTATATTTATTCACTTTAACATTTCTATACACGAAAAAATTTAATAAAAAATCTTTATCTTTATTTTTAGAATATTACTTTTCATCTTCATTTGGTTTATTTACTAACAATTTACATTAAATTGAATTTTAATTTTGTCTTACGATAAAATCTTTTCATTTTAATTATGAAGTTAAGTTTTTAGAGTGTGGAACGATCAAAATTATTTTAATGCATATTATAATTATTTTTGAAATTTTGTTTTTGCTATTATTTAAACACATTCCTTGTTATAAATGGTTGCAAATATAAAAAAATAAAAAGATTTGGAAATACGAACTGAATTTTTTTATGTAAAATAATTTTTTAAAATTTTTATCAATAAATTCAATATTCATGAAAAAGCATACTAATATACCTTTGAACATAGAACAAAAGCTTCTTTTAATCAAAAGGAATCTTGATATATCCTCAAATATAAAATAAAATATCCTTTTCGTGAAAAGATAGAATACTAAACCCTTGGCCGTAGAGTAATAAATCCTTTTCATGAAAAGGTAGAATAATGAACCTTTTCATGAAAGGGTAGAACAATAAACCCTTTTTCTCAGAAATCCTTTTGCACAAAAACCCTTTAAGGGTTTAACACTCCAGCATAAACCCTTTAAAGGTTTAGGAAGACTTTCCTAAAGTACTAGGATTGATTATTCTACGATTTTTTTTTACAGTGCACACCTACACCCAGCCACACCCTAATAAAAATTTTTACTTTGGAAACATTTATTCTCTATTGACGGCTAGTTTTTCGTGTTAAGTCTATGTGCCATCACGCGATTTCATGTGCCTCTACAATAGTATCCATATTTTCCCTTAATTTGTTTGTTTCCCTTAAACGGTTACCACAAGCCGGAAAAGATCCAGAGAGACTTGCAAAATCCGGAATGTTTTCGAAAAATTCGGAAGAGCTGTCAACTTTGCCTTTTATACTAGCATCGATAAAATCACTGATAAAATTTATATAGTTTAATATGCTGGTACGAGCCGTCGAGCACAAGTAACAATACACGATATGAGATCCATCAATTAGACTATATTTTTCTTTCCCTATCAAACTCAACAAAAAATCTGTTTTTCATCGCGCTTACCCACGCAGACAGATAAATGGCATAAATGTTGTTTTGACACATTAATGATGAAAAGTGAAGAAAAAACTGCTTTAAAACTCGTTCACTCGACAAATAAAAGAAATCAATGAGTGTAAACGAGTTTTTTTTGCTGATAACGCATCTTCACGGAGTTCACGAGAATATTACGTCAATGAACGTGTTTTAACGTACAAAATAGATAGATTAGACAAATAAATGCGTTTTAACATCGACATTCATTCATTTTAACAAGTTAAGGCATTCAGAATGAATATAAGAATAGTTGCTCGTTATAACTGAATTATATAACATTATTGTCAAAAAAAAACAATATATTTCAAGTAAGGCAAACAGCTATGAATTTATTAATGCTAAGTACTTCCACTTCGATTGGGATACTGAAAAAAAACATAGAATTAGGAATAGGAGGAAATTTGACATTAATTCCACGTCGAAAAGCAAGCTTTTGAATAATACAATCTAAACTAGTAACTTCTAATGTTGTTCCATGATATGTTCCATATAATACGTTAGTACATTTATATATTCGATGATTTATTGACATGGTGTCTGCTGTTGCAAGTAAACTGACTGGTCGAATAACAAGAACTGGTTCATTACCATTATCAAAAGAAATAATTGTTTCCAAAAAACCAATTGCTGGTATATTCTTTCTATTGTACATTAAACACCCATCATGTGTCCTTCGAAAAATATCAATACGATCAGATGTGAATCGTTGTTGTTCAACAAATACTGTTTTATATAGATTGTATGATTGTCCACCAGTATATTTAGTCACAAATTTTTTAACATCAGGAGCTAGTGAACCTAGATGAACCTTTTTGTGAAATCGAGTAATATGTTGATTTAGGTGCGACAATCTTGAAGGAATTGCATATCTCGTACTAGCATTAATTTGATAATCAAATATTTTCAGTTCAGATGGTAAAGATGAATCAGATGTGGCTAGCCACGTTTGCTGTAAGAGATCCAAGTTTCTTAGCAATTCAATTGTTGGACTATTTCCACTGTGAATTAATCGAGTGAGTGTACCTGTATCAAAAGATAAGGAAAATGAGAATATAAATATATAGTTTGTTGCTTAGAAATAATTTTATTAATTCGCATTTATCGTTTAATAGCTGGAGAAACAGCTTATTCAATGTAAATATTTTATGACAGCAATAAATCGCAGAAATTATATGAAGGAAGAAATTTCTATTTCAATATATTTAAGACAATTAATGAAATACTATATATATATGTTATTCAAAAATATCTCTCAATTCACTATAGAATTTATATTATTACTAATGATGAACACTGATAGTATTGCTATTGAAGTGAAGTGATGCAGCAAATATTATTTTTTATCCAGTTTAGCGTCGGATAGTCATCCCGAAAGCGAACAGAATAGAACAAGATGAAGATGAAATATAATTAAGTGACAATAAATAATGATGAGATTTTTCTATCAACATAAAGATCTTTCGTTGTATTAGTATTAATATTTCACTCCATATATAGCATCCATTTTTTTCTGATGAGAAACCAAATTTGATTTAATAATTCTTGAATCTGAATAACTTATCCATTCGGTTTAGTATCTACTTTCAGTATTCTTCAGCTTTACATAAATCTCATAAAATATTGAATATACTTACCAATTGTAGCTTCAAATTCAAAAGTGGAATATCGAAAAGCTGGTCCATAATTTCTAATACTATCTGCAAAATGATTTAATGCGTGAATAACAGGCTTTGCTTGCTGTTTCTATAATAATAACCGATGAGAATGTACTGTTAGGACTAATATACTATTAGTCTAAATGCGTATGCTAAGAAAAAATTACATCTATAACTTTACCGTATATAAAGATTCAAATTTTCTGTTAAATTCTTCTAAAAGACTTCGTACATCCTGATGTGTAGCAAGATCAATTTTTGATGATTCAATTAAGTGAGCTGCAAATGCTAAACAACGGAAGTGATCATATCTTTGTTCATCCAAGACTTGATCGAATGCACTGTAAATAAAAATGAAATAGGATGATAATATAAATAACTGAATTGGGCATGACTCACTTATATCCAAATAGCAACAACATTTTATATTCATTCGCTTTGTATATATTGTATTGCTTTAAGTCTCGTGGAACTCTATACGTAGTAGATGGATATGAAATTGATTTAACTATTGCTGATACAGCATCTGTAGCATCTCGTATACTCATTTCTGGAGTAATTCCAGTTTTTCGTGAAACACTATCAAAAAATATATGCAGCATACGAGCCTAAATATGTTTAAATTTTACTACAAATGCAAATAAACTCTGAAATTGAACTTTTTACCATTACACCTTCATAAAGTGTATGAAGAGTATCTGATAAAAAAGATTGATAAACGTCAAAATATTTTAATGTGCGTAATTCGCACGGACCACGCAATCCGTCTAATCCGTCATTAATGGATGTGATAGAATTACGTCTTTCCTCGCTTGATGATCGCTATAAAATAAGCAAAATTTTGTGAAAATATCAATAGAGAGCTTATAAACTATTTTCTCCTTACTTGTAATAGTGCAACAGCTTCATCATATGTATCATTCGATCGTAATTCAAAATCATCATTATCATTCTGCACGAATACTCGAGCATTATCACCACCAATCTTTATGTTCTCACCTTAAAAAGACAGAATCATTTAGTTTGTGAATATTTTTCGTACTTGTATCACAAAAAACTACTATTAAAAGTCATATTTTCAATTCATTTTCTTTACCAAAACAATATGCAATTTATTAATTTAAACATTACACACCTATTATCTTACAATGAATGCAGCCATAGTAACCACCAGCTTCTGTATGATTAATAATTAACGATGTGGCTGGCCTATCACACGTAGCTACTATGACAAATACACGAATAGTTTGATCAACACAGTTAGATGAAGAAATGGGTGTGTATTGAAGACCAATTCGTTCAAGTTGTGTAAGTTCTTTTACTAGATGTTTCAAAAATATTTGCATTTCGCTTTTATTTGGTTTTACAGAGCCCACGGATATTACCGAAAAATTTTAGAGAAAAAATAACTTCTAAAAAGTAAATCTTAAACGAGACAAATATTATAATTTAAGTATTTTTTAACAACTCTTTTTCTGTACAAAAAAATTTAAATAGATGTCGCAAGCCAATAGTCATTTATCGTATTTGTGTTTCTATGCATTCATATCATTGGATATAAGCATTGTTCTTTCTTTCTGTTTCTTCATGTCTTTGTTCCCTTGTGTCTTTCTTTCTTTGTTTCCTTGTCTTGACATTACATAAGCTTGCAACAATTGTATCATGCAGTCATTTTTAAATTGTAATCAGGAAGAGAGGATTGTCGACACTTTTGCTGTTGAGGTACTATATTTCCATGAAAAATGTTTTGAGTGAATTAAACAAAATAGAATTTTTTAAAGAAATGAATAAAATGAAAATATTTAATTGACTATTAATAGAATCATCTTCGCATGAAATGAATCAGATCTATTTATATGAATAAAAAGAATATGAATTTATTTTAGTGCATGTTGATAGAATTATTTATACATAAATGAAAAATAGGATTTAATATTAAAAATAAACTAAAAATATATTTTTTTTGAATGTTAATAGAGTTATCTTGGTATGAAATAAATTAGATATATTTATATGAATAAACAGAATATAAATTTATTTTATTGCATGTTGATAGAATTATTTATACATAAATGAAAAATAGGATTTAATATTAAAAATAAAATGAAAATATTTTTTTTTGAATGTTAATAGAGCCATCTTCGCATGAAATAAGTCAGATGTATTTATATAAATAAACAATATAAATTTATTTTATTGCATATTGATAGAATTATTTATACATAAATGAAAAATAGGATTTAATATAAAAAACAAACTGAAAATATTTTTTTGAATGCTATTAGAGTTATCTTGGTATGAAATAAATTAGATATATTTATATGAATAAACAGAATATAAATTTATTTTAGTGCATGTTGATAGAATTATTTATACATAAATTAAAAATAGAATTTAATATGAAAAATAAAATAAAAATTGTTTTTTTTGAATATTAATAGAGCCATCTCCGCATGAAATGAATCAGATGTATTTATATGAATAAAAAGAATATGAATTTATTTTATTGCATGTTGATAGAAATATTTATACATAAATGAAAAATAGGATTTAATATTAAAAATAAAATG